>JADBJO010000270.1:388427-415927 GCA_016801955.1 Conus betulinus | reverse complement strand
CACTCCTTTTACACCCATTCCTATCTTTTAAGAGGTGAAGAAGCTCCGTGGTGCATTCCATGTCATGAACTACTCACAGTGAAACATATTCTTTTAGAGTGTTGGGACTGCATGATGTGAGACATGAACACTTTACAGCAGACTCCATGAAAACCTTGTTCAGAGATGTCTAACCTGATGTGATCTTTGAATTTCTGAAGGAGATTAACATTTTTCATCTGATCTAAGATTTTACGAAGGAAACCTTTTTCGCAAAATTTCCGGCGTGATTTCAAAAGGTGTGTTTTAAAAGGTTGTGCGAATGCCTTTTTTTTATAGTAACTTGTGAGATGGCTTCAACGCCGTGACAGCCGTAATATGGCCCTTTGCGGTCGGCTGGGCTATAAGCAGTATCATTTTACCTTACGTATAGATGTGATCACGCCAGTCCTGCCATCTACAGTCAATTATTCTTGGCTTCAAAGATGTTAAAAAGCCTTGTATATTTTGAACACACATACCATTAGAATCCACATCAAATAACATTTCGTTTGCACTAAACGGTAGTCTATCTTCATTCATTCTTGTCAGTTTCAGCAACATTTAATACATTTCACTTGTGAATTGAGGTAGGTTAGTTTCAGCCAATGTTTAAAACATTTCACGTATGAATTGAGGTAAATTGGGTAGCTGCCTAGTTTGCCATGAACAAAATCGTTTTGCGTTCGACTGTCAACATTAAGAAAGCGTTCCGATGCAAACAAATGTATCTATATATTTTTTTATTTTCCATGGTTTTCTCAAAAGCCCATATTTCCGCACCGTACTGTAGTAATGACCGATCGAGAGTAAAATAGTTTACTTAACACACTGAAAGCATTGCAGTCTAGTTTGTAGAGAAAATGAACTAAGCGAATGAATGCTTTCTTTCCCTTATTAGCTATATCTTAACATGCAAAACTAAAACAGAGTCCTGTTGAGAAATGAATACCGAGATCCTTGTCCGCATTAAGTATCTAAGCCTCTCATTTCCATACTTCCATTTCTCATTCGCTGACAAATATTCACCCTTACGAAAACCAGTAATATTACTTTTGTCCATGTTTACTTTTCAGTTCTAGTTTACTTACAGCATTATGTAAGTTATTCAGCTGCCTTTGTAAACCAACAACTGTTACAGATAATGAAACAATGTCAGCAGTAGAGTAAACAGTTCTATGAGATCCAACGTAACTACATGAAGATCATTCTCAATTTTTTCAAAAGCCAGTTCGTTAATAAAAAGTGAAAAGGACTACAAACATCCCCTTGTTTAACCCCACGACTACACTTTAACGCATCAAATAATGTTGCCCCAGTCCTCACTCTTGCCTTTACTTCTTTCTATACACTTTTAACAAAACGAAAAAACTTACCCGTGATTCCATTCTTGATCAGAACTGACCACAACAACCTTCTAGAAATAGAATCGAATGCCTTTTCAAAGTCCACAAAGACAACATACAATTTTTTTTGTTGTAGGCAAATTGTTTTGGATAGCAGCAAACAAAGTAAAATTATGGTCAATTGTTGAATATCCCTTCTTAAATCCGGCTTGGTGCTTACGTATCATTCTGACTAATCCATTCTTGTGGTAGGCATCCTTCAGTCTCGGAAGACTATGGAGTTGCGCTCTAGGTGTCTATTCTGGTACAGCGACGGGTGTGGCTGGCCAGTCCGACGCGGGAATGACAGTCCCTGTGGCAGAGGGCACAGGTGAAGTCTGACGCTGGTCTGTCTGCCTGCCTGGGCTGCAGCCTTTCTTCTCATTCTCTTTTCCCCGTGCTGCCGAGCGACTGTCTCTTCGAACTTGGAGAGACCTTTCTTCTGCACAGTCGGTCTCCAGGCTGACCCTTCGAGGTCTGTTGCTTCCCAGTTGTTTCTGTTGTTCTGGTCAATGTTCAAGGCTTTTAGGTCCGTCTTGCACACGTCTTTGAATCGCAGCTGTGGTCTGCCTGTGTGACGTTTTCCCTGCACAAGTTCTCCATAGAGGAATTCTTTAGGGATCCGTCCGTCATCCATGCGCACGACATGGCCGAACCAGCGCATACGTCTCTGTTTCAGCAGCGTGTACATGCTGGTGCATCCGGCTCTTTCCAGGACAGTGTTGTTTTTGGGACCTTGTCCTGCCAGGTGATGTTCAGAATGCGTCGGAGGCGACGCATATGGAAAGCATTGAGCTTTCGCTCTTGTCGGGCACGCAAAGTCCAAGACTCGCTGCCGTACAGGAGGGTGCTCACGACGCAGGCTCTGTAGATCTGGATCTTTGTGTGCTCGGTCAGCTTGCTGTTGTTCCATGCTTTCTTTGTCAGTCTGGTCATGGTGGTAGCTGCGTTGCCAATGCACCTGTTGACCTCTGCATCAAGTGAGAGGGTATCTTGAGATATTTGAGCCCAGATAAACAAAGTCATGGACGACATCCAGTTCATGGTCATTGATGCTGATGACTGGGGGAGAGTCAACATCCTGTCCCATGACCTGTGTTTTCTTCAAGCTTATGGTAAGCCCGATGTCTTGGCAGGCATCGCTGCAGCATGTCATGAGCTGCTGTAGGTCCTCGGCTGAGTGGGTGGTTACTACAGCATCGTCTGCAAAGAAGTCACGCAGGCACCTCAGCTTGACTGTAGTCTTGGCTCTTAATCTGGAACGGTTGAAGAGCTTTCCGTCTGTCCTGGTTCGGAGGTAGTATACCTTCAGCTGCAGGACCAAATGCGTGTTTCAGCATAACAGCAAAGAAGATTCCAAACAGGGTTGGGAGCCAGGACACAACCCTGTTTCACTCCACTCCGTACGTTGAAGGCAGCTGATGTTGAGCCGTCAAAGACGATAGTGCCTTTCATGTCTTCGTGGAAGGATCTGATGATGCTGAGGAGTGTGGGTGGACATCCAATCTTGGGGAGGATCTTGAAGAGGCCATCCCTGCTGACCAGATCGAAAGCTTTGTGAGATCTATGAAGGCAATGAAGAGTGGCTGCCTTTGCTCTCTACATTTCTCCTGAAGTTGTTTAAGGGAGAAGATCATATCTATAGTGGATCTGTTGGCACGGAAACCACACTGCGATTCAGGATAAACTTGCTCGGCAAGTACTTGGAGCCTCTTCAGTACTACTCGTGCAAAGATTTTCCCAACGATACTAAGGAGGGATATGCCATGATAATTATTGCAATCGCTTCTGTCACCTTTGTTTTTGTACAGTGTGACGACGTTAGCATCCCTCATGTCTTGTGGTACTTCACCTTCACTCCAGCAGAGGCAGAGGTTTCATGCAACTCGGTGATAAGTGTCTCTTTTCAGCACTTCAGTACTTCGGCGGGAATACCATTTTTCCCTGGTGCCTTGCCAGAGGCAAGAGATTCCAGGGCTTCGTTGAGTTCGTCTACGGTTGGTTTTCTGTCAAGCTCTTCCAGTTCTGGTAGGCGCTCTATGGCATTCAGGGCATCTTCTATAGACTACATTTTCCCTTGCATATAGCTCAGTGTAGTGTTTACCCAGCGCTCCATCTGTTGTTCTCTGTCCTGATTCACCTCCCCTGTAGCTGATTTCAAGGGGCAGTTTTCTTCTGTGTTGGGCCCTGTGCCTGCTTGATGCCGTCATACATCGCCTTAATGTTGCCTGTGTTAGATGCGATCTGGATCTGGGAGCAGAGCTGAAGCCAATAATCGTTGGCGCATTGCCTGGCACACTGCAGGACTTTGCTGCGAGCAGCACGGAGAACCTGGAGGTTCTGCTCACTGGGATTGGTTTTGTATGCTGTCAGGGCGTTTCTCTTGGCGTCGATGACTGGTGCCATTTCTTCTAAATGGGCTTCGAACCAATCAGCTGACTTGCTGGTCTTTTTGCCAAAGGTGGACATGGCGGCGTTGTAGACAGCATCTCTGAAGTGTTCTCATCTGTCTTGGGCATTTGCAGTGGGTGGACCAGGGAGAGAATCCTCCAACACGCGCGCAAACTCCTCCACTTTTCTTTGATCGCGTGTTTTGCTGGTGTGGTGTCGATGCGAGGCCGCCCTCCTTTCTCCTACTGTGCAATCTCTTCGCGTGGAGCTTCACTTTGCTGCACCCAAGAGTGGTCAATGTCACAATCGGCGCTCTGGTAGCTGCGAGTGATCTTGATGCTGGAAAGGTTGACACGTCTGGTGAGGATCAAATCGAGCTGATGCCAGTGTTTGGATCGAGGTGTCTCCAGGAGACTCGATGCTGAGGATTCGTGTTGAAGGTGTTACTGACGCACAACCCATGATGACAGCAGAGCTCTAGCAGGCGCTGGCCATTCTCGTTCATTTTCCCAGTGCCGAACTGACCCAAGCAGGTGGGCCAGGAGTTGTGATCGACACCTACTCTGGCGTTGAAATCGCCTGCGATGAACAGTAATTCTCTGTCGGGAATTCTCCTTATAGCAGCACTGAGGTCTTCATAAAACTTGTCTTTTGCTTCTGCTGTGGATGCCAAAGTTGGTGCGTAGGCACTAATTAGACTGACTGGTCCCGATGATGTTTGGAATCGGAGAGACAGGATTCGTTCTGTTCCTTCTACTGGTGGGGGTTATAGACTCCAATAATCTGTTTCTAACTGCGAATCCCACGCCGTGTTCTCTGACCTCGTCTGATGGTTTGCCCTGCCAGAACAGGGTGAAGTCTCTCTCCCTCACTGATCCCTGTTTCTGGGAGCCTGGTTTCTTGAAGGGCGACAATGTCAATCTAGAGTCTGCTCAGTTCTCTGTCGATGACGGCTGTCATGCGAACATCGTTTACTTCCTGCAGGTCGTCAGAAAAGCCTGGTGTCATTGTCCTTACGTTCCACATACCCAATTTAAGGGCGGAAGTTTTTCATTTCTCTGTTGCCTGATGCACAGTTATCGATCCGCTTATCGGTTTTCACCCTAAACCCCACGCACTCAGTGAGGCTAACGGACCGTGGCGGGGCAGCACCTTACTGGCTGGGGGCTGCCCAGCTTAGGCGGGAGGTAGCTGCCCAGTGAGATGCGATGATCTCTCCCACCGTCGGAAGCAGCCCCTGGCGTCTGACTCTACGCCAATTGAGTATGCAGACTTATAACCGGTAGACTGCTACTTCTCGTGTTTTGTCGACGCTGCAAAGCGAAGCTGGAGTGACCTCTCCAGAGCGCAAAGTCTGGGTAAGCAAGTATGGAGGGTAAGCTGTTACCCATGCAGCCCCCCCCCCAAACCCCCCCCCCCCCCCCCCCCCCCCCCCTCCACGTCGCTGGAATGGTCCATTGGAAAGGCAACGCCGATACACATGGTTCCAGTGCCATCGCAGGAGTTGCAGAACGTTGCTGTATACAGCCTCGGACTGCCTTGGGGACTCCAACTCCGGATTTTTCTTCAGGGTTGACTCCCGAAGCCTTTCCTAAGAGTGGGTATAGCCGCAAGGCAGCGGAGGTTTGAGATCAGAGTTTTCCTTCTCTTAGGTGGGCTGTCTTCCCAGACTAATGAGCCCCATCTGCCCAAGAAGGGGTGTTCGCCCCACACAAACCCGTTTAAACCCGGGGTGTGAGTTGGTCTACATTAGTCTGACCTCTACCCTTCGACCCGTCCAGCCTGGGTGGCCCTACTAGGAGCATACTGCTCCCGCTGGCATAGTTCTCTGGGGTCACAGAGGTACACAAGCTCCCACACCACGACAAGGAGTAGACCGTGTGGAAGTCCATTCTTGTGATCTGTCTGTTATTATTAACTGAACTTTGTAACTCGCTACTTACTCGCATAAAGAGATACCTCTATAACTGTTCACGTCATTAACATTACCTTCCTTAAATGAAGGGATAATTATAGATTTTGTCCAAGTTTTCGGATATATGCAAATTGCAAATAATTGGTTAAATAATGTTACGAAGAAAGTAACAACTTACTCATCGGAATTTTTAAAGAACCTCACTTATAAGTCCATCTGGACCAGCAGACTTACCATTTTTTTTGTTTTCTAATGGCATGTAAAACTTCTTCTGTAGACACTGGCCTATCAATTACATTGTCGTCAGTATCTTCAACGAAAATACATTCAGTTATCTCTTCTTCGCCTTTTCTAAAATAGTTTTGAAATGATCAAACCATTCATTCACAAATGTATCACTTGAAGGCTGGGATTTTCTTTTCGAGATCTTGCGTATTGCGTCCTAGAAGTCCTTTTGACTTTTTTTTTATTTTTATTTTTTTACAGAAATTTACCAATTCATTTACAAAAACAAATCGTTACGATCTTTTTTTTTTTTTCTTTTATTTAGGTTTATATATTCAAGTCGCGCAATACAAAGTGTTTTTCTAATCTTTTTATCTAACGTTTTTCTAAATCTTCTCAGCAAACTTCGTACTCCACGTCGCGCCTGTCTACATTCATGATCGAACCAATGCTTCTCTTTGACTTTTCTATCTTCATGTGACTAAGTTCTTTAACAATCTGTTTAAACATGTTCAGAGATTTATTCACATCTCTATTCAAGAGCTTCTGCTATCTCTAATTTGTGGTGTATGTGATGTGAGTTCCTAGCATGAGTAAAACGTTCAGCGTAGATTTCTTTCCCAACATACATAATCATATATTGAGCACTTTCTACATTAGATTTGATACGTAAACATTCTTTTTCTGTTTGCTTTCGAATGCACAATAGAACAGGCAAGCGATCAGATTCAGTTCTTTCGATAATCCTCAACATTAAATCATCATACAAGAAAATGAAACAAGTTTCCAGACGATAGAATGCAATCGTTGATACTGCTTCCCGTGTCCAAAATATATGTTTAACGGCCTTCAAGGTCACAATTACATGCCCCATTACAAATATATATGCGCAAAACAGTGCACATGTTAGCAGTTTTTTTCCTCTCATAATTATGAATTAAACACAATGTCCTCGGAACATCTCTGTAGTTTACTGTTAGAATCCTTTGTGTGGTTGACATGGTGTTTGCACTCATGTAGTTTCATGAAAAATTCTTTAAGCCTTTGCATTCATATCACCATTCCGTAATAATTCAACATGATCTACACACTCTTCCAAAATATCTATTCCGCCACCGTAACTACACAGTGAGTAATAGGGGCATTTTCTGGGGGAAACATAAGCACATATAAGCAGGACATCTTTATTTAGCCCCCCCCCCCCCCCCCCCCCCAATCCCTACATCTTTTTCTAACATAAACAATAGACAATACATGTCACAATCAAGTGGATTAATGCAAGAAAGAAGAGATTTACGAATCAAAATTATAATGCCTCAAGAACATCTCCCTTAAGTTGTCAATTTTACCGCAGATTTGAGAAATATTTCATAAATTGCACACACACACACACACACACACACACACACACACACACACACACACACACACACACACACACAAAAAAGTGTCATCAAAATTTTCTGAATACGTTTCTACTAACGATACTAAATCAAAGGATGAAACAAGGTCAGTAAAAATTAATTTGCATCGTTTAGTTTTGATGATAGACCATACACATTTCAATGTAAAAATAACATTGTATTTACAAGAGTGTCTACATTTCCAGAGTTTTCACTCGAGCAACTATCTCCATCCGCGCCACTTGCATAGCTTTCATCACCCGTTCGCTCAAGGTCATGGAGATTGTCATCAATTTCATTTGATTCCTTATTACCATTTTACACAACCCATCATATTTATGTTTGTTTTTTATACTTAGTTACATTTCCCACATCCACAAACTTATCATTCTCACAACCATCACCAGAGTATTTCCTTACCATGTCTATGAGATCCATTATTTTCATCATCGTTTTTAGACGCACAATTGTCAGATAATGTCGCGCAGTCAGTTTTCGATTTCCATTTGTTCCTCAGTCATGTAGTCACCCTCACTATCCATTTCACTCCCAGCGATACAGTCATCTAAAAACACGGTCGTATTTGTCGGTTCTATTTAGTCACATAGTTCCCTGTATCGAACACACTTTCACCATCATTGACAGTTACATTTCCTGTCGCACTATCACAGCCACTTTCAGTTCTGTTTTGAACCATATTCTCATTTTCACCAACAACCTCCCACGTGTTTCAGCCATAGACCATATGATAGAGCAGTACATTTCGGAATATTACAAAACGTAGCACATTTATTTACATAGTATTTCTTTCTATTTTCCCGTCATCATCATCGTCATCGTTTACAATAATAGAAACACACAATCATTTGACATATTATGTTCATCTGACAAACTGACACATCCGATACCATTCAAGTGGGTTAAACTGTTCAGCGTTCGAGAGTTGCACGGCCATATCGCATGCCTGTGTAACGATCCATCTTAACTCCCCTCCACTTTTTAAACTCCCCGGGAGTTAAAACAAACCACCACGCCAGAATGACACCCCCTCCCCCCCCCTCCGCCCCCCCGTTTCAGATTAACTCCCCCACCCCAAAACATTCAGTTTTATGCGTTAGTCACGATATGCGAAATAAACATAAACATTTAGTATACACCCCCTCCCTCTCTGTCTGTCTGCCTGCCTGTCTGTCCCCCCCCCCCCCCCCCCCCCCCCCCCCCCACTTTCTTTCAGTCTCTCGCTCACTCTCTCTCTTTGCTTGTCTGTCTGCTTTTTTGCTTGTCTGTCTGTTTGTCTGTCTTAATCTCTCTCCCTCTCTCTTTGCTTGTATCTCTGTCTGCCTGTCTATTTGCTTATCCATCTCAGTGTGTCTTCTGTGTCTCCCCCATTCCCCCCCCCTCTCTGTCTGTGTTTTTTCTTTCTTTTACCTCCCCCCTCTCTCTCTCTCTCCTCTCTCCTCTCTCTTCTCTCTCTCCCCTCTTTCTCCCCCCCCCCCCCCTTTCTCTCCCTCTCTCTGTCTCTCTCTGCATGCTTCTAGTCAGCTTGTTTACTATTATTACCTATTATTAGTGTTTATCAAAGACAGAATGGATTAATAATCTTTTTGTTAGCCCAAGATCTTTATCCTTGTCAAGTAAAGTTTTCAAGTGTCATGTGTCAAGTGTCTCTCTGCAGTGTGTGTGTGTGTGTGTGTGTGTGTGTGTGTGTGTGTGTGTGTGTGTGTGTGTGTGTGTTCCTTTTTTTTTTTTCCACACTTTTGGTGTCCTAAATCCTCTTTAGGGCGCCATCCACATGTGGATGGTTTCATAGAGGGTGAGGATGGTGTCTTTAAATTGTGGATGGTTTCTTCACCCAGATTGTGGATTGGTTACTTAAATGTGGATAGTTACCAATTGTGGAATGCAACTTAAATCTTCATGTGGATAGTTACTTACATGTGGAATTGTTTCCCTCAAATGACTTAACTCATGAACACTGCAATGACGAACTCACTGTCTTGATGAATGGCAGCACTGTCAGTGTATTTTTTGGTGAATGTGTGTTAAGTTGTTGCTGTTGTTGTTTGAAAAAAGCCAGATTTTTAGGAGTTAATTTTTGTCAAAAACTCAACTTCGAATGTCACCCAATACCTCAAAACTTCCTGTCAAAAAACATTGAACATCCTCCAAGTCGTGGCACGCACGTATTGGGGTGCCGATAAGTAAACTCTTCTTCATCTTTACAGGGCTCTGATCCGCTCCAAACTGGACTAAAGTTGTGTTGTTTATGGTTTTGCAAGACCCTCCTACCTTAAAACTCTAGATCCCATACATTATCAAGGGCTTTGACTGCGTCTGGGGGCGTTCGCAGCTCCCCTGTGTACAGCAAATATGCAGAGGCTGGAGAACCGTCATTGTTTTGTTACTAAATTATGTTTAAACATATGTTTAAACATAACAAGACACACTGACGTTGTTTCTGTTTGTGGTTTTGCTTCTAACCGTGGCGGCACTCTCTGTGCATGATACGAACTATACATAGGAAGAGATCAAAATTATAGCAAATCCATGACGACCTTGACCGGATGATTTTTTTTTTTTTTTTTTTTTTTTTTTTTGTTGCTTGCTGTCCCATCTTCTGTGCCACCTCAGTGGCATTGCACCCACGCTGCTGCTCATTCCGACACCCCGTCCACAGCCACAGCCCCGTCAGTCCCACCGTAGCCCCGGCACCGGCAATCCACAGGGAGCATTTAATGTCAGTCGTCAAGAGACAACCCACCGGAGGAGACACTGCACTGCTGCCGAGTCACTTCGGTGGTGTTCAGTGGCGCCTGTTCTGATCCAACACACGCAGGACACCACATACTAAGCCCCCTACTGACGACAATAATTGCTTAGTCGCGGAACCGGCGTGAGTGAGCTCTCCCTCCGGAGGGCGCCACTACGTCCGTCCAACGACAGCCCCTAGGAACTCGCCGATGCCGGTGACCCCAACGGAACTATACCAAGGTCACAGACGTGGAGAGGACATCGAAACTGAGGTCACTATGAGAGCAGAGTATGAAGGGCCAGAATTTGAAACTTTTTTCCATGCTGATCGATGAGAATGAGGATGATTAAGATGATGCTACGGACTTCCATTCCGGTTTGAGACTGCATGACAGGGCTGTACTCTACGCTTCCTTTCATTATATATATCCCGGCGTCAACCAGGCACGAGAGATACAGACACCAGCAGTGTTGTCAGGAAATTTGAACAACACTCTCAGAGACGCATCCATTAAGTGAATGAAACTCGACTGTGTGGTCCCAGTATTCCCAACTGAGTCAGTAGCAAACTCAGTTCTGGTAGGAGCCGGTCGGAGCAGAAAAATCCCACATGACTCTGATGGGAATCGAACCTACTAGCTCCCAGCCTGGAGTTAGAGACTATGACCACTTCGCCGTATGTCCCGTATACTCAGACGCACGCACGCAAATCGAAACTTCGCCGTGATTTTTTGTGCTAAGCAGAACGACTGAATGCGTGCGTAAGCGTGCGGTTGACTGGTTTTAAATGTGGACATACTGTTCATTTTCTTTTATTTAACAAAAATTATATATCATACGTAAACTTATTAATTCTCCTGAAAAGCAAAGAAAGAGAGAGAAGGGGAGCAGGGCGAGAGAGAGAGAGGCTACGGAGCGACGGAGCGAGCGAGCGAGAGAGAGAGAGAGAGAGAGAGAGAGAGAGAGAGAGAGAGAGAGAGAGAGATGAAATCTTTATTCCATAAGGCCAAGGCCCTCTTTGGAAGAGGGGAACAAAAACAAATACATTTACACATTATTACATATAAACGAATAAATATACATTTAAGTTATAGCAATCTGCCGCGCTTTAAACGCTTGATAAATATAAACTGCTAATTTTCTGACTGTATTGCTGTTAGTTGAGGCCAACAAAAGAGACAATTGAAAACCATTTCGATTATTAAAGAAATCTTTAGCAATTAACTTTTCTCTTACGCTATTATAAAATGGACAGCATATCAAGAAGTACATTTCGCTTTCGACAGCAACTTTACATAGTTTACAAATCAAATCTTGTGGCCTATGATTTCAATACCTATAGTAATGAACCGACAAGTCAGAAATGCCAAATCTAAACTTTGTCATAAGATATTTTAAATGCCCGTCAATAACCATGCTCAGATATGTAGACAAAGAGCCACACGGGTTACAAAAGTTCTGTATACAGAAAACCTATCACTCTCATTCGCGCGTCTTCACTCCATTCTTGCCATCTAAAGTCAATTATTCTCTGCCGAAAGACACCTAAAAATTCATCGACATCACCCACACCTAGCTTGCTCCAGCCACACAAATCCAAATCCGTATCTTAACAAACAGATCTAACATGTGTGGCCCAAACTGGTCTTTCCTCGATTATCAAGATGACAGAGCATAGCATATACCTTCTTTGGTAATCTGTCATTTGACATCTGTAGTATCTTAAACCAATAACGGACACATTGTACAACAAAATTAATAGTGACAGGATATCTGTTCAACTCATTATAAACTAAATCGTTTGGAGTACTAAGACTAACACCTAAATACCTCTTCAGGGCATATAATTGCACTTTTTCACAATACCGAGCTGCTTTATCAAAAGCCCATATCTCACATCCATACTGCATAATAGGAAGCACTTGATGGTCAGAGTTAATAGCACATGTAAAGAATCACTATTGAATAAACGTAGACGTTGTAAATATACAACAACAACAACAACAACAACAACAAAAATCTTAGCTTTACTATCTAAATTACGACAGGCAGTGTTGAAACTCAGTTTTGTCGTAAAATAAATACCTAAATACTTGTAGGCATTAACAGCAGGCATAACTTGTCCATCGAAAAACCACTTTTCGCTCGCCCCCTAAATAACCCACTTTTCGAATAACAACAATATTACTTTTACCCAAATTAACTGTCAAATCTAGCGCGGCAGCTTATCTGTATAACATGTTTAACTAATTTTGTACCCCTACTACTACCGATTCTGCAAGCAATACAACATCGGCTAATAATAATAAAAAAAAAACCTCAAAAGCGTCGAGCGAAAATGTTACCCCATGTCTACTAGTCCTAATTACATCTAGTGCTAATTCGCTGATAAACAAAGAAAATAAAACTGGGCTGCATATATCCCCTGCTTAACCCCCCCCCCCCCCCCCCCCCCCCCCCCCCCCCCCCCCCCCCCCCCGCTCCCGAAGAACAATGAATAGACTGGGTAAGTTTAGCCCCACATCTAACACGTGCTTTTACACTTAAATACATGCTGCGTACACAACGTAATAGCTTACCCTTAATACCGTTCTTCACCAAAATAGGCCAAAGCAGATTTCTATTTATAGTATTAAAAACATTCCTGAAAATCAATTAAAGCAACATAAAGCTTACAGCTTCTCTTTTTTTTTTTTCTGAACACATGCTAGTAAAGTGAACAAGTGATCAACCGTGAATAACCTTTTTTTTTTAATCCTGTCTCGCATTCATCTGTCAAGTTACTTTCTTCAACCCACAACTGCAATCGTTGATTTATGATAGCGCCATACACTTTACTACACACATTAAAAAGACTAAATACCTCTACAGTTTTCTGGATTGTAGACATCACCTTTCTTGTGTAAAGGTAGATCAACAGATTCCGTCCAGCTGTCTGGATAAAACCTTTATCAAAAAGTACATTTAGAAACTTAACAAGAAAAGGTAAGATAAATCTACTAGCCTTTTTTGTTTTAATTTACGCAGTGTTCAGATTATTTCCTCTTCAGGAATAGGACGATTAAAGAGCTGATCATCATTATCATCATCACTGTTAACAAATAAATCATCATTTGTGTCAGTTTCCAAAAGCGTTTGAAAATTGTCAAACCATGTTCCATAGTTATCTGATTTTTTACATGTTTCTTTTTTCGTATTATTTTATGGACTGTTTCCCAAAAATCTTTATGTTTCTTCACAGAATCCATTAAACTTATCATCATCGTCTTGTTGTACACTTTCTTCTTAAATTTAATAAGATTCTTATACTCTCTTCTTGCTTGACAAAAGTTAAACCTATATTGTTCATCTAAAGTCTGAGAAAATTTCTTTAAAAGCTTGCGCACACGCTTTTTTTTTTTCCATTCCTACACTCCAGATCAAGCCAGTCTTGTGCTTTCTGGCTGCTCCCGTTCACACATATTCGTTTTTTTCATGCAGTCTGCAGCTTCTTTCAAAGCTTCATTAAACATATGAATGGCTTCATTAATATCCCTCTCAATCACTTTAATTGCAGCTTCCAGCTTCCTTTGAAACGAATCAGAGTTCAATGCAGTTTCAAACAACTGTGCGTGTTCAGGAATCCAAGTCCACTTATCAGTTCATTTACTACAGAAACGTCAGGAAAACTAACAGACACACGGTAACTGTCAGTACGATCACAAACAGCAGTTATCACTAACAATAGCAAACAAATCACTCGACATCAGAAAATAGTCAATCACACTACAACCAAAAAATGACATATTGTACGTGTAGCGACCTTCAAGGTCACCATAACACATACCATTCAGAACAAGCAAACTTAAAATAGTGCACATGTTTAACAGGGACTGACCTCAACTATGAATAACCTTGTCTTGTGTTTTTCTGTGTTACTTCGGCTTTCATGTATAGAGTCAAAGAAATCATTTATTGATGCATCATTTTTGTAAATATCCGAAGTGTGGGCATTTAAGTCTCCAGAACAAGGGTGTAATAAGTATTATCCAACAAAGCATTGTCAGTCAAACAATTTTCTAGCACTGTCAAACCATCAACCTCACCATCAAGCAGAGATTAATATCTGGAGCCCTCAGGTGGTGTATAGGCACAAACGTACAAAACATCTGTATCTAAACCAAATAAACGTTTATCATTGGCAAACAACAAAAAGAATCCATTATTGACTTTAATCTGTCTCACATACGGTACAAACTCGTTTTTAATCAGACACACCACACCACTTGAAGGACGGCCAGCATCAGACAATTTTACTGAAGGTTTACAGAACGATGTATAACCAGGAAAAACATCATCAGAAAAAGTCCTAACAAACGTTTCAACAAGACAAACAAATCCATATGAAGACACAAATGAAACAAAATCGCTGTCATTCAGTTTGGGAAAAAAGACCATTAATATTCCAATAAAAAAACGAGAATGAAAAACGATTATTTACAAAAGGAGAAGACAAACTACTATCACTGTCAGAGTCAACAGACCCTGCCCCAAACAATGACTCATTGTTTACATCATGCGCAATCTTCCATTTGACCTGCCGTGAACTTCGTTGTGGTTGCTCTATTGTAGCATTTTCACGTGTCATCGACATCGCACCTACTGGATTTATCACACACCCGACATTGCCCTCCCTTTCTTCACTATCACCCCTGCCACTTCCGTTATCCCTCTTTTCACCACCGTTCTTCCTCTCCCCATTTACCTCCACCCATCCACTGTCTCCCCCCCCCCCCCCCCCCCCCATCACCCCTCTCTGCACGTGCCGTGCCGTTTTCATTCCACCTTCCGCCCCATCCCAACACTCTTCCCTCGCACCATCATCCTTCCTCTCTATTTTTCTCTCGTCATGACTGCCCTCTCTTCTCCCACTGCCCTCTCTCTCATTCACATCACAAATCTCGTCCTCATTCAGATTGACAGCAACGCTTCCGAGTTCACTGGAAATGTTTGCACGAGGTTCATGCAACAATTGCAGGTGTCAACAACATTCAGGAAAGCCTTCTAATAAGTGCTTCACTATGGCTTTTCCTCCGTACATAAATTTCCCTCCCCCTCGGAAAACTTTCTTTGCCAGATGGCCGGCCACATCTCTATTTCTGAACCCTTTCTCTTACCTCTTTGATTCCGGTGCCACTGTCATTTAGCATAAACTTCTTCCCTTCAATTAAGAAGTAATTAAAAATCACGGCCGCCCTCTTCCCTCCCGCTTTGCGTCTTTCAGATGGGGTGTGAGGGCCCTTTTAGTTGTCCTCACTCTCTGGGAAGTCTTCCCCAATGAATACATTGGTACCACGAAACTTTCCTTTTGCCTTCAGGATAGTGGTCTTCTCCTTGTAGAAGGTGCACCTGGCAATGACTGGTGAATCAGGTCTGTTATTCAGTCTGTGCACTCTGTCAAATGAGACAGACTGGCAGCTTCATCTTGTCTTTCAATAACTTTTGCACAGTTGTCTCACAGTCCTGGTTTGTCTCAGCAGTGGGTCGGGGCAGTCCACAGAACAGGTTGTTCCTTCTGGACCGACACTCCAGGTCATCCAGCTCACGTCCACATCTTGAAGGCGCGATTTCAAGTCCTGGTTCTCTTTCCTTAAATCATCGTTTTGGGATTTCAGACTGTCATTCTGGGTCTTCAGCTTCTGCACTATTCACGTATCCGTTTCATCTCCTCCCTCATGGCAGTGCAGATAGCACTCACCTCATCCTGTCGACTGTTCAGTTTAGTGTTGATGTTGGCATTCAGTTTGGGTAACTTCATGTCCATGCTAGCTTCTTGTTCGGCCATGTTGCTGTCGAAATGGACTATGGCTGAGCCATGCTTACCAACACCTCTTTAAAGCTAGCCTAGCCACAGGATCATCACGGGCACTGCTCACGCTGTGCCATCGTTTGGAGCTTTCATCTGTAGTTTTGGTCATCAACTGTGCCTGGCGGAGGTCCTTCCTGGGTGGTCCAGGGTTTGATTCTACATCTCCACACAGCGCCCGCAGATTGCAGTAAAAATCTGAGATAGCAACAAACCTACCATGACACCGCCTGTAGACGTACGCAACTTCAGTGTCGGCGATCGAAATTTTTCCACCACCCTTCGCCACATGAAGCTGATGAAAATTCCGATAAATCCATCACATCTTCCTCGAAATGACAGAGGCACTTCAGGTATCGTCCTTTTAGTAGTCACTATGCCAAACTTAAAACACATGTCCTGGAAATACACTATTTTTACAGAAACAACGGGAGCAAAAAAAGCAACGCAGCTGGACTGAAAAATGAACTTTATTCACCCCCAGAGAGAGAGAGAGAGAGAGAGAGAGGTAGGGGTGCAGAGGAAAACGGAAGGGGAAAAAAAGGAAGAAGGAGAAGGAGGAGGAGGAGGTGGAGGAGACTGAAAAAGAAGAAGACAGAAAAAGAGGAAGAAGAGAGGGGTAGGGGGCAATGGAGGGGAGAGGGGCCCGGATAGGGGGATGCTAGAGGAAAGTCTAAAGGAGCAGGAGGGGGTGTGAAAGGACAAATCGAGAGAAACATGGAAAACGAGGATAGGCAACAAGAAAGAGATGGGGAGGAGGAGGAGAGGAGGAGGAGAGAGAGAGAGAGAGAGAGAGAGAGAGAGAGAGACAGACAGACAGACAGACAGAGAGAGAGAGACAAAAGAGTGGAGGGAGGGAGGGAGGGAGAGGAGGGGGAGCATACAGCAAGGAAAAAAAATAAAAGCCGAGAGATACAGGTGCAGAGACAAAAAGAAATGAAAGAAAATAACATAGGCAAAGACAGCAAAGAAAAAAAGACAAAGCGGAGGGAGGAGGGATGAAGGGCGTGGGAGGAGAAAGGAAGAGAAGTTTTATAGCAGTAACACAGAAAAAGGGATTGGTACAAGGATTGGGGATGGGGATGAGGAAGAAGGGGGCGAGGAGGGGGGTGACGTAGTTTGTGGAAAGATAATCCAAGGAAAAAGTTTCTCCAAAAGAATGAATAAAGAAAGAACACAGAGAAAAAGCAGAACATGGAATTAAAGAGGAATGTCAATGGCCTGGTATCAACCAGGCTCGAGATTTACAGAAACCTGTAGTGTTGGTCAGGAAGTTAGAGCAACAGTCCTAATGCACATCCATTAAGTGGACTGTACGTGTGGTCTCAGTCTTCCCATTGAGCCCATAGCATGCACAGTTACTGGTGCTGGCCGTGATCGTAAATCCCCAAAATGTTTTATTTTTCGCCTTACTTGTCTTTAAGTGCCCAGGAGGTGATTTGACATTAATATCGCCTTTTACCATTCGTTCTGCATGTTGCTGGTATATAAAATGTATGTAACATTTCTGATAACTGATAGAAATATTGTAGCCACACACACGATCTAACTCTAATAATTGATGTGCATTAACCGATTAAACTTGTGTGTGTGTAATTGTACTTTGGTTTCTTTTTTTTTTTTTTTTTTTTTTTTTTTCGTGTGGCTAAAAAAAAAAAGCTGAAATAAAATCAAACAAGTAAACCACCGATGCTCCTACAAGAGTGGTGGTGCTGTTTACACATTTTCGTTGTGTCACACATAATATGGGATCAACAGAAATTATTTCATTTCCCAGCTCAACAAAGTCATCAACAATGCAGTTCAAGTACATGCATTTTTTTTTTCCCCCATTACAACGGTTACTTAACGGATATCAAACGTCATGTTGAGAGTAAAAATTACTTTTTAGCACATTTGATTTAACCATAGTGTTTCACAGGACGTCTACTATCATAATGTATACAAAACACAAAATATAGATTTCCCGCCATTTTTTCCATATCCATCCAAACCAATAAAAAAATACATTTTTTTGCATAAAAACAGGCAAGAACACGAAGTTCATGACGTAACCGAAGTCTTCTTTACATAATGTGCACAGCAAATATTCCTATGACAAGTTTTATTTCTAACCAAATGAATGTTCAAATCACACACAATCGAGAACCTTGCTTTTCCCGTTACAATGGTTACTTAACAGATATAAAATGTCATATATTGAGAGGAAAAAAAAACGATTTTTTTTTTTTTGTTGTAAACTTGATTTAACCATAGTGTGTCTGGACGTCTACGATCAGAATGTACCAAAAAACACAAAATTTGAATTTCCCGCCATTAAAAAAAAATCCATCAAAATCAATAATGATACATTTTATCGCATAAAAACAGACAACATCATGAAGCTCATGTCATAAACGAGTTTTTCTGTTCATAATGTGCACAGCAAATATTCTCGTGACACCTTTAATTCCCACAAAATGAATGTTCAAGATCTAACACAAACGAGATGCTCGCTTCTTTTCCATTACAATGGTTACTTAACAAGCATAAAACTACATGTTGCCAAGCTTGTGAACATCCATCCTAAAATATATTAACTGCCACCGAAAACAGAGTGGCATTAAGATACAACAAAATATTCATGGTAATTGAAATTTGTTTATCTCACCGATGCTGACACAATACAAACCGTGGGTACAAAACTGACTTGGATTTGGTTGCCTAAGGAACACGTTAGCACCAATTGAGGAAAATATTGACACCCATAAAGGAATGTGATATTGAAAACCTCAAGTTGACATCTGCTTGTCTGTTTTGGACAAAAAAAGCGTAGGTGTAAGATCACAGTACAATTTCAATGTTTCTTAAGTGACCATCCAAGCTCATTACCACGAAGATTCCAGGCAAATTATAAAACATGACAAAAAAGGCACTTTCAGGCAATTTTATGACAAAATCATTTAAAGGATGAATCATTAGTGTCCAAAGATCGTGCTGACAAAAAAAGATTTCCTTTATCTGTTTTTTTGTGAGGAGTATGGTCTATTTTTTAAACTTTTCGTGAATGTTCGTTTTCTGAGCTCAAGGCGAGTACACGATCGTGCGTCATCACACCGATTCTTTTGATCCCACCCAAAATTCCGTGGTAATGAAACCAAAACTTGAAATAGCCATTATTTTCCAAATTGCAGTCAATGTTTTACGACCAGTTTGGCTTTAGTTTCTCGGTGCCAAAAGGTCATATCGTTTGTGCACGATTTCAATCTTAAGTCACCAAATTTTGGAAAACTGTTGTCAAGCTTAGAATTAAGTAAATGATCTAAACAGTCGTTTCCGCCACCCATTTTAGTTGCAGATCGACGTAAAGTCTTAGAACATGATGCATGTTTATATTTTGGAGTCGCGTGGTAATACAATTTTTTTAGGCAACCATTTCCCAAACCCGGTGTGTGTGTGTGTGTGTGTGTGTGTGTGTGTGTGTGTGTGTGTGTGTGTGTGTGTGTGTGTGTGTGTGTGTGTGTGTGTGTGTGTGTGTGTGTGTGTGTGTGTGATATTCATTTATTTCTATTTCTCGTCAGAAATTGGCGAAAATGTATTTGCTCGTGAGCGTGCTTGTGTGGTGCGTGTGTGTGCGCACGTGTGTGTGTGTGTGTGTGTGTGTGTGTGTGTGCGTGCGTGCGCGCACGTACGTACGTGTGTGTGTGTGTGTGTGTGTGTGTGTGTGTGTGTGTGTGTGTGTGTGTGTGTGTGTTGTATATATTCTAAGAGACATCGATTAAGTAGAAAAGAAACAAAACAAAAACAGACGTTAAAACAATCTAATAATTCATTCAGCTTTTTTCCATTTAGTGTGTGTGTGTGTGTGTGTGTGTGTGTGTGTGTGTGTGTGTGTGTGTGTGTGTGTGTGTGTGTGTGTGTGAAATTGAGAAAAATGTTTGCAGATTCAGAAATCCTCACCGTCTGGTAATTTGTATCGTGAAACTCAGAAAGACAGCGTGTGCGGTCATAAACCTGTATCATCTACAGAAGTGTGTATACCATTCACATCAAGTCTGACTTCACCAAAGACAGTTCACAGTCTCTCATTGTTATCATTGAATGTATGTGGTCTATTTAATCGTTTAAATTGTGAAGAGTTTGTGGATAAAATATCTGAATTTGATTTGCTAATGTTTGTTGAAACAAAAATTGATGAAGTTGATTCTGATAATTTAACTGCCATACTTTCCAAATTGGGATATACAATGCGAATAACAGGTAGAAAATATATGTCGTATAACTGTTCTGGGGGTATCGCTGTTGCCGTTAAAAATGACTTTATATGATCATATTGAATTTTTCCCCCCAAACTCGTGATTGTATTATGTGGGTTGATATATACTCAGCTATGACCGGTTAGGCAAAAAGTTGCTTTTAGGAGCTGTATAGATTACCTCCTGAAGGTACTGTATTTAGTAGTATTTATTCATCTGATGATGTTGAAATATCTTTCACTGCTGCAAGAGTAAAAGGAATGTAATTTATACTTTAATAGTAGGTGATTTCAATGCATATCCTAAAAGCCTGAATGATTTCATTGATGTTGATATCAACGATGATGATTTGTTTGTGGATACTTTTGACAGTGAAGAAAATGTTAGAACAAGGTGTTCTCAAGACTGGCGTCGGCCCAATAATCATGGCTATCGTTTACTAGAGTTATGTAAGGCAATTCTATCCGTAATTAAATGGTAGAGTTGGGACTGACAGTGGAGTTGGAAAGAGCACATGTAATGGTGTTTCTGTTGTTGATTATGTGATTGGATCGCCGTTTTTGTTTTCAAGAATACATGAATTCTCAATTGAACCTTTTGATGCATTGTTTTCAGACGTTCATTGCCCTATTTCTCTTAAGCTGAAAATTAAGAATGATCTACAGGCTCAAGTAATAAAGACGAGAAATATGAACTGGCTACTGTTATTAGCAAACAAAGATCAGACGTTTTGATGTATCATTGAAAGATGTTCTTTTTTCGAACATTTCACAGAATGATCTTAAGCTCATACATCAGAATGTAAGACGTGATGATGAGAGTATTGATCAAATTAATGGGGAGATAGTTAATAAACTTATCATAGCTGCCAAGGGCTCTTTTGGCTTAACAATATTCAGTGCAAAGAAAAAAGCACGGTCTAACCAGAGATGATTTGATATAATCACTGTAATGAAAAAAGACGCAAGTATTTCGGTGTCAAAAGAAAACTTAAATTTACTAAATGTAAGAATAATGGTTTGTGTGCAAAATTAGAAATAGCAGGCAAAGAATATAAACAAGCAGAGAAAGCAGCATACAGGAAAAATCAAAAGAAATGGTGCAATGAACTGAAAAAATTGAAAACCAGTAATCCTAAAGAATATTGGCAACACCTGAATGACAGTACGAGCTGCTATTGTCCAGTTGATATAAAACAGTTTTATGAACATTTCAAAGCACTGAATCTTGATGAAGAAGACTATGATGGGAGCGATATTGCAGCCGTTTATGGTGGTGAATATGATTTAGAATTTTAAAATGCTGATATTGATGAAAACGAAATTTTTAATGCAGTGCGTAATATCAAAACAAGGAAATATGCAGGAATAGATTGAATATGTAATGAATATATGAAATATAGTGCACCATTACTTGTTCCACTTTTCTGTAAATTGTTCAACAGTTCTCAATTCTGGAAATGTTCCAAATGACTGGACTGTTGGCCTGATTAAAAACAACTGTACACAGGGAAAGGTAGTAAACATGACTGCGACAATTATAGAGGTATAACTTTGCCGAGTTGTGTCTGTAAATTATTTGCAACAATCTTGAATAGCCGATTGTCATCATTTCTTCAACAGAATCAGATTTTATTTTAAAATCAGTGTGGTTTCCGAAAACATCATTCTACTATGGACCATGTATTTATACTTAAATGTTTAACATAAAGATTTCATTTCTTATGTTCGTTCCTTTGATATCATTTGTTTTGTCGAAACCTTTACAGAGACGTTTCAGTCAGATTTATTTGTTGATCATATGATTTTTTGTAAATCAGCTATTAAGTTTTCTAAACATGGTCGTTTTTTTCTGTGGAGTTGTGTGCGTTATCAAGAGAATGTACGCTCCATTTGTTCGATTCTTGACGTAGATTACTCTAATATCATTGTTTTTATTATAGACGGAGCTCTGTTGGGCATCATGAAAAAATATATACTGTATATGTGTGCATATGTTCCGCCTGAGGGGTCACCATTTTATTCTTTTTTATGTAAACAGTTGCATTGGTCTTCTGGAAGAATGCTTGTCAGATTGTTCTGTTGCATTTCATGATGCATACATAGTATTGTCGGGATATTTCAACAGTCGAACTGCTGATATTCATGATTTCCACAGTGAACATTTTATTAACTCACTAAAAACAAGCAATTCGATCAACACGAATAGGAAATCTCGTGACAACTTTTGTTGAATTTACGTACCACATTTGATTTACGTATCTTCAATGGTGCATGTAATGGCGATCAATATGGTTGCTACACATACATCTCAGATTTTGACAGTAGTGTAGATTATTACTTTCTAATGTCGAGTGACATGTTTGCCATATATGAATCCTTGTGTGAACTTAACATGAATGACATATTTCATTCGGATCATATGCCACTTGAATTACACTCAATTTTTGTTTTTTTTGAAGGAGCATGGCAGTGTGAAATCTCAAGATGCGAAGAAAGCAAACATTAAATAGGATAGTCTGGAACAATAATGCCGCGCCGGTGTTTATAATCTCAATGTACTCTGAGGAATCTTGTAGAATTTTGAACTAGCTGTACGTTTAATAGATTATGATACTGATGAAACTTTGTCTACTTCTAACGATGGTAATCAGTGATGTCTGGTGATAATGATAAATCAGATGACTGGTCTGATCATAAATGTAGGACAGCAAAGAAAATTTAAGAAAGCTTTACAGAACAGCCTGTCGAACAAGGAGATCATGAAGACGAAACTGCTTTTTGTTTCGCATGTAGACAGTAAAAGCATTTCCTGAAGCGCAAAGAGAACGATTTCCTCAAGTCGTTTTTAAACGAATTGTTATCCCCTGTGAATAATCAAAACCAATTTTGGGAAGATGTAATTAAACTTTCATCTAAAACAAAACGCATTAGTACAAATATCACTCTGGATGACTGATTTCAACACTTCCAAAATTTACATGCAAAAGAAGGTGAAACAGATGAAGACAAGCAAAAGTTGATGGTAATGATAATTATTTCAATCGACCAATTTCAGAAGAGGAAATTCTTTTATCAATTAGAAAGATAAAAAATTCTTAAAGCTCCAGGACCGGGTGGAATAACTGGAGAGACGTTAAAAAATGCAGGTGATTGTGTTACAGATTTCTTTGTCGTATTTTTTATGCCTTGTTTCAGAAAGGTATATTCCCTGACATGTGGACAGAAAGTATTGTGCGTCCTCTGTACAAAAATGAGATGTCAACACTCCTGACAATTACATGGGCATTTCGTTATTGCAATATTAGTTGTAAAATTTATAGCACAGTAATTAATCATCGTTTACAAGCGTGGGTTGAAGAAAATAACATTACTGGGGAATATCAAGCAGGGTTCAAAAAGGACTATTCAACTATTGACCACATGTATTCTTTATTAGCTCTTGTTTAGAAAGTCTCTGTCGACAGAAAAATTATGTTTCATTTCTTGACTTTGAGAAAGCTTTTAAAACTATAAACAGGAAAATTCTTTCGTCAGTTCTGGTCAAAAATGGTATAAATGGTAATTAATACAATTGCATTAAATGTATGTAATAATAATCTTAAAGTACGGTGTGGATATAAACTAACTGATTTTATCATGTGCACTTACGGTGTTAAGCAAGGTGATGTGTGCAGACCGATTTTATTTTCGTTGTTTATAAATGAACTTGCCATAGAAATCATTCAAAATGGTGCGATGTTTACAATCAACTACTGCGAGCTCTTTATCTTACTACTAGCAGATGATGTTGTACTGTTATCAAAGACAATAACTGGTTTGCAAACTCAGTTAAACAGTCTGCAACGCGCAGCCTTTTCTCTTGATTTGAAAATGAAATTAAGTAAAAGCAATATAATTGTTTAGAAAAGGTAGCTATTTAACAGCAAGAGAAAATCGGAAGTATAATCACGCTGTGAAGCCTGTTGTAAATGTTTAAAAAGATTTAGGTATGCTGCTTTCAAGTTTTCAACAAGGTCAGCTTCACATTGGCATGCGATGATCTGGTAAGTAAAGCAAGAAAGCTCTGCTCTGCGTTATGAGAAAACTAAATGTTTTGAAGAATTCTAGTATAGATTTATTGTTAAAATTATTTGATTCCCAGGTTCAAGCCATTGCTCAGTATGGTCCAGAACTTTGGGGACTAGACATTGCATCCCGCCATTGCGAAAAAGTACGCCTTATAGTCTTACAGAAATTTTTTTAGGAGTCGAAATGCGACATTGACCATGGAGAGACCATTAGATGTCTCATTTATATAAATTATGTATTAAGGTGCATACAACACTGGTTGAAATTAACGAAAATGAATGATCACAGAATACCACAAAATCCTATATGGAGTTATACGACCTAGATACAAGAGACACAGAACTGGGTGTCAAATATCCGTTGTAAATTATATCAATTTGATTTTGGGTTTGTTTGGATGAGCCAAAGGGTGCAAAATGGTAGATTATTTCTATGTGAATTTAAAGACAGATTGATTGCATGCATGCAGGTGGCAAGAATGGGACGCTCACGTCAAAAAATAGCGATAGATTTACCATGTATCGGACATTTTGTACAGTACACGATGTCAAACTTTATCTGCAAATGGATTTAGGCAAATACATGAAGGCAAACACATGAAGTTTATTATGACCAAATTTCGACTGGGAATTTTGGACATTGCACAATACCCGTATCGTTACGGCAAATATATTGGAATGCATTTGACTTGTCCACTATGCAATGATGGAAAAGAAGAACTGCATTTTGTTTTTTGCTGCTGCGCGTTATCTAGTCTAAGAGCGCATTATATACCAGTTATATTTTCCTGGGATCCCTGTCAATTTAGGTTGCTTATGGCATCTCAGAATGAAAGCATAGTAATACATTTCTCAGTTTACTTATTCAAGGAATTTCAGTTTCGATCACTTTTGACTTCGTGAAAGAGAAGTACATCCAGTCTTTCTTGTGTTACGTAAAATTTATATATTTTTGTTACTTTCTCTATACTCCCCTTCATAGGGGACAATGACCTTTATATGAAATAAACCATCTGAGCTCTCTCTCTCTCTCTCTTTGGGGAAGAGACGGAGATTGAGACTGACTGTGAGGTAGGGCATGGTGGGCTGAACCACACGATCAAGCATCACACACACACACACACACACACACACACACACACACACAGCGCGCGCACATACATAGTGCACACGCACTCGCAGAGAGAGATAGAGAGAGAGGGGGGGGTACCACACAACCAAGACTGAACGAGTAATAAAACCTGTGCTTTGTCTTAGGGCGTTCTTAAGATTTTTTGAAAATCCTTTATCTTTCGCCACTCAGACCAAAAGCGACACAGCAAAACTCTTCTACACAGATGGCCTGCCCAATCAAAAAGTACATCTAACTCAACACGGTCGGTGCATGATCAATGAAAAATGGGGGATGGGGGGAGAACCTGGTTGACGATTGTACAACGCACGTGCAGCCCTCAAAGCTAATCAATAACAGGCAATAAAAACAAGGAGGTCACTTCACCGGCTTTTCGCCGGCCATGCTGTTTGTGTCGATACGTATTAGGTGAAGGAGTGGGCCAAACCATAATGATATTAGCACATTCGGTGAATAGGTTCGTCAATTGGAAAAAGTTCTAAAGATGAAAGTTTGCTGTTTATGTTTTTGCCTTCAGATCCGTGTGGTTAGCAGTGGCAAAGAGTGTAGAGTTAGCAGTGGCAAAGAGTGTAGAGTTAGCAGGGGCAAAGAGTGTAGAGTTAGCAGGGGCAAAGAGTGTAGAGTTAGCAGGGGGCAAAGAGTGTAGAGTTAGCAGTGGCAAAGAGTGTAGAGTTAGCAGGGGCAAAGAGTATAGAGTTAGCAGTAGCAAAGAGTGTAGAGTTAGCAGTGGCAAAGAGTGTAGAGTTAGCAGTTGCTAAGAGTGTAGAGTTAGCAGTGGCACAAAGAGAGTGTAGAGTTAGCAGTTGCAAAGAGTGTAGAGTTAGCAGTGGCAAAGAGTGTAGAGTTAGCAGTGGCAAAGAGTGTAGAGTTAGCAGTGGCTAAGAGTGTAGAGTTAGCAGGGGCAAAGAGTATAGAGTTAGCAGTGGCTAAGAGTGTAGAGTCAGCAGGGGCAAAGAGTATAGAGTTAGCAGGGGCAAAGAGTGTAGAGTTAGCAGTTGCAAAGAGTGTAGAGTCAGCAGGGGTAAAGAGTGTAGAATTAGCAGGGTAAAGAGTGTAGAGTTAGCAGGGGTAAAGAGTGTAGAGTTAGCAGTGGCTAAGAGTGTAGAGTCAGCAGGGGCAAAGGAGACATGCGGGGTAAAGGGCCAAAATGGATTTTCAGTAAGATCTGGTGATGATTTGGTTTGATGGCCATTTAACGAAGTCTGTAATGCCTATCATCAGCGGTGAGAATTTTACGTCTGACTGAATTTAAACAGACGCAATTTTCTAAAAGTCATAGTCGACAACATAATGTAAGTGTCCTACTGAAAGTGTCTGACATCTGTGTCATTCAGTAATGTGGTGACGATTTGTTCTTAATCAGAAACTGTGCCAGACATTTCTTTACGGGTTAAGAAGCAGAAACTCTAAAACAATACACACACACACACACACACACACGCGCGCACGCGCACCCACGCACGCACGCACACACACATACACACACACTGACATAGGATAAAGCGCCCACACGTAAATGGGGCAAAGAGCCAAGAATGGGCATTTTACCCCATAGTTAGGGCCCTTTACCTCAGAGAGATTCTCATTCTGATGATTATTCATAATAGGCCATGGTCCTGCATGAAGGGGTGTATGAACATGTAAAGCAGAATAGAAAGCACAAAACAAATTGTTGTCATATGTTCAAGAAGAGACAGTTTTTCTCTCACGCTTTGGCCTTCTTCCTTGCGCTGAACTCAGAAGCAATCTGAAGCAATCAAAGCTAAGTGCATTTTCGTTATTTTTTTCGTTTTTGTTTCACCTGATGAAGACCTATGAGGTCGAAACGCGTTGTGTTTTGTCTTATGACTCGTTTGTCCACGTTTCTCTGGGCGGTTCGCTGACATTTATTTAAGATTTGTTTAGTGGAAACCGATTGACGACTTCGGCGGAAGTGGAAGACAGAAGTAGATATAGTTTAAAAACAAAGATGGCTATCTGTAATATTTGGGCTTAATGAACTTTTCTCTGATGCTTCTGAGAGCTGGACAGCAGAGAACAAAATATATTTCTGTTTCCTGTGATTCTCTACAGAAAGGGCCGGCAAATCAAATCATAAGTATTACTCGTTTGATACCTAAAATAATGATTA
>JADBJO010000270.1:378427-383427 GCA_016801955.1 Conus betulinus | reverse complement strand
CTCTCTCTCTCTCTCTCTCTCTCCTTCCCTTCTGGGACATAAAGGATAATTCCATCTCTCTCCAGGGAGCCCCGAACCACCCATTCCTCTATCCTGAAGCCATCAGAGAGCTGTCCTCTCCCCACCATCATGGCCCGGCCCCTCAACTCTCTCACCCTAGAGACCTAAGACAGAAGTCCTTTCCCCAGCAACCGGCCTTTCCATACCTGTTTCCTCTCCCTGTTAATGTTAATGAGAGAGCCATGCAGTACCCCCAAATTCCAATGGTCTCCTATTCCGGTGTAAATAAACAGAAAATAACCACATGCATCATAACACGCAAAGGATTTCTCCTCTGTTTCCCAGTCACGAAAAACGTTTTCCCAATGTTGAGAACACAAATTTTGCCAGCAGAATGTACAACTATCCTGAAATACTCCAATATCCATGTGCCGACCTCCCGGCCCAAAGCTCTAGCATCAAAGGGGAACTGCTTAATCCTTTTGCTGTGCAGCTAATAAACAATATGGCCTCTCAAATTCTAGCTCAACAGCAAACTTTTAAAACCTAGTACCTCGTGTTTTCTTGTGTGGGGACAAGAACGTATGTATTTCAATGCCATTTGTTCATGTAACAGTAATGGATTTGCATGTAATATATACTATGGTATATTCATTGCACTGATCGCGAAAAACAAATTAATCCTTTCCATTCTATTTCCCCCAGCCCTCATTCCCCTCTTTTGCCTTATCCCTACCATCCCCTTACTCCCCAGTATTCTTATCATAGTTGCTGCTAGTGGATGGGTGGGTGGGTGGATGGGTGGGTGAATGTGTAGAGGTAGTGCTGCAAGCTGTTTGCCTGAACTGCATTCGAAGAAACTGATCTTTCAATTGCCGGCTGTTTTTTGGACTCGTCGATAATTCACTGTACATAATAGATACGTTATTTTTTTTGTGATTGAATTTTGTATGCTTAATCTTAATTTCAGTATTTTGGGGCTGTTGTGAACTTTCTATAATTCAATCAGTTATCTCTTTACTAAAACCATTTCTATGTCTTTGAATTTTATACCCTCGATAAGTCTGTGCGTGGTTGTTCCTAGTCGTGCTTATTAATTTCTTATTCATTTGTTCTCGTTCATTATTTCTCATTATTTACATTGATACCTGGCCTTGTAAAGAAGGACTCCGGATTGGCTATCTAAATATCAACAGTGTATTAAGCGAGCTGACTGATATATCAGCGATCTTAGAAAATTCCGGGAATCCCTGTCATCTGTTCTTTTTTTATTCAGAATCACGATTAACAGACTACATTAGATTTTGATATAGCTATGCCTGGCTATAAAGTTATTGGCCTAGATCTAAAAGCTAAAATGGACACAGGTTTGTTTACTATAATGAGTCGATAACTAAAAACCAGAAAGGGAATCTGGAAGTTTGGTGTCGAACTGATATGGCTAGAAATAAAAATAAAACATATCAGTCCCATACTTGTTGGATTCGTATATCGAAACCCGGCTGAAAGAACAAATTGGATTGATAACTTTAGTGGAATGATGGATGCCGCTCTACTTGACAAAGAAGAAATGTTTATGTTCAGTGACTTCAATACTGACTTGTTAAAGCTTCAAAAACAATGGACCGAAATGTATACCTCATTAAATTTACACCAGATTGTGGATCGACCGACACGAATTACAACTAATTCCAGTACTCTCATTGACCACATTTATGTCACATCTAAATATGACATTGTGGAAATCTCTTCTCCAGCGACTGGGTGCGGCGATCACTCCCCAATTTGTTTTACTTGGAAAAAGGGGGATACACATTCCAAAAACCAGGTCATAATTCTATCCTCTATAGGTGTTTCAAAAGATTTAATGAAATGATTTTTATCTGACCTGCTACATTTTTCTCTGTGTCCCAAATATACCAGTATGCCGATCCGGAAAAAGCAATATATTTTTTTTGATCAATGTATTTTCCAATATCTACAATAAACATGTACCCATCAGAACCAAACGAGTAAATACCATCTTAAACCGCCGTGGATATCAAAGGAAATAGATAAAGAAATACATATCAGAGAACTTTTAAAAGCAAAAAAAACGACGTTGGTTTTGCAAAGCAGAGAAATTTTGTGACGTCAATGAAGCGAAAAGCAAAGTACAAATATTTTCAAGAGATGGTATCCAATAAAAAGACTCAAGAGCTATTTGGAACGCAGTCAACAAATTGACAATGGGTATTTACAAACACAACTTAATATTGACAATAATATTGACGCAGTTAACAGCTATTTTGTTAACATTGCTGAAACTTAATAAATAATGATGAATGGGGAGAAAATGATCTAGAATTGGTAACTGAATATTGGAAGTAGAAGAATATTAATTCTTATGTGTCAATTTCTTACACAACAATACGAGAAGTATTTGCATACTTAATGTCACAGAAACAGTCGAAAACCAAAGATATTTACGACTTGTATCTAATATAATCAAGCTGTCTGCACCAATTCATAACAGACTCTCTTACTTACATATATAACCTACGTATAGCTAAAAACTGTTTTCCAGAATGTTTCAAACAAGCAAAAGTTGTTCCGTTGTACAAAACTGGAGATGCGTCCAATCTTTGTAACTACAGACCTGTATCTGTTCTGTCAGTTCTTTCAAAACCGTTCGAAAAAAAACATTTCCAAAAATATTTAGTCACCCATTTAAACAATATAAAACTGATTCATCCTAAGCAGTCTGGTTTTAGGGAAAACCATTCCTGCCACACCACGCTTACGCAAATGATTGACAAATGGCTCTTAAACATTAATAACAATGAACTCCAGGAGTTGTCTTCATTGATCTAGTTAAAGCTTTTGATGTTATAAACCACTCTCTTCTCCTAAAAAAAAAGTTCTCTTTATACGGACTATCTGATAATGCACTTTAATTCATGTCCTCATTTCTTTCTGATCGAAAACAGGTATTATGTGTTAATTCCTCAAAATCAAATTTGCAGTCAGTAAAATACGGTGTTCCACAATGATCTGTTCTTGGTCCTTTACTTTTTCGATCTATATAAATTATTTACCGCTACGTATTCGATGTGACTGCGAATTATTTGCTGATGACAACTCTGTGCATTCTAACTACCCTTGCTTACAGAGTGTGACATCTGATCTACAAGATAGGTTAAACAGTGCCGTCAAATTGACGGAAATCAATCACATGTCTCTAATGCAAAAAAAAAAAATAATAATAATAATAATAATAAAAAAAAAATAATAATAATAAATAAAAATAAATAAATAAATAAAAAAATGCACGATGTTCATTACTAGTAGACAAAAACGTCAAAATGTGCTTGCTAATTTATTTTCAATATTTGCTTCTAGTGAAAAAATCGAAGAAGTTTAACACATAAAAGTGTTGGGTGTTGTCATTGATAACAGTTATCATGGTCCGATTACGTTGCTTACCTATGCAAAAAGAATATCCTATATATATATATATATATATATATATATATATATATATATATATATATATATAATTGTCAAAAATAAAGCATTTTCTGAATATGCATGCCAGAAAAAAATTCTGTCATGCCCATATGCAGTCGATTATAGACTATGCTTCTACTTTATGGGATTCAGCCAGCGCAAATATTCTAAAACCTTTGGCAAGATTATATAGGCGCGCGCTAAAAAATAGTTTCTCTTAAAATCTAGTTCATTAACTCTAAACGATTATAAATCTTTGGATATCCTTCCCCTAAGGCAAAAACTCGAATACAATAAGGCTATATTTATGCATAAAGTGGTAAATGGAAATGCACCTCCCTCCATTGTAAACAGTTTCCGGACGAGTAACAATAGGCACGTCCACAAGTTCATAATGCCTCTGCCCAGACTTGACCTTTACAAATCAAGCCTTGTATACAGTGGTGGTACGTACTGTACATATATATATATATATATATATATATATATATATATATATATATATATATATATATATATATATATATAACCCTGTACCAATTGATTCCTAAATCAATTAAAAGACTGAGTAAATAGAAATAAAATACTGCGCGATTTACAAGCCTGTGTTAGACGGAAATCTTGCACGTATCATTTGAAGCACAGCAATAATGGTTAAGATATTTAAATAATATGTTTTACATTGATGGTATCGCTTAACTGCATTTCGTTATTTGATGTATTGTGTGTATCAAATCTATTTGACTCTTTTTTCCCCCGTTTGTCTTTGTGCTTTACATACATGTACTTTCTTCCCCCCCCCCCCCCCCCCCTTCCCCTGCCATCGCACCCACACCCCATGCCCCGCTTCCGCTCTCTCTCTCTCTCTGTTTCTCGGTCTCTCTCTCTCTGCTCTCTCTCTCTCTCCCCACGCTTCTCTCCACCCCCCCCCCCCCCCTCTCTCTCTCTCTCTCTCTCTCTCTCTCTCTCTCTCTCCCCCGCCGCTCACTATATGTGTTCGTGTGTTGCTTGTTTGCGAAAGTGTAAGTGTTGGGTGGGTGTTTGGGGAGGGGCGTTTTCTGCGTGGGGATTGTTAAAGTGGAAGTGTGTTACGTGTCTTTAATGCATTTCCATTTTCTGTATTTTCACATTTTTTTTTGTGTTCAATCTCTTGTTTGATTGTTACTATTTTTCTTTTTTGTCGTTCGTTTTTTGTTTTGCCAATTTTTTGTTCCCCTCTTGGGCGAGGGCTGGATGTAAAAATGCATGAACTCGCTTATCTATCACCCTCGATAATAAAGAAGTTGTCTTCTCTCTCTCTCTCTCTCTCTCTCTCTCTCTCTCTCTTGTAGAAACGAAACAAAAACATCTTTCTTTTTTTTTTGGTAAATAAACAAACTGACAAAAAATAAACACTGATACTCTGTCCACTTAAGACAATGGCAAAGGCTTTTGTTTTCATCTTGATGGTAGAGAATACCCAAGGTATCAGGTTGAAGAGGCATGAGCATGTGAGGATTATGATGGGTGGG
>JADBJO010000270.1:368427-370927 GCA_016801955.1 Conus betulinus | reverse complement strand
TCAGTACACATTTCATTAAATCACACAAATATTCCTCATTAATTTGGTTTATGCCAAGATATTCAAATCGTAGTTCTTTGTAGCATGGACAGTTACAAAGTGAATTTTATTTTCTATCTCAGTTCTGCAAAAACAACACAATACATCTGCGGAATTATTTTGAGTATACTTATTTATACAAAAACGTTTGCATTCAATGGGAGGATACCTATTCTTAATTTAGCGATAATATCTCTAAAATGTTAAATTCGCATATTAACAACATATGGTTCGTGGAGGAAATTTGCCTTAACGGAAGAATACAGAGAAAATCTCTAACTGCTGTTAACTGTAGTGGACCAGTCATCAGTGAACTTTGTTGTAAGACGCCCTCTTAATAATGACAGAAAATATCGTTTATTTCCGACGCCTTTGTTTAGCCAAGCGAAACCGAATCCGCAGTTTTGAAGCACATTTCTTAGTTTAGATGCTCAATATAATTAATTATTCCGTTTTCTTCCCATACTGAGCTGCATGAAATATGCTTGCTTGGGCAATCTGTTAATATCCATATGCAGCAGTTTTGACCAATATTTCACGGCTCTCAAGCATGAATTGACGTATATGGGCTATCTGCCTAGCTCTCCATACGTACATGCGTTTGGGGTTTTTTTAGGGGAGACGCTGAAAAATCGCTTACACGCTGGGAATGCACTTTTCAATCACTTCTATGGCATCTAGACCCCAAATTTCTGACCTATACAACAAGATTGGCTGGACCTTGGCGTCAAAGGTTTTAAAGTACGTCTGTCGTAATTTCACTGACTTTGAGGAGAACTCGAGCACAGTCAAAGATAGCTTTCTTTCCCTTTGTTACAATGTGGCTGACGTCTTGCACAATACTTTACCTTGGAGTAGATGTAAAACCGAAATATGTATAACTGTTTACAACTTCCAGCTCCTCGATATCCAGAAATCATTTTTCATTTCTGTCCAAGTAATCCCCTTTTCTGAATACCATAACCTTAGATTTATCTACGTTAATATCTAAGAACCGATCCTTGCACAGTGCACTAAGGTGGTTCAATTGATTTTGTAGTCCTGCTAGTGTTGATTTTGTAGTCCTGCTAGTGTTCTTGATAAAAGAGCTAGGTTATCTGCAAACAATAAAATGAACAATTCAAGTAGACCAGGCTGTAACTGTATTCCATGTTTTCCGGTTTCTTTCATGGCGATGGCTATTTCATTTACAAATAGAGAGCAAGTGGCAGGACTCAACATGTAACCTTGTCTGACACCAACAGGACATTCAAACAGGTCGGTCATAGTTTCATTGACACGAACACAGGATACAACTGATGAACACATGCCCTTTAAGGCCATTAAAAATGGACCAGATAGACCTGCTCTCCCAAAAGTTTCAAAGAGAGAAACACGAAGAACTGAGTAGAAAGCCTTTATAAGCTACTAACAGTTTTTCACACTTTTAATTGAATGTTTTCTCAATATCAGAAGCTAGCGTACAGATGTGATCTATAGTTGAACATGATTTCCTGAAACGTGCTTGCTCCTCGACGATTTTTCCATTTACATCCATTCATTCTGTAAGCCTCATTTCTGAGAATACTTGTATAGAATTTACTCACGACACTTAATGAAAAAATACTTCTGTAATTATCAGACACGTCTGTGTCGCCCTTCTTGAAAATAGGAACAATTATCGACTGCGACCACTGCACTGGGAATTCGCCATTTCTGAAAATTTTTATTGAACAGACAAGTCAAGAATCAGACTGATTTCAACCCTAAAGCCTTTAACATTTCTGCGGTTATTCCATCACAGCCACACACTTTGCCATTTTTTAGCCCAGAAATAAGTTCTCCAATTTCTTCCTCGGTAATAGGAACATTAGTTCATCGACTGTATCTTCATCAACAGACCTGTTGGCAATAATTCTCTGCCCCTCCGCCTCTTCTGTCCTAAAAGCAGCTTTAAAATGTTGGTACTATCGTTCTAATGCTATGTCTTCACCTGTCTTCTTTTTATGCGTACATGTATTTAATTTTATTTCAGACCAGAATAATTTAGCGTCACGAATAGAATTATTCATCTATTCGTTCTTTCCTTTCTATACGCTGATTTTTTTGCTTCTTTTAACTGTCAGAAATTCTTCCTTGCTTCTACAAAGGCAACTAGATGTCTATTCTCGATTACCCTACCTTCGTCGTCATTATCACCGTTTCCATTTTCTACTTTCTCATTACTCTGTGGTTCCTATATAGCTGAATACTTTTTCTTCCTTTTCATAGATTTTCTGTATATATTTAAAAGTCTATGAGCTTTTTGCTTAGCTTCTTTGCATTCTTTATCAAATCAAGGGGGCCCTTTATTTTCAAATTTGACACCTGTTCTGACTCGCGTTTTCATACAAGATGATGCATTCAACAGACATCCAACAAATCCAGTTAAGGCCGACTCAGTGTTTGTCTCAATTTCACTGAAAGCTCGGTGAAGATCTTC
>JADBJO010000270.1:348427-363427 GCA_016801955.1 Conus betulinus | reverse complement strand
TCAGACTAGCTGTTCGTGCATTTAGGTCACCACATATAAACAAGTAGAAGTCTTAAAATCTTTCATGCATGCTATTGACACAACTTTCAAGGGTTTCAATTCCAAATCATTCTGTAGAACGTTGTATGCATTTGAATCACTTGAAGGAATGTACGTTCCATGAACCTTATGTCCTCGGATGTACCGAACAACGATCTGTCTAACTGCAGACAAACTAAGTTTTCTAAGATGCTGGGAGGGTGGGGAGCGCGCGCACATGTGTGTGTGTGTGTGTGTGTGTGTGTGTGTGTGTGTGCGCGCGCGCGCGCGCGCGCGTAGTTTTTTTTCTCCCCTTCCCCCTCCCCCTCCTCCCTCTTTGCCTCTTTGCCCCCTCCCTCCCAACATCAACCATCTACTTTCAACCCCAGATTCCTCTGATTTCCATTCACTCACCTTCCAAGCCTGTGTCTACCCAGCCTCCTTTCCTTTGTGTGTGCGTGTGTGTTTTGAGTTCTTGTCACTTCAAAATTTTATTGATGTCTTTTTTGTTTTATCTGCGTCTCCCCGTTCTTTACGTCATTAACACAGCAAAATTTGCGTGTACTGTCGTGGGTCCTCAGTTTCATGTCACTTGAAAATGACTCTAAGAGTCGAAACGTTGTGTATTGTTTTTGTTTTCTTTTTGACCCCCCCCCCCCCCCCCCCCCCCCCCTGTTTTCAGTTTCAGTCTTTACCACCAATCCTCAAATCATATAGTTGTAAGTTTTCGTAATCGACTTTGATCACCTTCATCCGCTTGCTCAATATATGCCTACTTCTGTATCCAACAACAGCCCCGCCCGATTTTCTTCCCCTACGCTTTAATTTTCTTGCAAAAGAAGATACAAACAATAGTCCACAAATTTATGCGATTGGAAATTAAAATCTACGAAAGTTTCTGTGAGACAAAAATTATTGCACGTACCAACCGCCGTGGCGAAGTGGTTAGCGTCGCGACTCCCAGCTGGGAGGTCGTGGGTTCGATTCCCACCATGCATTTTTTTTTTCTGCTCCGACCGGCTCCTACCCCGAGTTGTGTTCAGTTCAGTTGGGAAGACTGGGACCACACAGTCGACTTTCATCCACTTAATGGATGTGTCTCTGAGATTGTTGCTCAAATTTCATGACCAACACTGTAGGTGTCTTTATCTCTCGGGCCTGGTTGACGCCGGGATATATCATGAAAGGAAGCGTAGAGTACAGCCCTACCATGCAGTCTCACACCGGAATTTAATCATCTCATTCTCATCGATCAGCATGAAAAAAAGTCTCAAGTTCTATGGCCCTTCATGTCCTGCTCTCATGGTGACCTCAGTTTCGATGTCCTCTCCATGCCTGTAGCCTTGGTTCAGTTCCATCGGGGTCACTGGTATCGGCGAGTCCATGGGGGCTGTCGTTGGATGGACGTGGTGGCGCCCTCCGGAGGGACAGCTCACTCACGCCGGCTTCGCGACTAAGCAATTACTGTCGTAAGCAGGGGGCTTAGCAGGTGGTGTCCTGCGTATGTTCGATCAGAACGGGCGCCACTGAACACTACCGAATTGACTTGGCAGCACTGCAGTGTCTCCTCCTGTGGGTTGCTTCTTGACGACTTGACATTGACTGCTCTCTGTGAATTGCCGGTGCCGATTCTACGGTGGGACTGACCGGGCTGTGGCTGTGGACGGGGTGTCGAGATGAGCGGCGTAGGTGCAATGCTACTTAGGTGGCACAGAAGATGGGACAGCTAAAAAAAAAAAAGAAAAGAAAAAGAAAAGAAAAGAAAAGAAGAAAAAAAAAACGACGGAGTAACCTCGCAACATTCCATGTAAGCACGTTCAGTTTCCTACCTTCATTGATTGTCCGTGGGCACTGGCCACACCCCTATTTTGATGCAATGGTCAATCGGGAATCTTTACTAGTCCCGACGCCTCTCGAAGCTGGTAACACCGGAGTGCTGCGTTGCAGGGGGACAAGATCGAAATCCTCCTCTGTCCCGCGTACCGTGAACACTGCCCTGTCCCAGCACTGGTCGTGATGACGCCTGGAGCTGGTATGGTCTTCCCCGTCCTCTGTGGCTGTCCTCCCTCACCACGCTAGAGTACAGCCTGTCGTCTACTTGCTGTGTAGGCGTACGCTGATCTGTGGCCGTGCTGTCGTCGACGGACATGCTGCTATCGTGTCCACGGGCGGTATACGCTATCTGCCTTTCTCTACACACCTGCCGCCGCTGCCTCTCTGTTATGACTTGGGGGGGGGGGGGGGGGGGCCTGGAAATATTTCTGGGAGTGAGCGTGGAGCGTTGCCGTCAAGCTTCACTATTTCTTTTTTCCTTCACGTGAAAGGTGAAGACACCATCTTCTGTTCGGAGCTTGTCTTTCTTCTTGTCGCGTTATTTATTTTTTTTGAGTGCTAACAGTCCTTTCTGTTTATTCTTTTCTGAGTGCTAACAGTCCTTTCTGTTTATTCTTTTCCGAGTGCTAACAGTCCTTTCTGTTTATTCCGGACTTTTTCTGAGTGCTAACAGTCCTTTCTGTTTATTCTTTTCTGAGTGCTAACAATCCTTTCTGTTTATTCTTTTCTGAGTGCGAAGTCCTTTCTGTTTATTATTCCGGACTGATTTCCACACATTCTCTCTCTCATACAGATGGGGGTCACTTCCTTTCAAGTAGCCGGCCCGTGACATCGCCAGATTCCGATCTTTGAAAGACAGAAACTTCACTATCATGCCTGTTTTCCCCAAGGAATGCGGCAGTCGTTCGATTCCTATATCTTTTCCGATTTTCATGTTGTCTTTAATGAAGGAGCGCACTTTAGCCTTACACTGTTTCCAGGATTCATTTCCATCTGTTAACAGTCCACCAAAAAAATGAAGTTGTTTTGCCGCGAACGATTTTCTAAGTCATCAATTTTGTCCTCAAGCTTTTTACAAGTATTTGGTGCGAATCCAGGCTTTCTTCAAGTCTTTCATGGTGTTCAAACATTGCATCAATATCGCCTGTCATTATTCTCTGTTGTTCACACACAGTTTGTCTAAATGATTGTCAAGTTTAACCTCCACTTGTGCTATCTTTTTCGATAAAATGTTCTGGTTGTTTTTCGAGTCGGTCTTTTTATTCTTTCACAGACGCTGTAAGTGTTTGCACTGACATTACAAGTTGTTGCAATGGCGACTGTTCCGTGTCCGTTTCCCGTTCGTCCTGACTGTATTCAGCCATGCTGTTTGCACTCTGTCCAGCCACTGGGCCAGGGTTGAGTTCGATGCCTGACATCATGAGAAAAGCGAACAGCGTTGTGACAGCAAAATGGCCAGCGAAGTTGAAAATCTTGAACCCTCGAAGTCTTTTTGCAAAGGTCAAGGCTTTTCTCTTAAACAGTTTAAATCAACCTTGGCACAAAAATGCCAATAACCAATCGATGGTCTTGCATGCGAACTGGCACTGACAAAGGGATGTCAATAAACGCACTAATACGAGAGAGAGAGAGAGAGAGAGAGAGAGAGAGAGAGAGAGAGAGAGAGAGAGAGACTTTTGACACTTTGATATTTTACTGTCATTACCAAAGAAGTCTTTTGACAAGGGGAGAGGGGGGGTAACAGAACGGTAACATTTCCCTCTTTCTTTCCTTGCAAGCAAATAGAAACACATTCATTCCCAGCGTGTATCAAGTCAAAGGTTAACAACAAGACGCAAAGCATATAAACGTACTCCCAGTTTATCTTGAATACTCGTGAGATATATTCATAAAGAGGAAAAAAAACCGTTTTGGCCTGTTACTGCCGTTAGTAACGGCTATTCTGGTAAACATCGGCCATCATCTGTGACCTATAATGAACATACCTACAAATTTTCAGAAAGATCGGCCATGTACTTTCTCAGATTTTCCATAAAGAAGAAAACGGGTTATGGGCCGTTATAGCCGTTAGTAATGGTTATAACGGTAAAATAAACACATTGGGCATGATCCGTGACCCATAATGAACATGCCTACAAATTTTCAGAGAGATCGGCCAAGTACTTTCTGAATTATTACATAAAAGAATAAAAACCTTTATGGGCGTTGTAGCCGTTAGTAACGGTTATAACGGTAAAACAACGCATCGGGCATCATCCTCGATCCATAATGAACATACCTACAAATTTTCAGAAACATCGGCCCAGTAGTTTTGTCTGGAGTGAGTGGAACATTTTGACCACGGACGGACAGACAGACTCACACACACACACACACACACACACACACACACACACACACACACAGCCTTTCTTCGTTCCCATTGTAAAGTACTCCCTGTTCTATAAGAGCTGGGAGTTCAAAAACAAATCAATCGTAACATCTCCTAATGTCCTCAAACTCAGGAGTAATACAGTAAGGTTAAAAAAAATCTTACGACTGACTAGACCATCCACTTAATCAAATGTAGACACTGTATCTTACTGATCTCTTCCATATGCCATAAATGATATTATTCATTCATATATCTCTTATGATGCATTATCTTAATTTTGACTACCCTTCATCTGTCTAATTTTCAATGCTTCCGCGATGAATTTCGCAACTGATTTAATTACAAGTTCATTATCTGATGATAACACGACAGCGACATCTCGTCTTTTCGCAACATCTAACTGGAAAAATGAACAATTACGACAGCGACATCTTGTCTTTTCGCAACATCTAACTGGAAAAATGAACAATTTGTCCACACTTCATTATAAGCAGTACAGTAGAACAGAAAGTGTTCTTCGTCTCAATATTGTGTCAACATGCGGGACAAGATGATTCTGTGGATGTTTTACATTCAAACCACCTTTTGTTTGCATTAAAACCTACAGTTCTCCACCTGAATCTTGCGTAATTTATTCAGTGCCATTTATCTGTTATGACATTGAGAAACTTTTCAGAATGAAACACATTTTTTAAAATGAGAACAAGATGCAAAGCATATAAACGTACTCCCAGTTTATCCTGAATACATGTGATATATTCCATAAAGAGTAAAAACCGTCTTAGGCTGGTGTAACCGTTAGTGATGGTTAATCTGGTAAACATCGGCCGTCATCTAATGATATCATATAATGAACATACTTACAAATTTTCAGAAAGAACGGCCAAGAACTTTCTGAGATTTTCGATGAAGAAGAAAACCATTATGGGCCGTTATTACATAAAGAAGAAAAACCTTTATGGGCCGTTGTGGCCGTTAGTAATGGCTATAACAGTAAAATAAAACCGTTTTCAGAAAGATCGGCCACTTACTTTCTGAGATATTCCATAAAAAAAACCGTTATGGATCGTTATAGCCGTTAGTAACGGCCATAACAGTAAATTAAAGGTCGGGCATGATCTGTGACCCATAATGAACATACGTACATATTTTCAGAAAGTACTTTCTGAGACATTCCATAAAAAAGAAAAAACTATTATGGGCAGTAACAGCCGTCAGTAACGGCTACAAAGGTAAATTAAAACGTCGGGCATCATCCGTCGCCCATAATGGACATATCTACAAATGTTCAGAAAGTTCAGCCAAGTACTTTCTGAGATATTCCATAAAGAAGAAAAGCCATTATGAGCCGATATAGCCGTTAGTAACGGCTATAACGGTAAACTAAAACATCGGGCATCATCCGTGACCCATAATGAACATACCCGCTAATTTTCACAAAGATCGGCCAAGTACTTTCTGAGATATTCCATAAAGAAGAAAAACAGTTACTGGTCGTTACAGCCGTTAGTAACGGCTATAAACGTTAAACTAAAACATCGGGCATCATCCGTGACCCATAATGAACATACCTGCTTATTTTCACAGACAACGACCACGTCCTTTCCAAGATATTCCATTCATCCGTGACCCATAATGAACATACCTGCTTATTTTCACAGACATCGACCACGTCCTTTCCAAGATTTCCATGAGAAGAAAAAAACCGTTACAGGCCGTTACAGCCGTTAGTAACGACTATAAACGGGGTAAACTAAAACATCGGGCACCATCCGTGACCCATAATGAACATACCTGCTAAGTTTCAGAAAGATCGACCACGTACTTTCTGAGATATTCCATGAAGAAGAAAAAACCGTTACAGGCCGTTACAGCCGTTAGTAACGGCTCTAACGGTAAACTAAAACATCGCTCTCATTATTCGTGACCCATAATGAATATACCTATAACTTCTCTGAAAGATCGGGCAAGTGCTTTCTGAGGTATTCCATAAAGAATAAAACCCGTTACAGGCCGCTACAGCCGTTAGCAATGGATATAATGGGGAAACTAAAACATCAGGCATCATCCGTAACGCATAACGAACATACCTGCTAATTTTCACAAAGATCGGCCAAGTACTTTCTGAGATATTCCATAAAGAAAAAAACCGTTACAGGCTGTTACAGTCGTTAGTAACGGCTATAACGGTAAACTAAAACATCGGGCATTATTTGCGACCCATAATGAACATACCTGCTAATTTTCACAAAGATCGGCCAAGTACTTTGAGATATGCCATAAAGAAGAAAAAAAACCGTTACAGGCCGTTATGGCCGTTAGTAACGGCTATAACGGGCCAAACTAAAACATCAGGCATCATCCGTGACCCATATAATGAACATACCTGCTCATTTTTACAAAGATCAGCCAAGTATTTTCCGAGATATTCCATAAAGAAAGAAAAAACGTAACGGCTATAACGGTAAACCAAAACATCGCTCATTATTCGTGACCCCTAATGAACATAGCTACAAATTTTCAGAATGATCAGCCACGTACTTTCTGAGATATTCCAAAAGAAAGAGAAAAAACGTTACAGGCCGTTAGTAACGGCTATAACGGGGTAAATTAAAACATCTGGCATCATCTGTGACCATTAATGAACATGCATACAAATTTACAGAAAGATCGGCCTAGTACTTTCTGAGATATTCCATAAAGAAGAAAAAACGTTACAGGCCATTATAGCCGTTAGTAACGACTATAACGGGGGTAAACTAAAACATCGGCATCGTCTGTGACCCATAATGAACATACTTGCTAATTTTCATAAAGGTCGGCCACGTACTTTCTGAGATATTCCATGAAAAAGAAAAACCGTTACAGGCCGTTACGGCCGTTAGTAACGGTTATAACGTTAAACTAAAACATCGGGCATCATCCGTGACAAATAATGAACATACTTACAAATTTTCAGAAAGATCGGCCGAGTACTTTCTGAGATATTCCAATAAGAGGAAAAACCGTTACAGGCCGTTACAGCCGTTAGTAGTGGCTATAACGATGTAAACTAAAACATAGGGCATCATCCGAGACCCATAACGAACGTACCTGCTCATTTTTACAAAGATCAGCCAAGTACTTTACGAGATTTTCCATAAAGATGAAAAAACCGTTACAGGCCGTTACAAACGTTTAGTAACGGCTATAACGGTAAACCAAAACATCGGGCATCATCCGTGGTCCATAATGAACATACCTACAAATTTTCAGAAAGATCGGCCCAGTAGTTTTGTCTGGAGCGAGTGGAAACACATTTTGACCACTGTCATGTGACGTAGCCTCACATCAAGGCATGTGACGCTCCTTCACATGTAGTCTAGTGATATGAATTATTTCCCTATGCCACAGCTAAAAAGGAAAATATTCATGTGGTTTGACTAGTATAGCAGGCGTCCCCAATAATTGTGAGGATCACTCACTCATTGAATAAACAAGGGTGATCATTGGGTGAAAGTGACCACTGAGAGAGTTTTTAATAAGGGCTGGTAAAGTGCTGGTCATGTGTTATGAACACTGTATATGCACTCACTAGGAGGAAGGAGGAAAAAATCAGTTTTAGCCCAGCAGATGGCCTAGAGACTCGAACCTGTCAGGAAGTTGGTCAAGGGGTCCTCACCACTGACCAGTCATTACCAGGTGAGCTATAGATAGTTGGGGAAAGCTATAGGGGAAAACCTAAAGAAAAGAGAAAGAAAGAATTCATATGTTGAATTGGGAAGCAGGTTACTTTTTGATATGTTTCTAACAAGGAACCAAAAAGGGGTATAGCCATGTATTTTGCTAAGGAGCTAAACGCACAACTTTTGCGTAGAGTTGGAGAATAACAATTTTCAAGAGCAATTGTGGTGTACTGTTAAGGGCGGTAATGATGAGATAGTGTTAGTAGGGTGTATATATATAGAAGCCCAAATCAAATGATGAAAACAATAATGAGCTTTTTAACTTGCTAAAAGCAGAAAAAATGAGAAATTATAATAAAATATGTATATTTGGTGACTTTAATTTTCCTTATGTAAAATGGGATGGAACTTGGAATGGTGATAAAAGTAATGATGTTATTGAAAACTTTAGAGATGCCTTTTTAATACAGAAAGTGACTAGCCCCCAACTCGTGTTCGGGAAGGACAGAAGCCAACAATTGATGACTTAGTTTTAGTTGCAAAGTGAAATGACTGCAGGCGGAAATCTAAACAAATCTTAAATAAATGTCAGCGAACCGCCCAGAGAAACGTGGACAAACGAGTCATAAGACAACACACAACGCGTTTCGACCTCTTAGGTGAGAACGACAGCCTCGTTCTCATTCAAAAGCCTTCCTTGCGCTGAACTCAGAAGCAATCTGAAGCGATCAAAGCTAAGTGCATTTTCGTTATTTTGTCCGTCTTTGTTTCACCTGAGGAAGACCTACGAGGTCGAAACGCGTTATGTGTTGTCTTGTGACTCGTTTGTCCACGTTTCTCTGGGCGGTTCGCTGACATTTATTTAAGATTTGACTTAGTTTTAGTTAATGAAAATCTTTGATCTCTGATACTGAATATAGTGACCCTTCGGTAAAAAAAGTGATCACTTGATTTTAACATTTGAATTGTACGTTCCCAAACAGAAGACTAAAGAAAACCCTCAGTATAAATTTAATTTATAGAAGGGAGACTATAATAAAATGCGAAAAAGGGTTTTTCAGAGAGTGTCAACTCCTTGCTTTCAAATGATGATGATGAGGATGTAGAGGTAATGTGGAATGTTTTAAAATGTGAAATCGTAAAATGTATGGAGGAATGTATTCCAAAGATTAAATGTAGCCAAAACAAAATGAGTAAACCACTTTGGATGAATGACAAAGTACTTAAAAAGATTAAGAAGAAATATAACCTTTTTCAAAGGTATTTATTGACGAAAGATAGGAATGATTACAGTAAATATGCAAAAATGAGAAAAGAAATAAGAGCAAAAATGAAATCAAATCAACAAGAAAAGCTTATGAACGTAATATAGCAGAACAATGTAAAGAAGATCCCAAATGTTTTTGGAAATACGTGCAAGAATGTACAAAAGTTACACAGGGGTTAATACTCTAAATGATGGTAAAGGAGGGATGGCCGAGTCAGATATGGAGAAAGCTGAAGTGCTGAATGAGTTTTTCGCAAGTGTCTTTGCTAATGAAGATACAAACAACATACCTGATTTCATTGAATGTAGTAAATCTAATGGAATTTCAGTTACAGATATAATAATTACTCCAGCTGCAGTAGAGAAGAAGTTGTTTGAATTGAATCAATCTAAAGCGCAGGGACCTGATTTATTACCACTAAAAGTCCCAAAAGAATTAAGTAAGGCGTTAGCTGTACCACTCAGTAAGATTTATAATAAATTATTAGAGACAGGAAAATTACCCCTCGATTGGAAATCAGCAGAAGTTACTGCTACTTTTAAAAAAACGGGTCAAAATCTGAGCCAGGCAACTATCGTCCGGTAAGCTTAACCTGTATAGCATGCAAAGTGCTAGAATCCATCATAAGAGATGTCAGCAGAAAGAAACTCGTGGAGAGCGTGGCAGCAGAGAGTCCTCAGAAGAGAAGCCCCCTTCAAGCAAGTGTTTCGGCCCTTAACTCCTGACACTCCAGGGGGGTTGGGCCACACCCGGTTCATGACTCTGGATGTCCCTCTGCTGCCCCCCTTTTTCTTCCCCATCTCGGGACGAGCCATGGCTGGGATTCGAACCATGCCCTTCTGGACATGCTCATTTTCCACTTAATGACTCGCGCACTAACCACTGAGCCACAGGGACACCTAATATTTGTAGGAAATTTAAGCCTTATGAAGTTCACTTTTGTTCCTCCTTGACCAGATCCAGCTTGAACACCTCTCTGCTGCTTCTGCCATTGCTTTCAGGGCTCTGGTTTTTTCCCTCCCTGCAACTGAGAGCTGTTTCATGAGGCTGTATGCAGACGTTCCTACAAACCCCCTAGCTCCAATTTCTGCTGTGAGGACTTTGACCTGATAGCCTTCTCTCCTCAGGCTGTTTGCCAGATCAGCATACTTTTCAGTCTGTAGATTTGAGCTGCCTCCATTCTGTTCTCATATGGCACCGTGAGCTCTCGATCATGATCAGCTGCTTGGTTGACTGAGAGTGGACTACTATGTCTGGTCTCATGCCACTCTTGCTGATGATCTCTGGGTGACTCTTCCATTCTGGGAGGTCTGCAGTGCACTCCAGTCATCTGCCCCATCCAGCAGACTCTGCCTGCATGTTTCCGAGTGGCACTGTTCTTCTTGGCCATGATTCGCTGCCTCCTGCCGTGAAAAATGTTGCCGGTGCTTTTGGAGTCCTGATTTCCCTTTTGTGGTGTTGGTACTAGCCCAGACTACTTGTACAATCTCTTTGAGCACTTGGTTGTGCCTCCATGTGTACCTTCCTTGAGCCAGGGCTACTTCACATGAGCTAAGGACATGCTCCACTGTTTGTTTTCCATGGCAGAGGGGGCATGAAGGATCGTCTGTTTTTCCCCACTTCACCAGGTTTGCATTTGAGGGCAGAAGGTCATATGCAGATCTGAGAATGAAGCTGATCCTAAGAGGGGCCATGTGCCAAATGTCATTCCAAGTGAGACTTCTTTGGAGTGCATTCTCCCACGTTGTCCATTGCCCTTGCTGGCTCTGCTGGACTGCTTTTTGGAGCCTTTTTTGGTCTTCTTCTTCTCTCATCTCCTGAATCATCATGTCTCTTTTGGCTTTTCCTTTGGCCTTCGACCACTATTCAGTTTTGGTCATTCCCAGTCCTTGTCTGTTGGTCTGTGTGTGTCCTGTTATTTCTCTGATCTTGAGACTTTCTTTTGCAGAATCCATCGCCTCTTGAACTTTCATTTTCTGCCTGTCTTCAGCTGGGGCTTGATTGCTTCTACCACCTTGTCTCCTGAGTCCTCCAGCATGCTTTGAAGTCTGATCTTCCCTGCTTTGTATTCCTCCAGGATGGATTTCAGTGGTAGTTTCAGCTTTGCTTGGCGACAGTACAGCGCTATGTCAGTCGGACAGGGTGGGACACCAAGCCATTTCCTTGTGAACTTGTTTATTTTGGATTCCATTGCCTCCACTATGCTGGTGCAGATGTCGTATATCATCAGGGGCCATAGGAGCTTTGGTATCAGTATGAACTGCAGACACCAGACCTTGTATTTGCCAGGGAGCCACACTGGTCAATGGTCTCCAAGCCTTCTTCCAACATCTGTTTGGTTTCTTTTGCTCTTTGTGCGTCTTTCAGCGTATCATCATACCATCTTCCAAAGCTCTTGCCTGGCTTCTGAAAAACTGTTGGAATGGCCTGGTTGGCAACACTGAAGACTACAGATTCGGCCACTTTTCCTTTCCTCAGTGACAGTCTCCGTGATTTCTTTGGCTTGAACTTCATTCTGGATGAGGCAACTATGTCATCCAGCCTCTCCAGCACATGACGTGTCTCGTCTTCTCTGGATGAAATCACTGTAGTGTCATCCATGAAGGCCTTGAGAGGGGGCATCTTGTATCCATCACCAAGGTCTGTTTGTCTTGCGTTGCTTGTTGCTGCTTTCAAGATGACTTCCATTGCCAACACGAACAGTATTGGGGAAAATTGCACAGCCCATTGCAATGCCCACTTCCAAGTTGATCCAATCTGTTGTGTACTCCTGGGCAGAGAAGCGCATTGAGAAGCCATTGAAGTACTTCTTGAGTATGTCGCGGATGTTCTTTGGCACATGGTACATCTCAAGAGCCAACTGTATCATCTCATGGGGTACAGATCCATATGCGTTTGCCAGATCAAGCCACACTACGTCCAGGTCTCTCTTTTCTGTTTTTTGCTCTTTGGATTGCGTCCCAGATCATTGTGGCGTGTTACACAGCCAGCCACGCCTGGGATGCCACCTTTCTGGACTGACACATCCAAGTACTTGTTTTCCATGAGGTACTTGGTCAGCCTTGCTGCCATGACAGAGAAGAAGATTTTTCCCTTCAACGTCAGTAGTGATATTGGCCTGAACTGGCTGATGTCACTTGAGTTTTGCTCTTTGGGATGTACACACCATCTGCCGTCATCCACTGGCCGCTGATTTTCTGGTTTCTCCAAGCTGATCGCAGCAGCCTGTGGAGCCACTCCAGCACCTTGGGACATTCTTGTACAGCTGGTAAGGTATTCCGTTTGGCCCTGGTGATGATTTGGCTCTGGCTTTGTCGACAACCTTCTTGATTTCCGCCAGCGTTGGAGGCTTGTCATTGAACTGTTCCTCAGGGTTGGTTGCCACACCAGACCTTGAATGTCGAGTGGTGCTTTACTCTGTGAGTCAGAGTATGTTTTCCTCAGATGCTGCTCAAGAACTTCTTTGTCCACACTAGGGTCCCCAGATTTTGGCTGCTCAAACAGAGTTCTGGCAAACTGGAAGGGGTCTCTGAAGAAGCGCTCTTGTGTCTTCTTCTTTTTGCTCTTCCTCTTCCTCGCAGATTCTGCTTTGCTGAGGGCACTGTGTGTTTTGCTTTCAGGTCTTCCCAGAGTTTTTCCAAGCCTTGTTTTCAGCTGGCAGTGCGGTCTTTATTTGCTTCTTGAGGTTTTCTCTTTGGACCCTGATCTTGTCCATCTCTTCTTGGCGTCTGGATTTCTTTGGAGGTGTTTTCTCTTTCAGGTAGTTTTGCTCCATAGGCGTTTCTACATGTGGCATACACAATGTCCCCATATGTGGCTAGTTTGTGTTCCAGGGTGCTTTTCCCTATCAGTGCATCGAGTCTTTGGACGATGTTTGCATCCAGTTTCTCCAATCTTTAGTCTCGTTTGCTCGTGGCAGATTGATTTTCAGGCGCCTGGCATCGAGGGCCTGTGCAAATTCCTCATCCGAACCAACAGCGTGGATGTCCTTGGCACTGTTTAAATCCTGGCCTTGGTCTTCCAACGTCTTATCTGCTGTCATAATATCTCACTTCACTTATAATAAATTGTTTGCAGTAAGCCAACATGGCTTTCGTGAAAAAAGGTCTTGCATATCACAACTACTTGAAGTTATGGAAGTTTTAGTTTACCATGCTAGAGAATAAGTGCTCTGTTGACATAATTTACCTTGATTTTCGTAAAGCTTTTGATACAGTTCCGCATGAGAGATTATTGAAAAAAATGAAAGCATATGGTATAGTAGGCAAGTTGCTAAACTGGACTAGAGATTTTTTGTCAAATAGAAAACAAAGAGTAAGAGTGGGTAATTGTATATCGACAGAGAAAGATGTTATGAGTGGTATTCCCCAAGGGAGCATTTTAGGGACCTGTATTGTTTACTATTTTTATAAATGACCTTCCAGATGAGGTGAATAGTTTTTGTAAAATTTTTGCTGACGATATAAAAATATATGACAAATCAGATAACTATAACAGTTTGCAAGAAAACTTAAATTGCCTCCAAGACTGGTCAGACAAGTGGAATCTGTATTTTAATGTTGAAAAATGTAAGTTTTGCATGTTGGCAAAAACAATCCAGAACATGAATATAACATGAAAATGGATGGTGGAATTAGGCTGGTACAGAAATGTGAGGAAGAAAAGGATCTTGGTGTAATCTTTGATAAAGATTTACTTTTCGATACTCATATTCAAAAGAGTATAAATAAAGCAAACCAACCAGCCGCCGTGGCGAAGTGGTTAGCGTCGCGTACTCTCGGCTGGGAGGTCGTGGGTTCGAATCCCATCAGAGGCATGTGGGTTTTTCTGTCCCGACCGGCTCCTACCCAGAATTGAGTTTGCTGCGGACTCAGTTGGGAAGACTGGGACCACACAGTCGAGTTTCATCCACTTAATGGATGCGTTTCTGAGAGTGTTGCTCAAATTTTCTGACCAACACTGCAGGTGCCTGTATCTCTCGGGCCCGGTTGACGCTGGGATATATCATGAAAGGAAGCGTAGAGTACAGCCCCTGTCATGTAGTCTCGGACCGAAATGGAAATCCGTAGCATCATCTTAATCATCCTCATTCTCATTGATCAGCATTAAAAAAAAATGTCCCAAGTTCTGTGGCCCTTCATGCCCTGCTCTCATGGTGACCTCAGTTTCGATGTCCTCTCCATGTCTGTGGCCTTGGTTTGGTTCCGTCGGGGTCACTGGTATCGGCGAGTCCATGGGGCTGTCGTTGGATGGACGTGGGGGCGCCCTCCGGAGGGAGAGCTCACTCACGCCGGCTCCGTGACTAAGCAATTATTGTCGTCAGTAGGGGCTTAGTAGGTGGTGTCCTGCGTATGTTAGATCAGAACAGGCGCCACTGACACCACCGAAGTGACTCGGCAGCAGTGCAGTGTCTCCTCCAGTGGGTTGCCTCTTGACAACTTGACATTGACTCCGCCCTGTGGATTGCCGGTGCCGGGGCTGCGGTGGGGCCGACCGGGCTGCAGCTGTGGACGGGGTGTCGGAATGAGCGGCGTGGGTGCACTGCCTCTGAAGTGGTGCAGAGGTTGGGACAGCAAAAAAAAAAAAAATTAAATTAAAAAAAAATAAAGCAAACCAAATGATCGGATTAATAAAAAGAACCTTCATTTACCTAAACAAAGAAACATTTCTAAAATTATATAAAGCTATGGTTAGACCACATCTTGAATATGGCAATATAATCTGGTACCCACACTTGAAAAGACAATCAATAGCAATCGAAAGAGTACAGAGAAGAGCTACAAAAATCTTGCAAGAATGTACAAACATGTCTTATACAGATAGATTAAATTACTTAAATTTG
>JADBJO010000270.1:320000-345000 GCA_016801955.1 Conus betulinus | reverse complement strand
TTTTTCAAAACCTCTAAACCTTCTCTTCAATAAGCTCCTATCTAGTTTTTTTTTTTCAACATTTTTCATCTTTTAGGTAGGATTTCCGCTAGTTGTGTTTCTCCCCCTCCTTTTAGTTGTCTGTGATTACATTTGTTTTGTAAATTCATTTCCATTTATCGTATAAGGCGATACATTTGTTATGTGAATTCATTTCAAATTAAGTAAGAAAGAAAGACTGACAACAAGAACATTTAAGAACTAAAACTTTATAAAGAATTTATTTACAGAAAAAACTTAGTATTGTGAGTTTTTGTTTCTTAATTAGGAAAAAAAAAACAGATTAGCATTGAAATTCATTTTCTTTTTAAATTCCAAATTGATAGCTGTTTTCTAAAATAAATTACTTTTGGAAAAATACATTCCTTGGGTTTCACATCTATCCTGTTTTAGTAACTGTTTTCCGTTCACACCGGAATTGAATTCTTTATTTGTATATATTATAATTACGTTTTTGTGAAACATATAACACCATCAGATATCGCCTTGTTTTTATTCATACTTAGAACTCGTTTTGTGTTTATATCTGTTGACGATTCATTATGGATGATTTTGATCAATATGTTCAACAAACGGAACGCTTGGGTTTTGATGGAGAAAAAATTACCAACTATGTGCAACAATGCACAGATAGGGTGGACAGGCAAAGAGAGAGAAAGGAAAATCAAAGGAAACTAGAGTTTGAAGAAAAAAGACTACAGAGAGAATTTGAAGAAAAAGATAAAGAACGTCAATTTAAGTTGAGGCAGTTAGAATTAGAGACCGATGCTGAAATTAAAAGATTACAGGCATCGAGAGAGAACCTCCACCAGCTCCGCCAGTCGGTTCCACAAGAGTGCCTCAACTAAAAAACAGCGTATACTCCAAAGTTACCTCCTTTCGAGGAAAAAAACGGATGACATCGATAGTTTCCTTTTCCGATTTGAAAATCACGCAACGTCTTGTGGTTGGCCAAAGGAAAAGTGGACATTGTATATTGCGTCGTTATTTAAGGGTAGCGCTTTGGCGCTGTACACACACACTCGCGGCGAAACAAAATTTAACTTGGGATCAATTGAAAGAAGAAACTCGAGAAATTTCAGTGCTCTGCCGATCGTTTTTGCGAACGTTTCCGTTCTGTGCGCCCTGAGAAAGGAGAATCGTTTCCGTCATTTTTCATTCGCATGAGTCATTGCTTAGATCGATGGATCGATTTGTCAAAAACAAACAAAATTTTCAATCACTGTGAGATCTCCTTCTTAGAGATCAACTTTTTTCCAGAGCGTGAGCAAAGATCTGGCTACTTTCCTTAAAGAAAAAGCATTTGAAAGCGTTGAGGAAATGTGTCAGATGGCTGATCAGTATTGTATCGCTCACCCGGATAAGGGCGTGGCTAGGAAAGGAGAATTTTCCATCTTTGAGTCTCATGCGTCATGCACAATCCCATCGGGACAGGGAAATTACAGGAAAGGAAATCGTGGGTCAAGGGATATACTACCTATCCTAGGAACGGACAGGGCTCTTTCCGCGGTTCGAGTGACTTTCGTCAGTACCAGTACTCACCGCCGATAAAACCCGTTGATCCTCAGCAAACGTTCCGAGGTCGTGGACGACCACCGCGTAGACCTTTTGGGTCAGTTCGTGGACAGAACCGAAGTTCACAAAGTAACACCAATCAGTCGGCTGTCGATCAGACAATACGATGTTTCTTTTGTGATGGCAAGTTCCATTTGAAAAAAGAATTGCCCTTTCAAACCAAATGATTCAAAACCCCGCATTAGTCTCCACTGATTGTGAAGAAGGCCTTGTTTTTGGCGACACATCAATCGGTTGATGGACTGGTGTTAGAAAAACGGAGCCATCAACAGATTGCAGGCTTCGGTTTTGCGAGACACTGGGTGGACCACCGCTGGTGTAAGAAGAAAATCTTCCGTGCTTCAAAACCAGTATCTCGACACTGTCCAAAAGTGTAGGTCGTTTGGAGGCAAGATAGGAACATTTCCGCTGGCAAAAAGTTTGGTCGTTACACCGTACTACTCCGGATTTCTCACCGCCTGTGTTATCGATAACCCAGTCTGCGACTTGATCTTGGGCAATTTGCCAGGTGTCGCTACAGTACATGGTGGTGCTGGAGGATCTTTCATTCCTTGTCTTGTGAGTACCAGATCAGACATCATAGAGCAGGGAGAGGCTACAAAGCCGCTAAAAGTCTCACAAACTGGATGGATTTCAAATTACCCCGGATGATCTAAAAGAAATGCAGGGAAAAGACGAGACGCTGACGACAATACTTTCTGTTGCTAAACAGACTGTCACTGACATACCAACGGACAAAACCAACGTGCATACTGGACTCTGACATTCTCTACAGGTGTGTACCTGAACAGGACTACAAACAAGTTGTCGTTCCAAAGCCACTTAGAGACATAGTAATACACACGGCTCATGATGCATTGTTTGCTGGTCATTGCGGAATCAAAAGGACATTAAAGAGAGTTCTTGATTCTTTTTATTGGCCAGGTGTCATAAAGGAAGTTACAGAATATTGCCGCTCATGTGACATCTGCCAAAAGACATCTCAGAAAGGTCGCGTCCCATGTGCACCTTTGCAAAAAAATGCCTCTCATTTCCGTCCCGTTTCGGAAGGTGGCTACTGATGTTGTTTGGGCCTTTCCCACCATCTTCTTCCAGATATCGCTATATCTTAACTTTGGTGGATACAGCGACAAGGTATCCGGAAGCGATTCCACTGAAGAAAATTGATACAGTGTCTGCCGCTGAAGCCCTACTTGCGATTTTTACCAGAGTGGGTCTTCCTGACGAGATTCTCTCGGATTGTGGAACGCAATTCATTTCCGATCTCATGAGAGAAATTTAGATTGTTGTCGATCCCTTTCATTTCAAACCACGCCATATCATCCCCAATCGAATGGCATGGTTGAACGTTTCAATGGAACGCTAAAGTCCATGCTGAGAAAGGTTGCAAGGCAGGAACCCCAGGAATGGGATCGTTTCATACCGCTTTGCTTTTTGCGTACAGGGAAATGCCGAACGAAACACTGGGATTTTCACCATTCGAGCTCCTTTTCGGACACTCGCCAAGGGGTCCTTTGGATCTACTGATGACACAATGGACAAATGAGACGGACATACCTGACAGTAAACTGTCTACCAATACAATTATGAACTACATAATCGTTTGAGGATGCATGTGAGCTTGCCCAACAATCAGCTGACAGAAAAACAGATGTGTACAAGGTCTTTGCAGATAGAAAAGCAAAGGCACGTTTCTTCAGTGTAGGGGATAAAGTCCTTGTACTACTCACTGATGAACATAACAAACTTTGTGTTATGCGGAAGGGTCCTTTTCAGGTGGTCGAAAAACTTTCTGCATTTAATTATAAGATCCAAATGGCAAATACTGAGAAAGTATTCCACGTGAACATGTTGAAGAAGTATGCTGAGCGTACAAATGTTGCCATCAACCAGTCAGTTGAATGGATATGTCCTAGGTCAGAAACTGATGTCAACATGACAGATATTATCAGTGATGATTTGTACCCAATGTAATGTACAGGGACAGATCAAAGGTTGTGAAAACAGTAAATGGAGGATTGTTAACATCTACCAGTGCAGATGATGTTGTACCCCTTCCTACTCTGTCTATCAAAGGTGAAAACTTATGATGACGTGGTTCTGTCGAATGATTTGTCTGCAAGTCAGACAGAACAGCTCAAAGAAATAAGAAATTTTGAAAGACTTTCAGGATGTCTTGACAGATACCCCAGGTACAGTGACAGGAATTGAACCCCATAGTATTCAGTTGGCTACTGAAAGACCAGTGCGAACCAGACCATACTCCCCCCCCCCCCCCCCCCCCCAACCCCGTTTGCAAAAAAAGAGGTTGTCGAGAGAGAAATCAAAGTAATGCTGGATTTAAAGGTCATAGAACCTTCTACATCTCCTTACAGCTCACCAGTTGTATGGTGGACAAACCTGATGGCTCAGTGCGGTTCTGTATCGATTACAGGAAATTAAACAAGATCACCATGTTCGATGCCGAGCCCATCCTAGACATTGAAGAATTTCTGTGTCAGCTCTCAGAAGGAAATTATTTTGTGAAAGTAGACTTAACTAAAGGATACTGGCAGATCCCAATGACTGAAGCTGACGAGGAAAAGACAGCATTTAAAACACCTTTTGGACTTTCCAATGGACGAAAATGCCATTCGGCTTGTAAAATGCCCCAGCTTCATTTGCCAGAATGATGCGCCCTGAAACTCCATGAATGCTTACGAGCTGGTCTTTTCCAGACTCCGAAGTTTTGGTCCAACTGCGAGACCATCCAAAATTCGTGCCAGTTTTCAAACTCTCGAGTTTTTGGGTCACACTACTTCAGTGGAGAAAATGATGCCAGAAGGAAGGAAAGTGGAAAAGAGTTTATCCTTACACAAGCCCACTACAAAGAAACAGATCAGGTCACTCATCGGATTATATTGTCTTACTATAGACGATGTGTACCCCACTTTGCGTCCCTGACGGCCCCTTTGACTGAATTGACGAAAGGGACGAAGAACAAAAGTATTGTGTGGTCTGATGAGTGCCAGAAGGCTTTAGAGTGTGTTCAGAACACCCTCAACTCATTTCCTGTTCTTTTGTTACCCTCCCTCTCAGAAGACTTTATTTTGAGAACCGATGCCAGTTCCAAAGGAACGGGAGCGGTACTTTTGCAGGAACAAATGCTTTGTTACATCTCGTACAATACGTCAGTAAAACGTTCTCAAAGAGACAGGAGAAATAGTCCACTATTGAGAAAGAGTGATTGGCTATTGTGTGGGCATGTGAGAAGTTCGCCAGGTTCTTGACTGGAAGAAAGTTTCGGTTACAGACCGATCACAGGACATTGACGTTCTTGCAATCATCAAAGACTAAGAACACAAATTATTAGTGTGGTCTTTGACATTGCAGGAATTCAACTTTACTATTGAACCAGTGTCTGGAACACAAAATGTCATGTCAGCTTTGTTGTCACGTGTATGACTATTTATGGATAAAAGTAACTGTCTCAACGGAAGGACTATTTCCGCTGTTTTTGTCTTTCTTTATGATCACAGTGTGTTCACATTTGACATTGAATTGTATGCTACTGACTATTTAAATCAAGTGGTATTTATGTTTGATTTGCTTTTGAAGTGACTATATGTTTTACAAGCAAAAACTACCTGACGTTGATGTATTACACATCTATTCTTTGCTTTATTCTCCAGTAAACAACTAAAAAATCATCATGTACTATTTATGTCTAACTTGCTTGTGAAGATGAATATATGTATATATGTCACTAGCAAATAACTCTTTAGAAATGTATATACACATGTTTTGATTGTGTTGTGTCACAGATCTATTGTTTTCATTCGTCCACTATCAACAATGGAAAATATTTCTGATTTTTCAATGGACTATAACATTACATGTATGGAAAAAAATATCTACTTTTATTTACATGTATCTTGCGAAACATTTACACTGGGAATATTCTCATTTTCATGAGGGTTTTGAAACATATGATGTGAGACAAGAAAAACAGTGCTTCACATCGTAACATATAAACATAATTTGTACTTTGATTTGTCAATATGCCTAATTGGTTTGTCCATATAATTGTGAAATGTAATTTGTGACATGTAGTGATGAATTATGATTTTTTTTAAAGACTGACTTTTTGAAACATGGTATTTATGTTGGATCATGATGGTTCATTTTATACGTTGATGAGTAATCTGGTGAATCATGTGTGATGGATACACATTTTGTGATTCATGGCTGAAGATGTGTTTTAAGTGAAGTTGTATATCCTTTACAAATTTTTCTGGGGAACACAATTTTTCACCCCAGGATGGGAGGTGTCATGTGACGTAGCCTCACATCAAGGCACGTGACGCTCCATCACATGTAGTCTAGTGATATGAATCATTTTTCCCCATGCCACAACTAAAATGGAAGAACATTCATGTGGCTTGGCTAGTGTAGCGGGCGTTCCCAAATAATTGTGAGAGTTACTCATTAAATAAACAATGGTGGTCACTGGGTGAAAGTGACCACTGAGAGATAGTTTAATTAGGGCTGGTAAGGTGCAGGTCATGTGTTTTTGAACACTGAGTATGCACTCACTAGGAGGAGGGAGGAAAGAATCGGTTTTAGCCCAGCAGATGGCCTAGAGACTCGAACCCTCTGATCCTGATGTTATTGGGTATGTTTTTTTTTTTGTTTGTTTTCGCTTGTCTTGTTGAAATCTTTTTTGGACAATTTGGCAGTCCTCCATTTTTTTTTTTATCACATCATGTTTGTTCAGCCTGCAGTTAATGTACTCAGCATGGAAGGCGATCTAGGGGTGGGATATGTCTAATAAGAAATAACCTAATGTTTCAGTTTCAGTTCATCAAGAACTGCGTGCGGACCAGACCATATACGCTACACCAAATCCGCTAAGTTTTGGGGACCACGCTGCGCATGATTTCAAGCTGATGGGTAAATGAATTAACAAGAAAGACGACAAAATTGAAGAAAACGGCCTCGTGGCTACGACTTAGCAGATATCTGACCTACGCATCAGCCAATGCGCTGGTCAGACCTTGAGTGCCTACATAACATAGGTTGTATGTATGTGTGTTGTGAATGTATACATGTGTGTGTGTAAAGATGTGTGGGCACAGGCCCTTGTGTGTGCGCGTGCGTGTGTGTGTGTGTGTGTGTGTGTGTGTGTGTGTGTGTGTGTGTGTGTGTGTGTGTGTGTGTGTGTGTGTGCGCGCGCGCACGCATGCATGTGTGCGTGATGTGTGTGTATGTGTGCGCGCATGTGTGCGCGTGTGCGCGCGCGCACACGCACGCACACCTGTGTGTGTGTGTGTGTGTGTGTGTGTGTGTGTGTGTGTGTGTGTGTGTCTGCATGTATGTGTGCGTGTATGTGCGTGTGTTTAAGTGCGTGTGCATGTGTGTGTTTGTAATATGTGGGTTTGATTGAGCAAACACACGTATTTGCATATGGTTGTGTACATATGTGTGTGCGTTTGTGTGTTTGCATGTGAGCGTGTACGCATGTGGGTCTGAGTGTGCACGAGTGCGTTCATGTGTATGCGTGTATGTGTTCACACATGTGTGTGTAAATGTGCACTTGCATGTGTGTGCATATGTGTGTACGTAGGAGCGAGCGCATATGGCGCGCACGTTTCTGTGTGTGTGTGTGTGTGTGTGTGTGTGTGTGTGTGTGTGTGTGTGTGTGTGTGTGTGTAGTGACTGCGCTCGTGAATGTGCAGATGACCTTTTATCAAGAACAAGAACATCAAATACAACATATGCGTGCGTGCACACACACACACACACACACACACACACACACACACACACACACACACACACACACACACACACTTAACAATAAGAACAACAACCCCCCCCCCCCCTTTGCACCCACACCCACGAACGCATGCACACACACACACACACACACACACACACACACACACACACACACACACACACACACACACGCGCACACACGCACACGCACACGCACAGTACACGCACACTCTGTCACTCTCTCTCTCTCACTCCACACCAAGGCTTGCACACACATGTCCATGGACTCTCTAATTAAACACCTTCATGACCCACTGATGAACACATACATACCAGCGCACACACGTCTACAGTACAGGCTGGAGGCCCTGAGAGATTCAAAGCCTTATCTCAGTTGACATGTGTTTGATCATTTGTGTCTGTTATTGGAAAGACCCAGTATGAGTTTGCCCCAGTCTCTCGAGCAGTTTTCGCAGTGTTGGCCTTGAGATTATTCCAACGTCTGTTTGTTGGTGATGTTTCTTGCTCTTTCCTAATGTCTGGATGTGCGGCTAGTTCTCCTCTTGAAGTGCAGATCTGAAAGATGGTCTATGGTATAGTGGCTTTGCTCTTGTTTGCTTAAGTGATTCTTCAGATTTCTTATCACATCAGATTGGCCAAGCAGTATCCATTTTCTATCGTTGCCTTGCCAGTCAGCGTGTCCGCTCTCTCGTTTCCTTTAACTCTAGCATGTCCAGGGCAGTACATCTATATGAGTCTCTCAAGTAGAGGGCTGCGCATTAGTCCATCGCAAGCAGGGCTTCCCATTCCACTTTTCAGTTTCTGAAGTAGGTTCATGGAATCAGTCAGTATCATGGCTTGTTGAGTGTGAAACTGACTTGTGGAATGAAAGCCAGTGGAGTGCAAATGAAATATGTCATCAGTAAACACTGACTGTGATAGTATTTTTTTTTGTTTGACATTGATAAAAATGTATTTTATTTGACAAACCACATTCTATGTGTATGTTGGCATATTCGCTCAGAAAATTATCTACATTATTCTGTGTTAATTGCTGATAATGGTATTAATCAGCAGCAGGATTGTGCAGTAGATAATTTGTATGACAAAGACAGAATGTGAATTATTGTGTGGTGACTTTAATGGCCGTACAGCTAATATTTCATCACAATTCGATGAACGCACAAAAATATATTTTCATGCTTGATAAGTTTGATTCTGTTGAAAACGATATCACTCTGAAATCGTTAAATGCTAATGGCAAAAGTTCACTAAATATATGTAACGCTCTGGGTTTATGTTTCTTAAATGATGCTGTGGTGATGGCGTTTTCTATTGTTTTTTCCTGAGAGAGAGAGAGAGGAGAGAGAGAGAGAGAGAGAGAGAGAGAGAGAGAGAGAGAGAGAGAGAGAGAGAGAGAGAGTAGGGCCCAGCACATTTTCAAACCTCTTCTTCATTTCTCTTCCCCCTCCCTCCCCCCCCCCCCCCCCCCCCCCTCTCTCTCTCTCTCTCTCTCTCTCTCTCTCTCTCTCTCTCTCCTTCTCTCTTAAAACACGTCTTTATTAGGGTACAGACAATAAACCCTTCACTAACAGCATTTTATTGCCATCGCATTTTGTCATGTGGACGAGCCCATCTGTTATGTCTTCCTTGAATCTGTTTATGTCTCCTATATAAGACTCGTCTGGGATCATGGGCTGGCAGCGATGACATACTACAAAGACATACGACCTGTAATTCATTGCTATTGTCACCATAACCAGCAATATTGTTCCACCCATGTGTATTAGAGAAACATACCATCTAGAAAACAAAGCTATTGTCACCATCTTTGGCATTATGGTCCACTCATAGGTTATAATAAGACCATATGACCAGTCATTCAGAAGTATGATAGTCCCACCATAGTTTGGCAACAGAGACATACCACCTATAAATCAGAGGCAATTTCATTATCAGGAGATACAATCACTATCGACTGGCTTCCTAGGGAATTCAGTGAACTTCAGAATAGGAAAATAAAGTGAAAACGTCAGTAGAAAAAAAATTGTTGAGCAAGAGACATGGATATGCAGAATGGCACACAGACAGGAGAATCCAAAGGGATAGAATTAAGGTTGAATTATGCCGACAGAAGTGGCACCATTTGCTCTTTAGTTCTCCTAACATTGAAAGTCAAATCTTTCTCACAGCGGCTGAGTTGTGCAAGACAGACTGAAGTTTTGTCCACAGGAGGGGCTCTGCCATTACAGATAAGACCCATATCTTCTGAAAACGTAGCAGCTCCTTTGATAAAGCTTTTCAAAGTGTTTGTTGTTCATTAAACAAATCTTAAATGTTAGCGAACCGCCAAAAGAAACGTGGACAGACGAGTCACAAGTCAGAAGACTTGTTTGTCCACGTTTCTCTTGGCGGTTCGCTAACATTTATTTAATATTTGTTTCGATTTCCGCCTGCAGTCGTCTCACTTTGCAAACTAGATCTCGTTTTTGTTCACTGTCGTCAACTCTTCTTTTGCATTTGTCGACCTTTCCTTGCCTTTCTCCTAGAACTCTTTCACCTTCTTCTTTTCAAGTTACGGTAAGTGACTTGCCAACTTGGTTTCGTTGTGATATGGTGGCTAGGTAGTGAACATTGTGCACATTGTCTAGACTTGGCATGACGTGTCGGTTCGGCAGTGCCTATTCGTCTGTATGGCCTTTTACGTATATTTTTGTCACATCTGAATGCATGTAATTCCTCTGTATCTTTTAATCTTAAATCAGATATGGGCCTTTCACATTAAGGAGAATGTCCAGCGCTATGAAGGTGGCCTAGACGTATTCCACGTAGTGATGGTGATAGTTTAGCTACCATATTTTTGATTGTTTTTGTTCTTTTTTGATGACTCAGAATGCGGATTGTTTTTGTTTAATTTCAGGGTGTGGTTCCCTTTCTGGTAAAAGTTTGACAACTCTGAAAAGGCCATGTATGGCTGGCCGGGCAATGGTATGACAAACTACAAAAACTATAATCTGAAGTTTGGTCTTGTCAGCAGAGATGCAGAGCCTCTCCTGACACGCTATGACCATGCATGCCATTTTTCCTTCAAATGGAAGACATTTAATGAATAGTTTATATTAGGCAGGGGGTAATAAAAAGTGAATTGCAGACAAGTAGGTAACTCTCTTTTCTCATGCTGAAATTAATTATATGCCCATAACACCAAACGAATGCTGAGGTGTCTCCTTGTTTGTTCTGTGTGCTCTGTGTCTGCATTTCTGCCAGGCGATTTGGTGTTGTAAGCAGCATTCGTGTAGACTTACACGCATGACATGAATTTCATTCTGGGAGAAAGAGGTAGCTTCCTTAGTCGCTTTTTACAGAATATGATTAGTATACAGACGGGACATACTATGAAAGTGTTGATTTAATTATCACTCGTAAACAACTACTTCGACTGAAATGTTTTGTATTTCACATTGTTTCTGTGCATTCTTTATTCATCAAGATTATGCTTTCTTTTAAATAGTGACATTGTTTACAGAAAATACTTATCTCTCTGTAAGTCCGTTGTATGAATGGAAACTGGAATACAGAAGTCCACATACGACAGAATTTGAACTGAACCTGATCAAGACCTGATTCAGCAAGCCAACAATATTCATTGATAATAATATTAAAAAGAATCATAACTATCGCAACAGAATTATGACTATTTACACAGAAAAGAAACCAAAGTGAAATGACAATGAAAAGCCAACCATTTACATAGATGATTTCGCCTGTCCCTAAAAAGCATTTAATCGCTTCAACAAACTGGCCTCTCTGGTTTTCTGTCTTTGCTCCAAGATCATGCTGAAGGTGTAGAGGAAAGGGTTAATGACAGAGTTTACTGGAAGGACAAGGATGGCCAGGGCGACATTGACTTCCCCTGAAACTGGCACACCCTGACGGGCCAGCAAGCCCAGAAGCCCGATGGGAAACCAGCAAAGAAAATCAGAGACAGCAACAGTGATCAAACGACGGGCAATGATCAGGTCCTGAGACTGTCGGCCGGTGTCTGAAGCTGCCATGGTGTTGGCCCTGATGGTTAAATAGATCAGACCTTGACCAACAGCAATCAGTATAAAAAGGACAAAGTGAGGATTATCATGATGCCGAAAGCATAGTCATCTCCCTGAAACTCTTTTCGTGTCACAGGCAGTGGTATACAGATACCAACCTGGTTGTAGAACTCCTGGAAGGGAGAGTTGGGGAACAAAGGGCACTGAGGCCAGAAAGAGACTCACAGACCACAATGCCATACTCAGCAGTATGGCAGCATTGCAATGAAAGCGCAGCTGACTGAAAGGAAAGCGTAGTACCAAGAAACGATCCAGTGTAATGAGACAGATCATGAAGACAGACACCTGACACGACAGCAGAGACAGAAAACCAGCCACCATGCATGAGGCACTGTGTCTCCAGCGCGTGTCTTGCCACAAATAAGAACCCAGGTACATACGATCAGCCACTCCAATGATGGACAAGTACACCCCCATCAAGAAATCTGCAAATGCAGAGATTGACAACAAACACGTGAAATCCGGACTTTTTTTCTTTTTTTCCTCGAATCAGACGGAAGAGAAAGGTTGCTAGATTGCCAACTAAGGCCATGGCAACAGAAAGAGACAGGAACACACGGTAAGTTTTAGAATGAAGGAGGGCTTCACACGAGGATACTTCATCGAAAGGAGCATAACAGCCATTAAGATTGAATCCCTCAGGAAGTGTTGCTTCACAACAAATCTTGAAATTGTCAGCGTACACAGTGTGCAAATGAATGAGGTCTCTTAACATCCTCTCTGGGAATTGAGAAAGCTGACAGCCTTTAATATCCAATACCTGTAAGTCGTTAAATAATGCAAAACCACCTGTGCTAATTTCATTTACTTTGCATCCAGACAAGTTGAGAACTTTCAAATGAACAAATGGGCTTAGCTCATCTGTATATAAAACTGGAATACTAGTAAATGAGAGATCAAGATACTGGAGATTTTTTATGGTTTCATTTGTTGGAATGCTTTCAAAGATTAATGGGGAAGGGTTGCCTGAAATAAACAACATTTTCAGACGAGGAAATAGCTTGAACTGATTTATCTGGAAGCTTATTATGGCGTTGTTGCTTAAATCGAGGCTTTTTAGATTGTTGAAGGTGACATTATCAAGGCCAGATAGGTTGCAGTAGGCAAGACCAAGATGGATCAACAATATTTGATTGGCAAAGTCTCCCATTGTCATTCCACTGTTACTGGCATCTACATAACGCAAATTAGAGATCGAATTTACTAGAAAATTGTGTTTACATATGAAGGCCAGTCCCCAACACTGACACTGCTCTGGGCAAGTCACATTACACCACAGTTCATCATCACTTTGTGGACACTGGACCATGCCATCACACATGTGACTGGGATGGAGGCAGACAGAAGAACTTCGACATCGGTAAAACCCTGGACACAAGTCATTGAGCTGCAGTCACTTTCATCTTCCCGTCCAGGACAGTCACTGATCCTATTACAGCGCAAATAGACAGGAAGGCAGTAGCTACTGCTGAGGCACCAGAAATGTGTGTGTGGACAGGGCTGATCATGGAGAGACTGCATTTTGTACATCCCTTTTCCATCCAGAGTGACCATAAAAGGAGGAGCGGGCGGAAAGACAATCAGAGCTGCGTTCAGTGAGGGATCCAGCTGACTGTCCTTACACTGCATCTCATCAGCGCCGTTCAGGCAGTTGTAGACTCCTCCATCACATTCCTCTTTTTGGAGATAACACTACAGAAAACAATCAACATAAAATGACTTACACTTTTCATAATGCTCCAAGTAATGCATGACAAAATATGAACACAAAATCTGCATTACAGAACGATGGTGCAAGGCAGAAATAACCACAACGCTCTGTCTGGGTCGGTGGGATGATATCGCTGTATAATAATGGCTGTTTCCTCATTACAGCACGTGAAATGTATGTTTGAAAGAATATCCTTAATCCTGTGACATTATTGATATTTGAAATACCCTTTAACGTAACACACGATGGCTTTTCACTTTCCACTTGTTTAAACTGTTAAAAATATTTTGTGTTGTTTTGGATCTATAGTTGTTGAAAAGCACAAAAAGATTCGTTTTAAGGGCAAACTATTTTTAATAATGTTTTGTGGCATATATGTATAGAAAGGACAGCCTACATCTGCCTACAGCCACACGCACCTATTTGCCAAGCACATTGTTGTTACCCAAACTAGGCCAGTTGTAATGGTTTACTTCTCAGGACACAACCGAGCATCCGTTGCACAGATGGTTGTTGTCTGAAACTTTATTGTGACCTGCATCCTAGCACGTAGGCCACAGCCAACAGCTGCTGAACAGATGGTTGTGGCCTGAAACTTTGCTGTAGTTTGCTTCATGGTGTCCTGGCTACAACACAGTATGCAGCCATGCCTGTTTGTGGCACAAAATTTGACCCCTTCTCTATGATTTTTTTGTCATGATAGAACCATTTATTGAATTCGATTTCAAATTTTGACTCTCTGCGAAATAGCTTTGTTTTTTTTCTTCTGGATTACGCTCATTGAAATTTACGATTGTGTGTATGATTTACAGGAAAAAATGGAAGTATTCCAGCAAACGGATTTTTTTTATGTACACAAGGAAGCTTGAATTATCATTTTCTCAAAATGTCTCATTCAGAGATACATGGTTGTGGCGCTGATGTATCGATGGGTCTAGGAGCAGGCAATACAAAATAGATTGCCTTCAAGAAGGATTGCGATGGTTCCCTCAGGCAGCTAGTGAAGGGTTTCTCACATTTAAAATATATTTCCTTCTATTTTCTTCATTTTTTTCTTCTAAAAGTTCAAATCTTTGCCAAGTTATACTATAATAAAGAATTGTTAGCTTTCATTTGTTTCCCCCATTACTTAATTGTTCAGCATTATAATGTTTAGTCAATCAGTGGGAGATTGCATCTCTTAGGAGATCCAAGTAATGGTTATTCTGCACAATTCTTAGCACTGACAATGCTTGGGTTATTGAACAGTAGAGCTGACCACTCAGACTGTTCCATATCTTTTGATCTCCCTTGCATCCTTGAATGGATCCTCAAGCATAGGCTCAAAGATTGTCCTCTACATTTTATACTGTTTGCATTATGCTTTTAGTTTTTCAGCAACTTTTTTTCCTCTCCACACTTTCTTTTTTTTTTCCATTTTGCTACCCTTCGCTGGCTGCTTTGGGGGTGCTGTTGGATTCTTTTTTAAACCCTTGGTGGTGAGAACACCACAGAATTATGGACTGTGGTGTGTCTCTATTTGACACCAAGAGCACAGACACAATCATCCGTGTCTCCCTGATGAGTCCGATCCAGCGGACGAAAGGCGTAGGAGCAGGCAATACAAAATAGATTTGTCTTTAAGAGAGATTGCGATGGTTCCCTCAGGCAGCTAGTGAAGAGTTTTTCTCATATTTAAAATATATTCCCTTCTATTTGCTTCATATTTTTTTTTTTCTAAAAGTTCAAATCTTTGCCAAGTCATTACTATAATGACTTAAGAATTGTTAGCCTGCACTTGTTTTCCATAACTACTTAACTGTTCAGCATATATATATATATATATAATTGACTATGTTCCTTAATTTGCATTTCTATTCAGCTTAATTTAGTTCATTGACCTTAAAACACGATCTTTGTGTATGAAAGGTAAAAAGTACTTCTTAAACACAAAGTTGTCCATAAGAAAATAGATGTCTACCTGTTTCAGATTGCCACAGGATAACATGCGCAAAGAGCAGGCAGGGAACTGACAGAAGTCCTCATCACTGTTGTCCTGACAGTCCTGCTGGTGGTTACACACCATGCTGTAAGGCACTCGCTGTGTCACTGTGGCACAAAAAAACGATGGTGGCAGTGACGTCAATTGCTTAACCATACAGGTGGACGTTGATGGAATGTCCCATGACTCTGTGGGAGACGTGTAGCTCCAGTCCTGGCTGGAGAAACACGCTGCCTGAACGTCACAGGAGAGGAATGCGTGAGTGTAATGCCCGTGAGGACACACCACAGTGTCCACACTGAAGGAAGAATTCATTTGAAGAGCGGGGTGAATGCGTTGCCCAGAATCTTTTGCATGCGGAGTTGTGTCTAGAGTGTACTCGCACATGGTGTACAGATGCTCTATCTCCAATAAGCAGGGAATAAACTGAATAAAGTCCACAAACCCCCTGTAAAACCCACAAAGTGGACGACTGAACCGACGCTGGATGGGGGATGTGATAAGCCACGATTCCATCTTCCCAGATTGGAACAAACTTATATCTGAAACAAGAACGTGAAGTAAATGTAAGATCTGTTTATAAAAGAGCACAAGGTCTGTAGATTTCCATTCCATTGAATTATTTGTTTTAAAGGAACCCAGTGGAAAGTCATCCACCTGCCCTTCATTAAGATATAGTTTGCAGCTGACATTGGCTGCGTCTGAAAATAGTGATGGTATTTTGAATGTGTACAAAGACAACCTTTTTTTGGTTATTCTTTACATAAGAAACGCAATATAATAAGAAGATTGAATAATACGTGAGTATGTTGTAAAATTACCTATTTTGCAAAGTAGGATGTTAAATTCCATTTTTAAGCCTTCACATCCTGGTGCTGAACCCATTTTTCATCTTTCTAAGAGCATTTGATTTTTTTTTAAGCATCATGCCTTGGCATAGAGCAACTTCATCTGCATTTTCATTCTGTCATATTACATTTTCGTTTTCAATGAAAACGCGCAGTAATGGAAGGCTGCGCGTTAGTTCACTACAAGCAGAGTTTCCCATTCCACTTTTCACTTTCTAAAGTAGGTTCATGGAGTCAGTTAGTATCATGGTTTGTTGACTTTGAAACTGGCTTGTGGATGAAAGCCATTGGAGTGCTTGTGTCACTGCTTCTACCTCCATTGTTAAACTTGAAGTTGTCAAAGTGTGCGTGCCATTGTCTTCCTGGATAGTTCGGCCATTTTGTTTCACTGTGTATTCCCAGCCTGACTTACCTTTGGTGACAGAATCATCAGTGTATATTACAATTTCATATTTTGTGCAACGGTCTTCTACCTGCATCTGAATTTCTGCATTGATTTTTGCCTTCTGGTCATTCTCGACATTATCTTCCAAGTTCTGGAGCAATGGCAATTTTTGTAGAGGTGTTTCAGGTGGTCTGGATATTTTCCTCATTCCTTCGTTTCTTTTTGTTTTGCTAACTGGCACACAAGCTGTATACTGTCTTTTGCCTGTCCCTTCCATGATTTCCACGTCCTAGCCGAGTGCCGTTTGTTTCCATGACCGCCGCATGAAGTGCGTTGGGGATTTGCTCTAAAATATGCCTCTATTTTTTCTAGCTTGTCTGTCTGCATTGAAGCAAGGTCGAGTAGGTATTGCCTAGTTTCAACTGGTGTGTCCTTTGTGGTTCCTAGCATCAATCTCATCGCTTAATTTTGATTTCTTTCTAACTTAAGAAGAATGCTGCTGGACAGTGTTGTGAACCCTAATCCACAATCAATCACATTGAGTACAAGTGCGTAATACAGTCGGTAGAGATGGTGCTGTTCACTGCCTTTATCTGCTATTAGCTTTCATGGCGGATAGGTCTTTTTTGCATTTAAGAACAGTATTTTCAACATGCTTCCTAAAGGTTAGCATTCTGTCAAAGAAAGCCTACACTCAAATAGCGTAGATTCTCAGTTGATTCAATTGGTATTGCATTGAAGGAAACTGATGAGGGCAACTTCCTTACTTGTCCTGATGTCTTGTTGTTGAGAGTGCAGACATGTCTGAGCTTTCGTAGGTTTGATGGACGATTTAGTTTCTTGACACAAGCAATGTTGTTCAACTGTTGCTGAACTGCGTTCGTTCTTTCTTGAGCATTCTTTGATATGTTTTGTAGATCCGACCGTCATCTACTAGTGTCAACACTCGAGCAATCCCTTTTCTGTTGAGGTCTACAAGGCCTTTAATGCAAACATTGTGTGAAACAGGGGGGAGAGAGGAGAACCTTGATGTAATCCAATAGAAATTTATGGGGCTCAGACGTCTAATTTCCAAATCGTAGGATGACGGTTAGCTCCTGAAGTGCTGCTGCTATCCATCGTGTAAGTATCTTGCTGACTCCATAGTCAAGGAGTAACTCCATGAGAAGCGAGAACTGGACTTTGTTGCATACGTCTTCTTGAGCTATTGCAACAGCCAGTGTTTCTTCCTTTTTCTTTGAAATCCTTTGTATACTGTACCTGTTCTGTAGATTTGTTGACTTTCAAGACCCCTTGTCAGTTTTCTTGCTATTATTCATTCCATGACCTTTCTGCTATATTTTGCATAGTGACATGCAGCAGCCATTTAGCCGATGATTATCGTTTCCTGGTTTTAGTAAAGCTTTCAGGAAGCTGTGTGTCTAGTCTTCTAGGATGTAGCCTTTAACAAAACTCTCCTGGTAGAAACTGAAGAGTTGGGCTCTCTCCTGTTCTGAGAGCTGTTTGATATCTGCATACCATACTTTGTCTGGACCAGGAGCACTATCCTTAGTGCGTCTAGCTATTGCATCATCCAGTTCAGATGCTGTAATTTCATCTTCAATGCCATTCTGAGCTAGGTGTTGGTTTAACTTGGTCAAAGATTTCTTCTTTTCTTCCAGATTTTTCTTATCACTCTCTTCTGTGAAACGTTTAAGTAGCGACGAACCTTTCTCCAAATTTGTCTTGAGTTTTGTAATCCCATTAGCGTCTAAGATAGCTGGAAATGCGTTTGTTTTGAATTTTCCTCCATGCCATTTTAAACGTGCCAGAACTGAGTAGCTGTTGTGTCATAATCAAGTGATTGCCACTTGCTTTCTTTTGCTTCTTCAGGTACTCTTTCGAATTGTTCAGTTTTCTGATTCATGTCTGTTTTACTAGCTAGATCAAGGCAAGGTTTACTCAGCGAACTGCATGCCAGTTGTGCACAGCCGGTCTGGCAGCAGTGTGTTCGGCATTCTTGAGTGGCCGTTACGATTGAGGTGGTCAGTTTGATAACGAGTGGTTGTCAGAAGACTGTAATATTTATACGTTCCTGTGACGGCTGTATTGGCGAATTTCAGACAATTCTTTTGATATTAAACTTGACTACGTATATTTTCGCAATGAAGGCATATATATATATATTTTTTTTTTTTTTTTTTTTTTTTTTAGTTTGGATTAAAATGCTTACATTTTAATCCAACTTTTAACAGATGCCGCTCCCAATTCGCTCCCAATATATATATATATATATATATATATATATATATATATATATATATATATATATATATATATATATATGTGTGTGTGTGTGTGTGTGTGTGGTGTGTGTGTGTGTGTGTGTGTATTAAAAGGAAACACAACGCACTTAATTTCATAATATCTTGCCAAATTTTCGGCCATGCGGCCTTCTTCTGGGGCTTGTTTATTGACAAGGTAAGAACATCATTAAGTATTGACGCATTGAACAAAGTTGTCATAGCTATGACGTCAGTGTTTCTGCCATTTAAAAGAAAAAAAAATGAGAGAATAAGAGATAAAGTTGAGGATTGAGAAAGAAAAAGAGACGCACCCATACACGCACACACGCACACACACGCACTTACACACACACACACACACACACACACAGACACACACACGCGCGCGCTTGCGCTTGCGCTTATGCACGTGTCTCTCTGCCACCGAGTTCGCCAGAGAACCAAGTCCCTCTGCCACAGGGACAATTCCATAACAGTATTTACACATATACACACACGTGCAGATCACATAAAGAATTCCACCCAACCACATCATGCACCACCCCTCCCATAGTTTATCAAGACTCCCCCATCTCCACTCTGCAAATCAGTGTCCATCGGAATCAAGGCCGTTGAGTCCAAAGGATAAACTGTCTTTAGTTTATTCTTCCAGGAATCTTCTCTTCTCTGTCTTGCGGTTTTGTTCAGGCTGTGAACCTTTTTCACCACAATGCATCTCATGTTCTTCAGAGAGTGTTCAGGTAAGTTGAAATGATTGTTGACATGAACACATGCACCTTTGTTCGACTTGATGTTAGACCTGTGCAGATAGAAGCGATCTTTCAGTGTCAGCAGTTTCACCCATGTACTGTGTGCTCTGACAGTTGGTGCAGTACAGCATGTAGACGATATTGCTGCTGTCACAGGACAGTCGATGACGGATGGTAAATGTCTCTCCTCTCTGCATACTACTGAATGTTCTGCTCTCAACTAGATGGTCTTCACAAACCACACAGTGTTCAGCTGTACATTTGAAGCATCCAGCATAGATGTCATCTGGAATCGGGAGAGCTGATGGCATGAGCAGATTTCTCAAAGACCGCGATTTTCTTTCAGCTAGTATGGGTGGGAAAGGCATAGCCTTCCGCATTTTCTGGCTCGTGTGAGAAGAGGTTGGAGTTCTGCAAACCAAGAACGGAATGGGGGATTAGAGGGGTTGTGAGTGACGATGAATGGAACTCGGTTGTGTTGCCTGTCTTCCATCTTATAGCTGAGAGACTCGTGTCGGGGAACATGGCTGGCTTTGGTTTTTGCCTCCTGGATGGTCGCAGGGCTGTACCTCGCTGGAGGAAACCACGTTCCATATTCTGGCAACGAGACTGGAAGGTTGGCATGTCAGAACAGAGGCGGCGGAGGCGCAGGAACTGGGCATAAGGAATGTTTTTGATGGTATGGTAAGGGGTGGCAGGATGAATGGGCCAAGTATGTACGAGCACCTGTAGGTTTGGAATACAGGTCTGTGTACAGATAACCTCGCTTCAGATGGATGAAGATGTCCAAGAATGGCAGTGATTCTGTAGAATAGTTCATAGTGAACTTGATGGTAGGGTGGAACGGGTTCAAAAACTCAAGGAACTGGTGAAGTTCTGTTGATCGAGACCACAGAAGAAAGATGTCGTCTATAAACCGTTTCCACAGTTCTCGGCTGATAGGAAAGCGGCTGTTGTCCACTAGCTGTGCCTCCAGCCAGCCCATGAAGAGGCAAGCCACCGTAGGTGCCATAGGTGTGCCCATTGCAGTGCCCAGTTTTGCTTGTAGAAATGCCCGTCGAAGTGGAATACATTGTTGGATAGTACATGGTTCATCATTTCCAGAAGACGCTCTGTTGGTATGTTGTTGATGCAATCATTTTTGTCAACAACGCCTTCACTGCTGTTTCTATGTCGGCGTGAGGAATATTACTGTAGAGTCCAACGACATCAATGGTGACCAGGTATGTGCTGTCGTCAAAAGGACCAAACTCACGATTCCACTGGTCTAGTGTATGGAGCATATGTGTGGTGTCTTGCACATAGGACGGAAGTTGCTTGACATGGTCCTGTAACCAGTGGTCCACCAGTTTGGAGATATGTTCAGTGGGGCCACCAAATCCTGAGACAATGGGACGTCCAGGTGGGTTTTCCAAAGTTTTGTGGATCTTAGGAAGCATGTAAAACTGATGGCAGCGTACACTCCCAGTTTCAATAGTAGCCCATTTGTGTGTGTTCTCATCGATGTAGTCATCATTCAGAAGTCGGTTCACCAGGTGGTTGGATTTTCTAGCAATGGTGTTTGGAGGATCTTTCTTAATTACATCATAGTGCTGAGTGGAAAGAAGTTGACGATGAGCTTCAGCAATATAGTCACTGGTGTTTTGAACAACAGCTCCCCCCTTTGTCGGCTGTGCTGATGCGAATATATCATAAATTGATAATACAATGATAAAAAAATAGAAAGGATAGTAATGAAAACAATGCTAGTAGTAGTAACTATAATAAATAAATAGATGAATGAAATGAAAGTAATTGTAATCACAGAAAAAAAGCAAAAAAAAAAAGCAATGAAAATAATTAAGTGAATAAAATAAATAAATGATTCTGCTGGGCGGTGAAGGAGGTGATAGAAGCTATGCGTGGGTAGTTGCATATGGTGTGTGGGTAATGTTAATAAGGGAGGGAAGGGGATGGGAATGATTAATGGGTGATAAGGTATAATTGGGGGGGGGGGGGGGGGGGGGGGGGGGGGGGGAGAAAAAAGGGGGAGGGTTAGGGGAGGAGGGTAATGTGTTGGGGGGGGGGGGGGGGCGAGAGGGAAAGCTCATATCTCTCCATCCACTATGGGTGGAGGGTATGGGTGTGGGGAGTTGGGAAGTTCATACAAATAGTGTTGTTGAAAACGTAAACAATGCTGTGGGATGATGTTCATTATAATAGGTGAAATGATGTGTTGGCATTAATATGCTCATGTTGGTTGAGAAAAGATAGGACTGATAACTGAAAAACAGGGTATGATGTTTACACACACACACACACACACACACACACACACACACAAAGGGGGTGGGGGTGGGACCACACATGGAAACAGCATTCTGGGTGAGTTATGATCATAATGAGACTAACTGTGGAAACTTTTCACACACACACACACACATACACATATATATATATATATATATATATATATATATATATATATATATATATATATATATATATATATATATATATATATATAATAAATAGTCTCAAAGTGCCCTTCGAAATTCTAAAAAAAGCTCAACCACCCGGGAAGCAACATCTGTTAAAATGAGGTATTGAAAATGTAGAGGGTAAAAATATCTCTACAAGCTTGTTTCAAGCTTTCGCTCTCTTCAGGATGTTTTTTTGGGGGGCGCGCTATCGGTGTTATATAGCGTGCGGGTCCTGATTTCAGTTTTGTGCGTGTGTGGGTCATTTCATTCATTGCACGTGCTATCTGTGGTTCTCGGGTTGCTTGCTGCGGTCTGTTCAGGGGGAATTCGCCGACAACGATTTCCATTTATGTCTGCAGTTATTTACAATTTATATTATTGTATTCAAGTTGCTAGATAGGGTTTACATAGTATTAACCATTTTTCTGTGGAACATAAGTTGCATTTTTTTTAATATTGTTGTACGGCGTTGCTCTTTTTATGATTTTCCATGAAATGCTGTAGTTTTTTTTTTTTTTATCTTTAAGTCTCCAAACGTATTTACTCAGTTCCGTTTGGTTTTTGTATGTTCTTTGTTGAATGACTGTTTATAGTTTGCGTATCTAGTTTTAAAGTGGTTTTCAGTAATCCCTATATATGTTTCTTTTTCATTTTCTGATGTTACAGTAGCTTGGTATACATATATATTGTAAAGGCATTTGTTGCTTAGGGGGCACTGTTCTTTTTTAGTGCAATTGCAAGGTATCCTTTCATCACCCTTCTTTGCTGTGTTGCTTTTCATTTTGTTGGATGAATCAATTAATTATGCTTTTGAGAAATAGCACGTGCATGAATGTAATTGACCCACATTCACAAAAATGAAATCAGGACCCGCACGCTATATAACACCAATAGCGCGCCCCAAAAAACATCCTGAAGAGAGCGAAAGCTTGACACAATCTGGTAGAGATACTTTTACTTCTACATTATACACTCATTTTTAAAACAAATTATCATTAATCTGTCACTGATGGGTGATGATCATATGAGATCAACAGTACTATAGGTAGGCCTTCTTCTCCGTTCACTTAGGCAGGAATCCTGGAGGTACTGGCAAAGGCTGCTGTATGGTGAAGGAGCTCCAGTGGTCAATAAAGTTTTGCACTGATCGGTGTGTTGGCAGGCTAGGTTTCTACTTTGAGTGTTGCTGGGAATGTTCCGCTGTCACTGGAGCCATACTGCATGGATAAATTGAAGACTCGCCAGTGTAGAATATTGTGGATATGTGATGTCAAAGTCTGGAGTGCCCTGTTCTCAGTCTCACAATGATGGTCTTCTTCGTTCACCTAGGTAGGAATTCTGGAGGTACTGACGGAGGATGCTGTATGGTGAAGACCCTCCAGTGGTCAGTAAGGTTTTGCACTCATCGGTGAGTTGGCAGGCTAGGTTTCTACTTTAAGTGTTGCTGGAATGTTCCACTGTCTCTGGGGCTGTACAGCATTGATAATTTGAAGACTCACCGGTGCGGAATATTGTGGACTATGATGTCAAAATCTGGAGTGCCCTATACTCAGTCTCATAATGTTCACTTGGTCCGATCTGGGCATTCGGTAGTGTGCATCCCTCTTGTTGAAGTCTGGGCGCTGCTCACGTCATCTTCCTATTTGTCTCCTTGGAAGTACTTTTTTGATTATTCAAAGGAGGCTTCCTTGTACAGTTGGGGCTGCTGTCCTCCTTCCTTTGTCAGTTGGTCAGCTTTTTCATTTCCATATATATTGCAGTATGAAGGTGTTCACTGGATGGCAGTATTTTAGTGACTGATACATGATAATCATTTTAGATCAAACAGTGCCATAGGATGATGATCATTGTTATATAAGTGGAATAATGTAGTAGTGATGGTACAATGGTGCCAGTTGGGGGGATAAATAAATGAAAATATCAATGATCTGTGGGTGATGCTCATTGTCATGGGTGAGATGAGATCAATAGTTCCGTAGAATGATGGTCATTGTGGTAAGTGGAATAATAAGGTGGCATTAGTCTAATATTGCCGATTGTGAAAGAGGGTGGAGGGGGGCGGGGGAGGTGTAGATGACTGACGGGTGATGATTATGGATCATTTGAGATACACAGTACTGTAGGATAATGATCATTGTTATATAAGAGGGAAAATATTGTCGCATTGGTGTAAAATGCCGTGGGGGGGAATGGGAGAGGTGTTCAAAGATTGGTATGATCCACAGTAGTGTAGGATGATGGTAATTTTTTAAAGGAGTAGAATAGTGTATTGGCAAGTATGATAATGCCCCTTAGGGGAATAAAGGAAATGATCAATGACAGATGGATGTTGATCACTGTGCTGAGTGAGATCTACAGTACTATAGGGTGGTGACCATTGTCATAAGTGAAATAATGTGGTGGCATTGATGTAATAATGCCGGTTGCAGGTGGGGGGAAGAAAAAGAATTGATGATTATGGATGATGGTCATTGTCTTAAGTGGGACAAACAATGCTATAGGATGTTGATCATCGCCATAAGTGAAATAGCATGATAGCATTGGCATGATAATATCAGTTGAGTTTTTTTTTTTTTTTTTTTAATGAGGTGGGAGGGGTGGCAACCATCAATGACTGATTGATGGTGATGGTTGTCATAGATGAAATGATCACCGTCACACACATACGCATACATGATACACGCACGCACACATGTACACACACACACACACACACACACACACACACACACACACACACACACACACACACACACACACACACACACACACGTACACAAACGCATCCACTTACACACACATACGCATACATACATATATGCAAAAAAATAGTGGCTTACACAGGACATCTTATGAGTGGTGGTAATACTGACAGTGGTCATATATGGGAATCTGTGTATTAAAAAAATATCATAATGAAATAAAACATACACACCCCGACAAACACATGTACACACATCCAAGCATACCTATATGTAAAGGGGAGACACAAGCCCCTTAGTATACTTGTATACACAGGGGTGGGATGGGGGAACGTAATGTGAACAGACAAGGGAAAGGAAGTGGTCAGTGGGGTAAAGTAAAAAAAAAAAAAAAGGG
>JADBJO010000270.1:250000-307500 GCA_016801955.1 Conus betulinus | reverse complement strand
AGGTTACTAATTCAAGTCATTCTGAAAACAAAAGGCTCACTGTGTGCAAAGATAATCTAATCACTGAAAAAAAATCATTGTCATCTATTAGAACGGAACTAAAACGTCAGGCTCCTCGAACTCTCTTTTAAATTTCTATCCAATCAAATTCTATATTTTTTTTGGCGATTAGTTGAATGTCTTTTTACGAAATCGCTTGATTCCGCCAGAAGCACGATTGTTTGTGACTAAGCCACATGGCCCACCAGATGAACACTCCAAAAGAAGTATTATTATGCTCGTTTTCCTTACTGGCGAACACGTGTAGTTATATACCACTGAAATACACATATTGACTTCCACGGTATAATGAACTTTTAACTATGACGGAAACTGATTTTCACACACACACACACACACACACACACACACACACACACACACACACACACACACACACACACACACACACATACACAACACACACACAGACAGAAAGACGGACTGACGGGCAGACAGACAGACATACACACACACACACACACACACACACACACACACACACACACACACACACACGCGCGCGCGCGCGCGCGCGCTCTCTCGCTTGCAGTCTCTCTCTCTCTCTCTCTCTCTCTCTCTCTCTCTCTCTCTCTCTCTCTCTCTCTCTCTCTCTCTCTCTCTCTCTCTCTCTCTCTCTCTCCCTCTCTCTCTCTCTCTGATAGAAACTTGCATTAAGTAAGAAGGCACGGGACATAATTCCGTAGGGAGTGCTTTGTATGCTTTATTCTTTCTTGTTCCTTAAAACGGCTTCAGCCGGACCAGCAAATGGAGCTGATTGTTCTGTTCACATCTCATCAGGCTGGTGTACCAAATCCTAGTTACTTGCTTCCACATCGGAAAAGGAAACTTATCCAAACTGGGTTGATCCCCATGCCCATATGGCGATAGTCTTGAAACAAGCGTATAAAGAACAAATAAAAGCAGCCACTATGCAAAGACGTATTGAAAGAAAATAGAGGGGAAATGAGCTGAGCTAAACGGAGGTGAAAAGAGAAGAAGACGACTTTTCAATGGATACGAAATCCTTTAATGGCAGCCTATAGAGATGATCAGAATCTATCTTGAAAAAAGAATCAGTTGAATTGCCTGTCCAGAGCTGACTTTTCTTTCCTTAATTTCCACAAAGAGAAAAATGACATCCAGCATCAAAGGAGGTCGCTTTCAAATATCTCGTGATGATGCCGTAGCAGCAGTGAAGACAAAATGCGGTAAGGCTGCAGGCATGGTGGAGAGTGGCCCACACCAGGAACTCAATCACTAATTATCAATGTTTCGGAGAACCGTCACCTTTGACCTATTAGAACTTTTCCAATTTCAGTTTGTTTGATGACTTAGCAAAGTAATGCTGAAATCATTCTGAATAGATTACAGCCTCAAACAGCTACTTTTGTTCTTGGACAAGCTGGATTCTCTAAAGATAGTTGTAACATCGATAATATCTTTTATTCACAAACCCTTCTTAAACACATCAAGCGCCATAGGAGTTCTGTTATGGTTTCACATACTTCAAGAACGTGTGTGACACAGCCTGGTAGGATTCATGTTAGGCCACCGTGAAAACATATACGATTGGGCAAAAGCTCATCAACATCATCCACAAACTGTGCTCCAAAGTGACTAAAGCAGTTTTTCATACAGGGTACAGTTGGTAACTGGTTCATCCTTATAGTAACACCGGTTAAGAAAAGAAAAGTGTGTTGGTATAGACACATAACGATATCCGATGGCCTAGCTGAAAAACATGTTTCCACGGAGACGAAGAAAAATGAAACAAAGCGTGCCAGCACTGTCGGATGGACAGGTACAACATTGGTAGAGAGCCAGGCTTTCGCACAATACTAACAGAACAGATGGGATCTAGTGAACAGACATTCAGTATGTCGCGCCAGTATCTCTTACAGAGTTATAGAAGAAGAAAGAAGAAGAAGAAGAAGAGTCTTCTCATCAGTAGATAACGGAGACAAGTCTGAGCTCTCACAGCGGGGCGGGGAATGGTGAATGTCTATAGGGTTACAGTCAGAAACAAGATTGAGAGTGTCCACAAACATTCTCTTTCTGACCTGTACCCCTTTGTTACTACAGAAAATCAGGGTGGCTTATTTAAACGTCAGAGAGTTGATAATCCCAAGTGTGGTGTTTCAGGTGTCAGAGGTTTGGCCTTGTGTGGGACTTGTGCTATGCAGAGGAGGTTTATGCTGAAACCAGTCCATAATGGGCCATGCAAAGATCCAGCCTGTTGTGTCAACTGTGATGGTGTCCACCCCATCCTCCTTACTGAACTATCCGGTGTGACAGCTTAAGCAATCCGTCCCAAAAGTCAGATCAGAAAAAAAACGCATTCATTTCATACAAAGCCAAAACATTTACTTGACTATCAACCCCAATCTTGCATGTCATTTTCTACAGCTGTTTAGAAAGTCCAGACAGCGTATATCTTCTTTCAGACACAGACGTATTCTGCTTCCAGAACATTGCAAGTGAAAACATCTAGTCCTCATGGAGGTTTAACACATCTGCCACTTCTCAAATAAAAGCAAACACCCCTGATGGGGCGTAAACCCCACTGCCTCCCATTCTGTCCAACAGTCAACAGAGCTTGCTGCTCGGCAGCCTTGGAAACCAACTCCCCGAGGGCCTCACAGCCTCGTTCTGAGAGGAGCTATACAAACAAGAAATCCCCTGTTCCTTCCAAAAGCCCTAGAGCCTTTGAAGTGTCAGGGCGAGATTTTCTGCTGGTCTTTCTTCTGAACTCCAGTCTTTTTAAAGAATATTTACTGACGGTTCCAAATGCGAAAAAGGAATTGCTTCTCCTATGCGTTGCGTAATAGCTACCCCTAAAATGTTCAGAGCACAACACCACAGACAGTTCCGTCGACACTGCTGAGCGTTGGCCCTGGCATTTAAGATGATCTCTAAATCAAAACACAAACTACTTTCTCATCCTCTGACCCTCTTTCTGCTTTGGAGGCCACTGCTGGCCGTAACCTCGAAGACACTCAGCTCCTTACTTTTTTACATGCACAATTCGAAATCCGATTAAAAAAAATTGTTTAGGGTTTCTGGTCATGTCAGCAGTCGAGGCGATGAAGTGGTTTATCAATTTTACAAGAATCCAACAAACAAAGAATTTAGCAGATGCTCTATCCCTCACACCGATCTGAAATCCAGAGCTCAAATTTATGCCAAGATATCTGGCAAGTGGACTGGGAGACGCAGGTGGATAGCAAGCTTTTGAAAGACGAAAAAAAAAACTCTGTAGTGCATTCCGTGTGATGTACCAAATACTATATCACATTCCTATGCAGTATTAGGGACTTAAATCATGTGAGATATTCAATTCAATATACTTTATTATCTCATAAACGAGAATTTGTTACATGATCAGCAGTAAAGTCTTTACAGATTTAAGACAATAACAATATTGACACAGTAAAGCACAAATACAAGAATGCATATGATGAAGATTATACTGATTATGATAGGCGTTATATGCACATGTACATAAACACAAGAAATGTCACACACACACACACACACACACACACACACACACACACACACACACAACCACAGACGCACGCACGCACGCACGCACGCACGCACGCACGCACGCACGCACGCACGCACACACACACACACACACACACACACACACCTCGTCTCCCCCCATTCACATACGCACACGCATATGCATGCACAGACATAGTCAATTGTGCGCATATAGATACACAAATGCATGAACACACAGAGGCACACACACACACACACACACATATACACACACAACACACGCGCGCGCACACACACACACTTACACACACATCAATAGACTCAAAGAACACATGTATAACATAAAAAGCATAATGGTAGGTTTATATATATATATATATATATATATATATATATATATATATATATATATATATATATATATAATCCATTGCTCAGCTAAACCTCCCTGAGAGCCAGTGCGGCTTGAGAGCAAATAGAGGAACAGCTGACATGATCGTGCTGAGGCAGATCTAAGAGAAGTGCAGAGAACAGAATATGAACCTATATGCAGCATTTATAGACCTCACGAAAGCCTTCGACACTGTCAGCAGAGATGGCCTATGGAAAATAATGACCAAGCTGGGATGACCCCCCCCCCCCCCCCCAAAGTTCCTTTCAGTCCTGCAACAACTCCACGAAGGTCAGATGGGTCAAATCAAATGCAATGGTGATTATTCTGAAGAATTCCCAATCAGCAGTGGAGTGAAGCAAGGTTGCGTATTAGCCCCTGCTCTCTTCGCGATCTTCTTCAGCGTGATGCTGAGAGAAGCAAAGGAGGAGGTTTTTAGACGAGGGGATTTATACCAGATGTAGGACCGACGGCAGCGTATTCAATTTACGAAGGCTTATGGCCCAATCGAAGACCTCAAAAGAAGCTGTTCTTTGCAGATGACTGTCCCTCCTGGCACACACAGAAGAAGCTCTGCAGGTCATGGAAGACCGTTTTTCACAGGCAGCCAAAGCATTCAGTCTGACTATAAGTCTGAAGAAAAGTGAAGTCCTCCACCCAAGAGAGCACCAGGGACCGCGTACACTGCTCCCCACATAAACATTGATGGCCATCCCCTTAACTCGGTGGAGCATTTCACCTACCTGGGCAGCGTCATATCGGATTACGCTACGGTGACCAAAGATGTGAACAACCGCTTCTCAAAGGCAAGCAGTGCATTTGGCCGCCTCCAAAACAGAGTATGGAAAAAAAAACACTCCTTGCGACTCTCCGGAAAGATGCAAATCTACCTAGCTGCTGTACTGTCCACACTGCTATACGGATCAGAGGCATGAGTGCTTTACCGGAAACAAATAGAGCGGCTGGAGCAGTTCCATCAGAGATACCTCCGGTCCATCATGGGCATCAAGTGGATGGACTACGTAACGAATATAGAAGTCATAGAAAGAACTCAACTGCAAAGCATTGAGTCAATGCTCATGCTAAAACAACTTCGCTGGGCAGGGCACATCACCCGGATGCCTGACACGCGCATGCCAAAAGCACTATTCTAAGGGAAGTTGGTCCAAGGCAAACACAATACAGACGCACCACAGAAAAGATTCAAGGACCAATTGAAGAAGCAAGCGGACATCAGCCCCTAGACTTGGGAGCAGTCAGCATCAGATAGAGGTAGCTGGAGAGCTTCAACGTTCAGGGGAACCCAACACTTCGAGGAAACCAGACGACGACAGAACATCCAGAGAAGAGAAGAGAAGGAGAGCGAAAGATCCAGGTCCACAGCCCAACAACGCAGGGCAGATCTACACCTGCCCACGGTGCCACAGATCCTGTAGATCACACGAATTGGACTAGTTAGTCATCAAAGGGCGTTCCGCCCATCCCTGGCGGGAACTTCCCACTTATCTTCACAATCGAAGAACTAGCCATCATCATCTATCTATATATATATATATATCTATATCTATCTATCTATACATATATATATATATATATATATATATATATATATATATATATATATATATATGTGTGTGTGTGTGTGTGTGTGTGTGTGTGTGTGTATATATATTGTCATGGATGTCCGTCGTGGTCGACGAAGACGTCAGTGACTCTGCATGTGTGAGCACAAGCCAAGCTGGACACACAGATATGTCCGCACTCCGGGCATGCGACAGCTGTCATTGTGTCAGGTCTCCTCTCTCTCGCTTCTGGTCCAATTCCTGCAAACGCTTTTCTTTGAAGCTATTTACTCCTTTGTGGACAGCAAGTCACCAGGCACTGCGGTCTGTGGCAAGTGTTTCCCAGCCCTGAAGCGGGATGCCACAGGAAGTTAGTGATACTCTCAGGCCGTCCTTGAAGCGTTTGAGTGGCCGCCCAGTGTTTCTTGTTGCAGCTACCAGCTCAGAGAGGAAGACCATTTTTGGAAGTCGCGTGTGTCGTTCATTCGTACCACATGCCCAACCCTCTTCAACTGCACTTCCATGATTAGCACCTCGATACCAGGCATCTTTGCTCAGCGAAGCACCTCTGTGTTGGAAATCCTGTCCTCCCAGGAGATGCCCATGATCTTATGCAAGCAGCGGAGGTGGAACTGATCCAGAGTCTTTAGTTGCTTCCTGTGCCGTGTCCAGATCTCACAGCTGTAGAGAGCAGCGAGGTGACGACTGCTCTGTAGACTGCCAACGTGGTACTTTGAGTGATGCCACAATCTCCCCACACTCTGTGTCCAAAGCCTACCAAAGGAAGCTCCTGCTTTTGCTAGTCTGTTCGACTCTTCTTTATCCAAGCCACACGATGAAGACAAGCAGCTCCCCAAGTAGGTGAAGTTGTCTATTCTTCAGGGTCGTGTTCTCGATCACGATCGTTGGTTCTGGAGGAGAGAGGCCAGGTGCTGGCTGGAGCATTACTTCTGTCTTCCGCAGGCTGATCGTCAAGCCAAAGGCCTTTGCTGCTACAGACAGGCACCTGGCAAGCTCTTGCAGGTCTGGTTCGTTGATCGCTGCGAGTGCACAGTCATCGGCAAAGAGGAAGTCTCTCACAAGGGCCTCATGAGCTTTTGTTCTGGCCTTTGGGCGCCTTAATTCGAAGAAGCGGCCATCACATCTGTAGCAGAGAGTGATCCCCTCATTGGTACTGGAGAGAGCAGGGAAAAACCTTTGTGGCAAACATGAGGCTGAACAGGGTTGGTGCCAGGACACTTCCTTGCTTCATTCCGTTGGACACGGGGAAGGGGTCAGACACAGTGCCGTTTTCCACTATGCGAGCCATCATGCCATCATGGAAGGATCGTATAATGTTGACAAACTTCAGTGGACAGCCAAGTTTGGAGAGTATAGCCCACAAACTCTCGCGACTGACTGTATCGAAAGCCAATGTCAGGTCCACAAAGAGGATGTAGAGGTTCTGATTCTGTTCCTGGCATTTCTCTTGAAGCTGGCGAACATCGAAGATCATGTGTCGATTGTCCCCTGTTGCTCCTGAAGCCACACTGGCTCTCGGAGACGATATTGTCCAGCAAGAGGTGCATGATGCGATTCAGGATGACACGGGCCATAATCTTTCCTGCTATGCTTAACAGTGAGATACCTCTGTGGTTGTTGCACGACGCTCTGTAGCCCTTGTTCTTTTTACAGGTGGATGATGTTGGCATCCTTGAAGTCTTGTGGTACTGCTCCCTCACCCCAGAACTGCTGCATCAGCTCAGCTTGTCGACCATGGCCTCTCCACCAACCTTGAAGATCTCAGGGGCTTTCCGAATTGGAGCTGCTTGATCGCCTTCTGGGTTTCCTCCTTAGTCGGTGGGTCGTCAAGCGATGTCAAAACTAGATGTTGGGGCATGTCCCGTATCGCTTGCTGATTGATCTGAGATGGTCTATTCAGAGGCTGGCTGAAGTGGTCACACCACCATTGTACAATATCACTCTTCTCAGTATGTAGAGTGCCATCAGCTGTCCGTACAGGCGCCATGGCGTTGGAGGAGGGGGCCATACACAGACTTCAGGCCTGCAAACAACTTCTTGGAGTTGTGTTCATCAGCGTACTGTTGTAACTCTGCAGCCTTCTCTTTCCACCATTTGTCCTCCATGTCTCAGCTCAGCCTGGACTTGCATCTGAGATGCTTGAGACGATCATGCTTGGCTGTTGATCCCTTGTCGTTGAGCCAGCAGCTTGTGTGTGCTTCTGCTGTAGCATTCTGCCGATCTCCGTGTTGTTGCGGTCAAACCAGTCCTGGTTTCCTCTTTGGGTGCTCAAGAGATAGCCTGGCAGATTCGTAGACTGCGTTTCTGAAGTTTATCCAGGCCTTTTCTACGTCAGCTTCATCTGGTAAACTATTGAGCTGGTTCGCAAGGTCAGTCACGAAGGTTTCCCTTGTCATTGGATCATTCAGTTTCTGGACATCCAGCTTCTTCTTGATGTCAGCGTTCCGGCGTCTGTGGGTGCTAGCGATGAAGAGAACTTGCACCTCAGCAGCAGGTGGTCAGGCTAGCAGTCCGCTCCCCTCATTGTTCTTGTGATGTGGACTTCCTGGATGTCACGCCGCCTAGTGATCACATAGTCGATCAGGTGCCAGTGTCTGGAGCGCGAGGGTGCATCCAGGTGGCCTTGTGGACGTCTGGCAGGCAGCTGGAACAGTGTGTTGGTGATGGTAAAACCAAACTCAGCGCAGGGTGTAAGAAGCGGCCGGCCATTTAAGTTTTCCTGTCCCATTCCATGCGGTCCGATGATATTCGGCCAAGACTGGGAGTCCCTGCCCACATGAGCGTTGAAGTCCCCAAGAAGTAAAAGCTTGTCATCCTTTGGGATACTGCGTAACAAGCTTGAGAGGCTCTGGTGGAACAGTTCCTTGTGTTCTTCGGTGTAGGTCATGGTGGGGTGTACACACTGATGAGTGTCAGGTGTGCTGCTTTCCTTGGAGAGACTAAGTTTTTGACCAGCGAGATGCGGATGGCAAAGCCCACTCCTGCTTCTCTTTTATCCTCCAGGGGCCTTCCTGTCCAGAAAAAGCTGAATCGAGCTCCTTCTTCTGTTTAGTTTCTCCAGTGTCTGCCAGGCGCATCTCGCTAAGTGCAGCAATATCATTTTGTAACGTTTTAGTTCTTGGCCCACAAATGCTGTTCGACGCTCTGGTCTGTCGCTCTTCCTGTTGTCCATTAGAGTCCGGATGTTCCAGGCTCCAACACATAAAGTGCGCTTGTTGTTTGTGGTAGATCTTTTTGAATGAATTCGACCGCGTTATTAGATGTCCGGTCAGCTGCAGTATGCTGACAGGATGGGTTGAGGCAAGCTTTCTTTAGGCCACCTTTTCTAGGCCCCTCTCCATGAGAGAGAAAAGCAGTGCTATCCCTCAATAGGGCTGCTCCGTCTCCAACGTAGCTGCCGAAACCTACTTTTGTCCCAGTGAGTAGAGTGACAACCAATCTGCCCTGACCGCAGGTCCGTGACCAGCAGCTGCTAGTGCCATCTCCCACCGTCGCCACAGGACTTGGGAAAGCAGAAAGGAGAGGTGAAGTCAATGAATCCTGGGCAAAGAAGTATATGGAGGTCATGGGTTGCCCAAGCACCACGACCCCCCTCTAGGTCCGAGCCACTATTGCCAAGAGGGATGCAGGGCATAACATCTTTACCACGACTGGACTGCAGGAGCTACCAGAGTGATGATGGAGTTCACCACCACAAAGCCGTCTAAGGGGCTCCACTCCGGATTTTTTGCTAGGAGTTTACTCCCGTAGCCTTTGCCTTTCCAAAGGCAGCAAGACCCAGTTACCCATGGTGGGAGACTCATGGAGGGTATGGTCGCCTATCTACTCATGCAGGTCTAAAGACCTGTCCACTCCCCTAATATATATTTATTTGATCTCCCTTGCATCCATTGGATCCTCAAGCATAGGCTCAAAGATTGTCCATTACATTTTATACTGTTTGCATAATATTTTTAGTTTTCAACTTTTTTCCTCTCCACACTTTCGTTTTGTTTAATTCTACTACCTTTCGCTGGCTGCTTTGGGGGTGCTGTTGGATTCCTTTTCGAGCCCTTGGCGGTCGGAACACCACAGAATTATGGACTGTGGTGTGTCTCTATCTGACGCCAAGAGCACAGACACAATCAGCCGTGTCTCCCCTGATGAGTCTGATCCAGTGGACGAAAGCCTCAGAGCAGGCGATACATATAGATATGTCTTCGAAGGAGATTGTGATAGTTTCCTCATGCAGCTAACGAAGGGTTTTTTATATTTATGATATACATTTTCCCATTTACTTCATTTTTTTTTGTTCCAAATCTTTGCCAAATCATTACTATAATGATGGAAGAATTGTTAACCTGCACTTGTTTTCCCCCACTACTTAATTGTTCAGCATTATATTGTTTGGTCAATCAGTGGGTGATTGCATCTCTTACGAGATCCAAGGAAAGGTTGTTCTGCCCAATTCTTAGCCGCTGACAATGCTTGGGTTATTGAACAGCAAAGCTGACCACTCAGACTGTCCCGTATCTTTTGATCTCCCTTGTATCCTTAAATGGATCCTCAAGCATAGGCTCAAAGATTGTCCATTACATTTTATACTGTTTGCATAATATTTTTAGTTTTCAACAACTTTTTTCCTCTCCACACTTTCGTTTTGTTTAATTCTACTACCTTTTGCTGGCTGCTTTGGGGGTGCTGTTGGATTCTTTTTCAAACCCTTGGCGGTCGGAACACCACAGAATTATGGACTGTGGTGTGTCTCTATCTGACGCCAAGAGCACAGACACAATCAGCTGTGTCTCCCTGATGAGTCTGATCCAGCGGACGAAAGGCCTCGGAGCAGGCGATACATATAGATCTGTCTTCGAAGGAGATTGCGATAGTTTCCTCATGCAGCTAGCGAAGGGTTTTTTATATATTTATGATATACATTTTCCCATTTACTTCATTTTTTTTTTTTTTTTTGTTCCAAATCTTTGCCAAATCATTACTATAATGATGGAAGAATTGTTAACCTGCACTTGTTTTCCCCACTACTTAATTGTTCAGCATTATATTGTTTGGTCAATCAGTGGGTGATTGCATCTCTTACGAGATCCAAGGAAAGGTTGTTCTGCCCAATTCTTAGCCACTGACAATGCTTGGGTTATTGAACAGCAGAGCTGACCACTCAGACTGTTCCGTATCTTTTGATCTCCCTTGCATCCTTAAATGGATCCTCAAGCATAGGCTCAAAGATTGTCCATTACATTTTATACTGTTTGCATAATATTTTTAGTTTTCAACAACTTTTTTTCCTCTCCACACTTTCGTTTTGTTTAATTCTACTACCTTTCGCTGGCTGCTTTGGGGGTGCTGTTGGATTCTTTTTCGAACCCTTGGCGGTCGGAACACCACATCTGTCTTCGAAGGAAAGGCCTCGGAGCAGGCGATACATATAGATCTGTCTTCGAAGGAGATTGTGATAGTTTCCTCATGCAGCTAGCGAAGGGTTTTTTTATATTTATGATATACATTTTCCCATTTACTTTTTTTTTTTTGTTCCAAATCTTTGCCAAATCATTACTATAATGATGGAAGAATTGTTAACCTGCACTTGTTTCCCCCACTACTTAATTGTTCAGCATTATATTGTTTGGTCAATCAGTGGGTGATTGCATCACTTACGAGATCCAAGGAAAGGTTGTTCTGCCCAATTCTTAGCCGCTGACAATGCTTGGGTTATTGAACAGCAAAGCTGACCACTCAGACTGTTCCGTATCTTTTGATCTCCCTTGCATCCTTAAATGGATCCTCAAGCATAGGCTCAAAGATTGTCCATTACATTTTATACTGTTTGCATAATGTTTTTAGTTTTCGACAACTTTTTTCCTCTCCACACTTTCGTTTTGTTTAATTCTACTACCTTTCGCTGGCTGCTTTGGGGGTGCTGTTGGATTCTTTTTCAAAACCCTTGGCGGTCGGAACACCACAGAATTATGGACTGTGGGTGTGTCTCTATCTGACGCCAAGAGCACAGACACAATCAGCTGTGTCTCCCTGATGAGTCTGATCCAGCGGACAAAAGGCCTCGGAGCAGGTGATACATATAGATCTGTCTTCAAAGGAGATTGTGATAGTTTCCTCATGCAGCTAGCGAAGGGTTTTTTATATTTATGATATACATTTTCCCATTTACTTCATTTTTTTCTGGTTCCAAATCTTTGCCAAATCATTACTATAATGATGGAAGAATTGTTAACCTGCACTTGTTTTCCCCCACTACTTAATTGTTCAGCGTTATATATATATATATATATATATATATATATATATATATATATATATATCTGAACAATGCAGTAGTGGGTGTGAAAACAAGTGGAGGATAACAATTCTTCCATCATTATAGTATAATGACTTAGCAAAGATTTGAAATGAAAAAAAATCCCAACCAATTGAAGATGTAGAAAATGGGGAAAATATATATTATGAATATGAAAACCCTTTACTCGCTGCATGAGGGAACCATCGTAATCCCTCTCGAATGCAGACTTACATGTATTGCCTGCTCCTGGGCTTTTCGTCTGCTGGATCGGACTCATCAGGGAGACACGGCTGATTGTGTCTGTGCTCTAGGCGTCAGATAGAGACACACCATAGTCCGTAATCCTGTGGTGTTCTCACCACCAAGGGTTCAAAAAAGAATCTAACAGCACCCCAAAGCAGCAGCAGCGAAAGGTAGTGAATAAAACAAGATGCAAAGCATATAAACGTACTCCCAGTTTATCCTGAATACGCGTGATACATTCCATAAAGAGGAAAAACCGTCTTGGCTGGTGTAACCGTTAGTAATGGTTATTCTGGTGAACATCAGCCATCAACTGTGACCTATAATGAAACATACTTACAGATTTTAAGAAAGATCGGCCGAGAACTTTCTGAGATTTTCCATCAAGAAGAAAACCATTATGGGCCATTAGTAAAAGCTATAACGGTAAACTTAAACATCAGGCATCATCCATGACCCATAATGAACATACCTACAAATTTTCAGAAATATCGGCCACGTTCTTCCTGAGATATTCTGTGAAGAAGAAAAAACATTAGGACTGTTATAGCCATTAGTAACTGATATAACGGGAATTTAAAACATCGGGCATCATCAGTGACCCCAGTGAACATACCTACAAATTTTCAGAAAGATCGGCCACGTACTTTCTGAGATATTCCATTAAAAAACCTGTTATGGATCGCTAAAGCCATTAGTACCGGCTATAACGGTAAACTAAAACATTGGGCGTCATCCTTGACCCATAATGAGCATATCTACAAATTGTCAGAAAGTTCGGCCCAGTAGTTTTGTCTGGAGCGAGTGGAACACATTTTGCCCACGGACGGACGGACAGACACACACAGACACACAGACAGCATTTCTTCGTTCATATTCTAAAGCACTCCCTGTTCTATAAGGACTGGGAGTACAACAAAACGAAAGTGTGGAGAATTAAAATTTTGCTGAAAAACTAAAAATATTATGCAAACAGTATAAAATGTAGGGAACAGTCTTTGAGCCTATGCTTGAGGATCCATCCAAAGATGCAAGGGAGATAAAAAAAAAATATGGAGCAGTCTGAGTGGTCAGCTCTGCTGTTCAATAACCCAAGCATTGTCAGTGGCTAAAAATTGTGCAGAAACACCTTTACCTGGATCTCGTAAGAGATGCAATCACCCACTGATTGACCAAACAATATAATGCTGAACAGTTAAGTAAAGGGTGAAAACAAGTGCAGGTTAACAATTGTTCCATCATTATAGTAATGACTTGGCAAAGATTTGAAATGAAAAAAAAAAAAATTAAGATGAAGAAAATGAAATGAATGCATTATAAATATGAAAACCCTTCACTCGCTGCATGAGGGAACCATCGCAATCCCTCTCGAAGGCAGATCTATATGTATTGGATTTCGTCCGCTGGATCGGACTCATCAGGGAGACACGGCTGACTGTGTGTGTGCTCTTGGCATCAGATAGAGACACACTACAGTCCGTAATTCCGAGGTGTGGTGTTCTCACCACCAAGGGTTAAAAAAAGAATCCAACAGCACCCCCAAAGTAGCTTTGCGAAAGGTAGTAAATAAAACAAAATGAAAGTATCGAGTAGAACAACATTGCTGACAAACTAAAAACATTATGCATATATATATATATATATATATATATATATATATATATATATATATATATATATATATATATATATGTGTGTGTGTGTGTGTGTGTGTGTGTGTGTGTGAGTGAGAGAGAGAGAGAGAGAGAGAGAGAGAGAGAGAGAGAGAGAGAGAGAGAGAGAGAGATTAAAAAGCACAGTCCAGGAATAAGTAAAATTTCTAAATGACATGTACACACATTTCCACAATGCACGCACTTACACACACACACACACACACACACACACACACACACACACACACACACACACACATATATATATATATATATATATATATATATATATATATATATATATATATATATATATATATATGACATAAAAAGCAAAATAATAGGGTAATAGAAATAAGTATGTAGTTAAAAAAAATGTAAGAATAAGTAAAATATGATATCGACACATCTGCGCACCCAGGTAAGGTTTCTTATTCACACACACACACACACACACACACACACACACACACACACACACACACACGTTTGTATACATGTTTACACACACACACACACACACACACACACACACACACACACACACACACACACACCATCATAAATACTCAACCTCACAACACATAAGATTCAAAAGTCATTGTCATAAAAAGCGTCATGACTGGTTAAATTAATGAAAATAAGTATGCAATAAAAAAAACACAATGTAGGATGGGTTTAGATTTCAGATTGACACATCAACACACAGTACACCTGCACATGCACCAACACCCACACCCACACCCACACACGCACATATATGCGCACACGCATCACCATCACATACACCATCATTCATACACACACTGTCATGCACACACTTGTACACACACACACACACACACACACACACACACACAGACTGCACATTCAGCATCCATGCATGCACCTAGTCTTTCTATCTATGCCTCTCATTCATTCGTTCAATCGCTCTTGGCACAAATGACAGCCTCGCTCTCTTAGTGGTAGTAGTTTTGGTGTGCGGTATCGTTTGCCTGATGGTAAAAGCTCGAAGTATTTGGCCAGCACATGCGTCCTGTCATTCACAATCCTTTTCGCCTTGCGCGCTACTTGGCATGCATACAATTCGTTCATGTCTCTGACGCTCACCTACCACTTCACACACTCTCACCACTCGTTCCTCTACATTTCTGTTCTTCACACTCAGACCTGCACACCAGCATATCAATTCAAAACATCAAAACAGACTCAGTGAAAAGTTTTCTAAAATCTTTCCATTCACTCCGATAGATCTGAGCTTTTAAAGACAGTATAAGCGTGACTCCCATATTTTTGTTTATAGCTTGCGTGTTTGCATCAAAAATGAGCTTGCAATCAGTTCTTGTTCCCAAGTACTCATGCTCATTCTCACGCTCCACTTTTCAACCATCAATGAAAAGATCAGGGATTGCACTGGGTTTTCTTCGGAAATCCACGTTCAAGCCTTTAGTCTTTTTACCATTAAGGTCAAGATAGTCTTTCTTTGCACCAGGTTGTAAACGGTTCAACTTGCTAAATGAATGTTAAGTGCGAGTTAGGGAGGTCTTGAATGGCTGTATCATTTGAGTATTTGATGAATGGGGTTAAATCAGTTCCAGAACAGTCATTGGTATAAGAGTAAAGATGACAGGGGAAAGAACTGCACCTTGAAGAGAACCCGTTGATGTAGAGCGAGAGTCAGAAAGACAACGTTGAAATCAGACAGTCTCTGGATCTTTTGACCGGGAAGTCTATGATCCAGAGAATAAGTTTAGGACAGACATCAAGTTTAAGAAGTTTGAGAGCCAGGAGATGGGGCGAATAGTATTGGAAGCCGAAGAGAATCAATAAATAGAATGCGTACAAGGGAAGATGGCGTGTTTGTGTTGTGAAGAAGGATGAGTGTTGCATCATCCATGGATCTGTCTTGCTTGTTGGCAAATCGGAGTGGGTCCTGTGCATTTTGTGTCTTGGTTAGTAACCTGTGCAAAAAAAAAAAAAAAAAAAAAAAAAAAAAAAAAAAAAAAAAAAAAACTCACTCAAATATTTCATGGCTATTAAGATCAATGCTATGGGCAGAAAATCATTCAGTTCTTTTGGATTTCTTGTGTTGAGTACAGGAGATCTGAGTTAGAGTTTTTTTTTTTCCAAAGAGAAGGGACAGCACAAACTCTGAGTGACCATGAAAATAAATGCACTTTACAGCAGACTCCATGACAATTTTGGACAGAAAACTCAACTGAAGTAACTTTTTAGTTCCTGAAAAAAGAGGGATAAACAGTTTTCATATGATCTAAGAGCTTACGGAAGAAAAAATAATTAAAAAGAAATAACGAGTTTTAGAAAAATATTTTGATGATTTTTTGCGTGCGCACGTGCCCCACACACGCACGCACACACACACACACACACACACACACACACACACACACACACACACACATACACACACACACACACGCACGCACGCACGCACGCTCGCACGCACGCGCACAGAGAGAGAGAGAGAGAGAGAGAGAGAGAGAGAGAGAGAGAGAGAGAAGAAAATCGGCGTTGTAAGTGAAGTAAAACTTACCCATCCTGCGAGTCAGGTAAAACAAGTGAAAACGGAGGCTAATTTCCGTTGCATATTTCCAGGTTACGTTGACCAGAATGGTGAAACCCACCTCCTTTGCAACGCTGAAGCGAAAACGAACTCTTCTCACGAATAGTTGGATTTGGGTTACCCACGGTTCATTTGGGGACATGTTTTCACATCCTGTCCACACGCGAGACAACGAAGTTAAAGTCGGTGTTTCAACATAAAGAGGGTTGTTTGGAGTGCAACTTTTCTTGATAAATTTAATTTGAAATGATCCGCCAGAGTTCACAAGTAAGTCAATAATGCATTCAGAGCTCGAGTTTACTCGTACGTTGTTTTCTGCACGGGAGTACACAAGGCTGAATTTACTTTTAGTTATGCTGTAGGTGAGATTTTTTCCATTCAAACAGTCATCGAGATCTTTCCATGTTGGTAAAATGGTAGGCATTTTTTCTTGGATTGCTTGTATGAAGACTACGGGTCATTCTTCCGCGCTTAGAATGATTGTGTGCCATCGATGTGGTTCTGGTACTAGTTGTGGGTGAGCCTGTAGTGCTGCTGACATCAGCTGTAATTACGATAATAATGAATAGTTGGTATGAAACAATTATTCTGGTTCACATACCGGCAGAAGCGATAACGATACGTCGTTGTCCACATAGAAATGAGTGTCAAGGTACACTTGGACTTTCAATAAGAGCAAGACATGTTGACGTATGATGAACATGATCAATGGGGATTTCATGGTCAAATGGGGATTTCCACAGGTACCTACTTTCTTTCCTTTTTCTTTACAGTTGTATGATACATATAGAGACACTGTACATACTCTTTTGGAAAATATCTGTTGAAACGCATTCAATGGAATCATCTTATAAGCTATGATAACATTATATCATGTGGTCTGCTTGCAACATAACACTGTAACACTGCGGGCGTGACAGCGCTGAAAAAACACGATATCATGACATTGACAATGGTAAAGGGATAAGATCATCATTAAAATCATGTTCTGTTCTGTTGATTTTGTATTCTGTGCCCCACCCCATCTACTCCCCCCTGTCCACCCCTACCCTCTGCTTAATGGTACTGCTCACATGCTGCCGATTCTGGCTCGCTCATATAAACCGCATCCAGATTTGTACTACCGCCAGTCTCTGCCTGCAGTCAATAAGGAACCGGTTTATATGAAGCTGTCACTAGACAATTCACTAGGAAACACACCACAGTGATGACAACCCACGTGGATGGTGTTACTGGTGCCTGTTCCGATCTCAGATCCGCACGACAGTGGCTGTTCAGCCCCCTACTGACAACAATACTTGCTTAGTTGTGGATGTTGTTCACTGGTTCCTGTTCTGATCTAACATATACACGACTCAGCCCCCTAGTGACAACAATATTTGCTTAGTTGTGGATGGTGTTCACTGGTACCTGTTCTGATCTAACATATACACGACTCAGTCCCCTACTGACGACATTAATTTCTTAGTGACGAACCTCTATGACTGATGGCCCTCCTCCTCTTCGAGAGAGAGAGTAGCTATGTCCATCCAAAGACAGTAGCCATGCAATTGTCTACGCCAGTGCCTTTGACGGACTTGCTATATCTTTTCTTTTATTTTATGATGTTCAGCAAGAAACAGGGATGACGAAGATAGTGCTCAGATTTTTAATATTGGCTAGATACCCTATGACAGGGCTGTTGTCCTATTGTTCTATTACACATCTGATGCCTGTTATTTGCGCCGGTCTCGTAGGCCCTCTGGCATGTATGGTTATAGGATATAAACACCAGAACACACACATACAAGGTCACAATCAACAAATACATGAAAAAAAATCGCTCGGTTGTCCACCTGGTCTCATTGACTGAGTCCAAGCAAAGCTATCCATTGAACATTAAACTCGTTTTCGAGGAGAACAAAGTGGGCAAAACAAGGTCATTGACCGTGCTTAAGGACTCGGGAGACAAGGATGTGAGATCATTCCAGGAAGAGCTTAAGTCTGGCAGGAAAGACTGGCAGGAAGGGATGCATGTTGCAAAAGAAATCCTGACGATCAGGATGCTAGTGGGGCACATATAAACCAACAAGCAGGGGTTGGATGAATAGAGCAATATGACAATACAGTGTGTGGAAGACAGAAGAAAATTCCAAGAGAATCTTGAAAGCAGTCCAACAATGCCAAAAGGGGCAATGGACTATGTAGGAAAATGGAGTACACCGACGTCACCGTGTTACGGATGGGGGCTTGGTGCGTGAGTGTCTGTGTGTCTGACTCTCCCAGAAATATGGATGCATGTTTGCACTTTCCTACCACACACACACACACACACACACACTAAACCACACATAGAAATCCAGGCAACACAACCGTAATCCTTTTCTTCTTTTACTATGCCGCCAGGGCCACCCAACACATACATACAAAACACCATCAACAAAAATCAATAAACGTGGATAACCTACATGGAGTACACCCCAACTATGGGTGTATAACATTAATGTATATGTATGTGGCGCGCACACCACAGTTTGTCACAGGCACTGTCTGGCCTGGTTTCACAGTCCGCGACTGAAACTATTCACACGCAAAAGAGTGCAGAATGACAAAGCAGCTCTGCACGAGTCACTAATCTGGCACAAGCGTGTTACAAAGAGGCGCAGTCTGCAAGTAGGGGGTAGACACTGGTGAAGAATAAAGATGACGCGACGACACTGCGACTGTCAGTAGGGGTAGTGACTTGCAAGCGTCGGTGAAATGATGCAGCGACTGTCAGTAACGTTAGTGACTTGCAAACGTCGGCGAAACGATGAAGTGACGTCCCTGCCCACAAGGAAGTAACCACTTCCTACACCCCAAAAACTGTGACTCAGACCGATATCACACTGAAGTGGCACTCTACTACTTTTGAATCACCAGCCTCCACAGTCAGAGCTGTGGCTCTGTCACTGCGCAGCAACAAGGGTCTCACAACGCGCAAGATCGACGACACGAAGGATCTCACGACGCGCAGGAACGACGCTGACGCTGCAGGGTCGTTGTCAACACAGGCAGTGGTTCTGTCTAGGCAGGACCAGCACAGGGCGCAGCGGGCGAACAGGACTTAGGGTCTCAAATCCGAAGCGACGACTTCACTCGCAGAAGAGGCGCTGGCTCAGCTGGCTTGTCGGGTCAATACTGGCATGCACCAGCCTCTCGCACACCCGGCACGGTGGAAAAATGGTGACACACAACAGCCCTGGACCCGAGGTAGGAACAACCAGTTCCCAAGGACACCAGGTTCAAACTCAGCCTGGGGGAACTGAGAAAACTTCTTTGACTATCTAGCCTACTATCCGTAGTCTTTTAATCACACTCACAGTTAATAATGGCTTCCTATTTTTTATCGTAAACAGAGCACTTTATCTACGGCCAAAAGTTGACAAGGTTTCACCTAAATGAAACACTTCACTTCCTTTAACATTACTGTATCAAAGTTCAACAAGCTGAGACGTTATCTTTCTTCAAAATCATAACCTTCGCGTTAGCGAGGAAAGACTACCATTTGGACCTTTTCGTAATGAGCGATAGTATAACCAAAAATTTCTACATAGACCTTCACAATGAGCGAAAATATAATTAGTGTATCATTACCTTCTCTCATCTTGCTCATAAACAAAAGGTCAGACGCAAAATCCTTTTTTATGCCCCGTCTTTGCGTGGACCTCCACTCAGCGTCTTTCAACCTAACACGTGTGTGGTGATTCTTCTCCCGACAGTTCGAGCACATTTAACGGTAGATCTTGGCATTAAAAGAATTGCTTAATATGCTTTCTCGAGGGGCACAAACGGAACTAGATTTAACACAAAGCGTCGTCCAATGAGTAATTGTGTCAGTTTATTGTCATCTGCCTCATTCTTTCACGAGGGAGAGAGGAGCAAAGTTTACACCCCAGCTTCAAGAGATAAGTGCTTAGTGTCACTGTCAGCGAGATATATGTTTTTTCAAGATTGATTGTCAAGCATAAAGAGCCTGCTTCGATTTTTTTTTAAGATATTGAGTTAATTCTGAAGAGCAATGACTGAATCAGATATTGGAATAACCTCATCAGCTAATAGTAGCAAAAATATTTGTATAGCACTCGGAATTAGATGAACACTATGCTTGCCTCTTCTGGACAAATCAATAGCAAGCTCATTAATAAAAAAAATGAGAAAAGGAAGGTACTCAATAGACAGTCTTTTCTCACACCTCTAGGACATTGAAAATCATTTGAAAAGCAGCATTTATCAGGTACACAGGCCACCAGAGAGACATAAACACCTCTAAGAGCAAAATACAACTTAGCATTTACACAAGTTTTTTTTCAGGACTGTCCGTATTGCGTTCTGTTCACGGATTCGAAGGCTTTTCTAAAATCAACATACAATTTGGAATTCTTAAGGAAAAATTGTGTATAAAAGTGCAGAAAGTTTTGCTTAGGAATTTTAAACTTTTTGCACATATGGTCAGCTGTACTAAAGCCAGCTCTAAACCTGCTTGCTGAGCTGCAGTTTTCGCTATCTTTTCTGCCCATTTAGTTAGTATTTTGCTCAAAACATACGTGACACTTCACTAACAATACTGGTTAACGCTAAACTACGCTAATTATCCAGCTTGTTCACTTTTCCTGTCTTATGCACGCGAACGATGATGAATTTGAACCATTCTCTTAGAAAGATTCCAAAATATAACAGCGTATTGAAAAACTCAAGAAGAACTGTATTGTCTGCAAGTTTTACTAAATCTCTGACAATTTTGTTAGGGCCTGCACTTTTCCCAAATTTGAGATTACCGATACCGGCAAGAACCTCTTGCTTGGTAATAGACCAATCAAACAAAACACGAGACGCATCTTTTCCGTTGTCGTTCGTATGTCATCTAAAAATTGTGCTGTGAAACTGTTTATTTGAAAACGTTTAAAAGCGTTTTACCATTGTTCAGTTATGATTTCATTGTAAGTTGTATATTTCCTATTTACTAACCTAATTGTTTGCCAAAATAATTTCGGATCATTGGTGACGTTTTCAGTTTCAGTACTCTCGCTTTTTTAGAATTCATACTTCTTTCGATGGAGTAGGTGTTTGCATTCTTTTATTTCACTGACATAAGCTTCTTTTCAGTCTCATGAGATTTCTTGAATGGTTCAAATTGTCTTGGTAGGTTTTCTTTTTTTTTTAACTATTCTGTTTTTGCTTATTACATCTTCATCAAACCAGTCATTATATTTTTCATGTGCCCCAACTGTTCTTGTCATGCACTCTGCAGCAGTGCAGATTGATCTGGCAAACTTCTCAATAGATTTGTTAACATCATTATTCAGGAGTGAATAAGCATCGCGTCGTGTTTGTTTAAAATTTTCCGTTTAGTTCTTAGCAGCGCGACAATCTTCATTTCATAGAATATGTTCAGCAACAACAAATGTAGAAACAGTACATCTGTCGGCAAAAATCCCTTCATTAAGCACTGCCATTGGAACTTCATAGCCAAGTAGAGTAGTATCAAATAGAAAGACACTCCCACACCCACAAGCATATATTCACCCACACCCATGACCACACCACACACTCAGTCAAACCCGGGCGCATGGACGCAGGAACACAACAAAAAGCACACACACACACACACACACACACACACACACACACACACACACACACACACACACACACACACACTCACTCACTCGCACACTCATTTACACACACAAAAGCGCGAACACACGCAAAACACATATACACGCAAGTGCGCGCCCACACAAACACAACACACACACACACACACACACACACACACACACACACACACACACACACACACACACACACACACACACACACACACACACACACACACACACACACACACACACACACACACACACACACACACACACACACACACACACACACACACACACATTCAAAAACAGTTACACAGACAGACAAACGCCTACGCAAATATACACGCACGCACGTACACATGCATACACACACACACACACACACACACACACACACACACACACACACACACACAAACACACGCACACACACACGCGCGCGCGCGCACACAGACACAGACACACACACGCACGCACGTACGCACGGACGCACGCACACACACACACACACACACACACACACACACACACACACACACACACACACACACACACACACACACACACACACACACACACACACACACACACACACACACACACACACACACACACACACACACACACACACACACACACACACACACACACACACACACACACACATTCAAGCTTGGTGAGTGTATGTATGTATAGGCACGCGTGAGCATGTATGTCAGTGTATGTGTGTTAATGCTTGGTGAGTGTGTATGTATAGGCACGCGTGAGCATGTATGTCAGTGTATGTGTGTTAACGCATACACACTTCAGTCTAAAATTACGCACGCACCTTCCACCCAGCTGGAAAAGTCAGCTCCCTGTCAATAGCGCTTTGTTGTTTCTTCATGTATCGCTTGCCTCATACCTTTTTCCGTGCTGTACAATACAATGAACAAAAGAGCCGTTGTTTATTGTTCAGTTGATCTTTCTTTGAATTCGTCTAGTGTTGTTCATTGTGTGTACACATGTGCACCCGTATATCGTTTTAAGTGTCGGTGTACAAGAACATGTGTGTGTGTGTGTGTGTGTGTGTGTGTGTGTGTGTGTGTGTGTGTGTGTGTGTGTGTGTTTACATCTATCTATCTATCTATCTATCTATCTATCTATCTATCTATCTATCTATCTATCTATCGTTGTGGCTATCTATATGTCAGTCTGTCTGTCTGTCCATCTCTGCCCATCTAGCTATTTTATCTAGACAACGAGATGACAAACATGCAGACATAGATACCTTTCTGAATATAAACATAAATAGATATTATTCACAGACAAGTAAATGTTTATTAACCAGTTCACACAGACAGAGAGAGAGAGAGAGAGAGAGAGAGAGAGAGAGAGAGAGAGAGAGAGAGAGAGAGAGAGATGCTTAATTTAATTCCGTTCTTCTCTCTCCCCCAAAACCGTTCCTACTCATGCATACACGCTGGTCAGTCGCTAATGGGTATTAAATCAGACTGAAATCTCTCAGGACTGCCACAGTCACTTCTTTTTGCTAGCAGGGTTGACATCATATTCAGTGTTGAAAAAGAGCTATCTCCTTTTGCTTGAGTTCTGTAATATTTCCTTGTAGATAGTACATTGACTTCCAATACTTCCAATTTAGCTGCTGGATTTCTTGAGATAGACGTGACTTCGACTGCAAAAGCACTTCTGTTTTGTGAATATGTTCTGTATGGACAGAACAATTGTAATTCAGTCTTTATAGGTTTCAACCCATGTGTTCTAGTGGGAACCTGGCAATTACTCAACCGAATGTTCCTCGTCTTCTTGTAAAATTGCGTACATTTACCGATTCTACTTATCAATATCAATTGGTTTTACATGGCAAACAGTGTTGACCACACAATCCGATCTTCGTGCACAACCACCTCCTCTCTGTTTCGAAAAGCAACTGACTCTGTTTTGCCCTTTCAAAGACGTCTAAAACCTATTTCTGTGCGTAAGGATACAGTCCATGCATGCCTGCACCACTTGTAGGTGGCAAAAACTCTCTCTCTCTCTCTCTCTCTCTCTCTCTCTCTCTCTCTCTCTCTCTCTCTCTGGTTTAGGAAAGACCTCCATCTACTTATTTTTAAGCGATCGGTGGCAATCGCTGAACTGTAACACTGTTGTGTGCACGTGTGTATAGGATGAAAAACGATGCGTAAGAACAGACACATGAATGATAGAATTGTGTCATTTGTGTGACCCTAAGCTAAAAGAAAATGAAATACATGAGGTGCACGACAGATGCCCAGTCACAAGCTGTGCTGCATCCATTTATTAATCGCAGGCAGTATGACACTCTGATCAAATTATGTATGTCATGATGATAGTAGCGGGTTCTTGTCACAGTGCATCCATCACAGCTGACGAAACGAAGTGTAGGTTTTGTTATTCTGAGTACGGCAGTATGAGTTCTTCTGAAAGTTACACTGTTGCTCTAGAGCACCGGAAGCAGTTTAAGTCAACGTATTCAGATAGCTGTGCGCTTGAATCAATCCGACCTGCTGAGTAGCTGGTTCTACTAAATAACATCTGATCGTTCTGGAAATAACGCCTGATGGTTTGGTAATTTACATCCCTAAATGCTTAGAAAATAGCAGCTGACTGGTCTTGGAATAACATCTGTTTAATGAGTATCTTATTGCTCGGTAAATAACATTGGAATGGTCTGTAAATACCATCTCTGAAGTAAATGGAACGGCTTAATATTCAGCATCTGTCCAGTCAGTACAAACATTTGGGTGGATAGTGGGTAGCATTTGAGAAGACAATGAACAGCGTCTGACTGGTCAGTATGTAACATTCGATTCGTCAGTTACAGGATGCATCTGACTGGTCCGGGAACGATATCGCTTTTGTTCGAAACCAGCATCTAATTGGTCACTGAATAATATCTGAGTGCCTTACAAAAGGCATTTGATTTGTGAGTAAATAACGTCCCACTAACGATCCAGTAGCATCCTACTGCACTACCCAATAGCACCTGCCTTGGCTAACGAAATAACATGGTCACTGGGTGCAATGATATATTTCAGAGAATAAAGGATATGTAAGTTGCACGTTGTATTCTCATATCTCACCGTGTAATAATACGGGTGAAACCCTGTCTGTCTGTCTGTCTGTCTCTCACTCACTCTCTCTCTCTCTCTCTCTCTCTCTCTCTCTCTCTCTGTCTATCTGTCTGTCCGTCTGTCCGTCTGTTCGTCTGTTCGTCTCGTCGTCTGTCTGTCTGTCTGTCTGTCTCTCACTCACTCTCTCTCTCTCTCTCTCTCTCTCTGTGTCTATCTGTCTGTCCGTCTGTCCGTCTGTCCGTCTGTTCGTCTGTTCGTCTCTTCGTCTGTCTGTTCTGTCTGTCTGTCTGTCTCTCTCTCTCTCTCTCTCTCTTGTGTGTGTGTGTGTGTGTGTGTGTGTGTGTGTGTGTGTGTGTGTGTGTGTGTGTGTGTGTGTGTGTGTGTGTGATGCGTTTAGCCCGTAGATGAAGCGCCAAATTGCTTGTGACGGTGATCTTTGAGTTTTCATCATTGACAAGCACTGCTGGTGTGCATAACTACAAGAAACATAGCAAGAATATATATGCCTTTGCTCTTGCAGTTAATAGCCCAGCTGTTTCTTGATTATTTCTATGAGGTATAAGCTCAAAAAAAATTCAGAGAAGGAACATTAACATGGTATGGTGATAAACTTTCATTTTCAAGCAGATGATGTTTATACGTCAATGTTAAATCATTCTGCCACCCCCGTATCCTTTGTTTATTCAGAGATTTAACAAGCTTCAGATGTTTAGAGTCATTTGACTGTTTTAGTCCTGGATTCGTGGATGCTCCCCAATGTGAAGAGGGTTAAGTACAGCAGCTTCTTTAATGAAGGAACACCAACACCAGTGTGACTCCATTGGAAGAAGTATACAGAAAGTTAGATCTAAAATGACCTCGTCCAAGCGCTTAATACTGTGAGCAGTTATTGTTGACTGAACAGGGCATCCGTTTTTATCACTGTTCAAAATGCAGTCGAGATCGAGGAGTACCCCCCCTCACACACACACACACACACACACACACACACACACACACACACACACACACACACACACACACACTAAATAACAAGGTGGGGAACAAGTAGCAAGCAAATCTTGGTAGAGCTCAACAGCAAATGGTCTTCACAATGATTCACCTCATATCCGCACAACCAGCCATCTCTCGCCATTCTGCAGGTGTTTCAGCCTTTAACCCCTTACTATCTGAGGGAATCGGACCACATCTTGGCTATCACCCCCGGATGTCCTTCAGCATCGTTATTTTCACATCCGCCTGTATTCGAACCAGTATCAGCAAGATCGTTGGGTGCCTTAAGGGTAAGCCACAGTGTGATGAATATCTCAATCAAATGGTTGTTGAACAGAGCTCTGCTCAAATATGATCAAAGGGCTTGCAATTTACTGTTTGTACTCAACGACGGATTTCTGAAATGGCGATATTAGAAGTCAACTAAGCGAGACCAGGTGGGACACTTAGCTGTTCCTTTGTGTTTATGTTGATTATAGCCTTAATTAGTTCTAGCATGTTAGTGCAGGTATTGCATACTAGTAGAGGCCGAGAATTATTTTAGTATATCTGTAGCGCCAAAATTCGAATTTACCAAGGAGGCCATACTGATACATTACCTGTAGGCCTTGTTCTACAACGTGCAGGGTTTCGTTTCTGATTTTCGTATCTTTCAAGTAGTCATCGTACCACCAGCTACAACTCTTGACTGGTGCCTCTGACACTGTTTCTAGTACGTTTTATTTGCATGGTAACAGATTCCTCCATTTCTTTGCTTTAAACCTCATGGTTGATAAGGCAATGAACTCAAAAGGGCTCAGCACTGATTTTTCGCATCTGTGAGAGGACTGTTATTGGATCAAGAAAGGTGTATAAAGAGGATATCTATCACTCATTTACGAGTTCGACTGGATCTGTCCTTCTCATGGATGCTTTTAAAATGACCTGCATTGCCAACACACAAGCAGTATCGGGGAAATGCATAGCTTATTGCTATGTCTGTTTGTAGACTGATGCAGTCTGTGGCGTATTCTTTTATGCACAACCTAAAGAAAAATTCCATGAAAGAACTTATACAGCTTTTCTCAGATGTTCCCTGGGACTTTGCAAACTTTAAAACCCCCGTTGAACCATCTGGCAGGGACTGTTTCATACTCATTTGCTAAATGAGTCCACACCACATCAAGGTATGATTTTATCTGTGCCTTAACTCCATCAATAACATTCTCAAATCATAGTAGCATTTTCTATACAGACAAACACTTTTGGAAAGACTCCTTTCTGGACTGATGCATTCATGCCTTCATTTTCTAGGAACTATATAATGAGCATCGTAGCTATGACAGACCAGACGCTTACCTCCTCAAAGTTACGATGTGACTCTGGTCTGAAATGGCTGACTTCACTCGAATTCTGCTCTTCTGTGCATACTCAGTTAGTTACCATCCCTTGATTGCTGATGTCATTTTCATGCTGATCTTAGTAGTTTGAGGAGCCATTAAGTCTATGTCCCTGAGGGTGGGAACATGTTTTCCTGAGAAATGCTCCTAAAGTGAATTTGTCTTCTGTGAGTGTATCAAATTGCGGCCGATTAATAAGTTACCTGGCGAATTATGGCCGATTAATTATTACCCGGTGAATTCGAAGGTGTCGTCGAACAAACAATGTAGGAGCATTTTTTTTTTCTTCTTTTCCTGCTTGCTGGCTCTGCGTTTGTTGAAGAAATCGAGCTTTTGCTTTCAGATCATCACAGGGCTTCCAAAAGAGTCCCCGAATATTTCTTGACATTTTTCTGGCAGGTGTCATTAATCTCTCTCTGGTGTATGGTGTCTTTATCTGATGCTCTTATACTAAATAACTGTCCCTGCATATTGCATATGTACCTGAACGTAGCTAGTCTGTTTCTCAGCATGCTATTTTTCTGATGCGTCCAATTCTCTTTAGTACGGCAAGTTTATGGAAATGGAATTTCTGGCCCTTAGCATCATGGACCTGTTCATACTTCCTCGTGCAAATCATATTTTGATGCCTTTGATATGTGCTTTGAATCCTTGCCTTAGCTTTCCGACGTTTTATTTGTTGGCCAAATGCAGTGCTACATATTCCTTGGGGTCATCGCCCAGCCGATTTCTTTGTCCTGTGGATCTTCATGCTAGGAGGAGAATTTCTCTCTACAGACATGCTTGAATACCATCCATTCTTCTAGGCGCTTAGTACGTTGTTTAATTTCAGTTGTTATTTTAATTAGCAGTAGAAACAAACTCAAGGGAAAGCGTGACAGCAGAGGATCTTCAGAGAAGAAACTGGTCTAAGGCCTGAACTCCATAGTCTATAACGAGACCAGGCCATATCCAGGTCATGACTTCTAGATGTCCTTCTGCCTTCAGATTGTTTCGCTGGCGCTGTTGAAATTCGACTCTGAATCTCTAAGGTTAGGCGTCTCAAGCAGGTGCATTTTTTTCCACTGTGATCCTGCCCACATCATCGTTGAACACCTGTCCCAAGTTGGGAAATGTAAGCCGTGTGAAATTCACTTTTGTTCCACCTCGGTTTCATCCAGTTGGAACTGCTTCAAATGTCTCTGCAATTACCTCTAGCGCTATGGCTCTCATCTTACCAGACATTCTGAGATGCTTCATGCCATCACGGGCTTATGAGCCTACAAACCCCTTTTGTTCAAACTTAAATGGTGAGATCTTTGGCTCAGAGGCCAAATTCCCCCAAATAGCTGGAAAGACTGACATTTCTCAGTCATGCAGATGCGAGCTGTCTTAAGTTTGCAACCATAGGGTACTATACATTCGATAAAAATGATTTATGAATCTGAGGGAGTACAATAAGCGATCTTATGCAGCTTTCGCTGATATATCTAAATGGTTTCTCATTCTGGAAGATTTCTTGTGTGTTCTCTCAGTCATATACACTATCCAGCAAACTTTAAATCTATGTTCTTGATGTCACAGCTGTTCCAAACATGATTACTGACTTAATGTGATTTCGAATTTTGTGTTAGAGCTTCTGATGGCGTAGTATTCTCTGGCATTGCTAACCCCATGTGACATATCCTTAGGCACTTCTTTGCGTCTCAGTGTATACCTTCCTTATTAGCGCACACTTTGCATTGAACTCAGGACACATTCCACTCCTTGTGTGACTGACAGGTCACACACAAAGTCATTTGATTTCCTTCATTTTACTCAATTTGAATTTGAGGGCAAGAGACCACAAACAGATTTGAGGATGAGACTTGGGGGGGAACACATTTTTCCCAAGGAGTTCACTGCCCCTGTTGGCCATGCTGGACTGCCCTCTAAATTCTCTCGCATCCTCTTTTTCCTTATTCCCTGTACTACCCTGCCTCTTTCGCTTTTAGCCACCATTTCATTCATGTTTAACTCTAGCCATGTCCGTTCGCTTTACGGGCCCCGTAACATTCTTGATCTTGAGGTTTTGCTTTGCCAGGTCGATTGCCTCCTGAACTTTTTTATGTCTGCCAGTCTTCTGGTCGGGCTGGACTGATCTCACTGTTATCTCGCAGGTCCCTAAGCACAATTAGTGGCCTGACCTTACTCACTTTTGTACTTTTGGAAGATGGGTTTTAGGGGTAACTTCAGTTTTGCTTGGCGGCAGTAGACGCAACCTTATTGATGCCAGGTTATACACCACACCATTTCTTTGAATAATTGTTGATTTGGGCCATCATTGATTCCACTATGCTGGGGCTGATATCACACACCAGAAGAGGCTAAAAGAAATTTGGTATCAGCTTGAAGCGTAGATACCTGGACTTGTATACCAGGGAGGTACATGGGATGTATATGGCACTTGCTTGACGGTGGCGCCTTTTACTGGTGGACTCTGCAGTCATGCAATAATGCTGGTAAACTCTTGCAGACATTCCTGTATTGTGTCACATCTAGTGGCCATTGCATAATGATATCTGTCAGGGAGTAATGGTGTCTTATGGCATATTAATGGGATGCCCTGTGCATGCCTGCACCCTATGTGAATACAACACAGGCTTCCAAGGGTGGTGCAGGATTGTATCGCCCAGTCGGCTCGACAATTGAAGACAGTACTTTTCTGGGTCCTACTCGCACCTTCAGTTGTATCTTTTCTCTTACCTGCCTTTGGTGAGGGAAAGGTGGGGCCCGCTGACTGTGGGAAAAGTCCAGTGGACATCAGGGAACTGTAATCCGGGATCCTCTCAGAGGGCACGAAAGACGTCATGATGAAATCTTGGCCATGTTTTGTAGTTGTGTTGTTTCCACCTGTGAATGGAACAACAATGGGTGAGGCTATGGGGTGCAACGGCAGTTGCTTACGGTAGTTCTTCCCCGGTGGGTTCTGTTGTCATGAAATAATATGGGCTAGTACACACATGGGGGATGCCCCCGTGGAGGTTCTGTCATGGCATGACTAATGGCCGTTTCTCAATGTCATCTGCCTGGGAGCAATTATGTTGCTTGACAACCTGATAGATTGCCCTGTACATATCTGCTATCTATGTGAACACTGCGCAGGCTTCCAAGGCTGGTGTAGGATTGCTCCCAGCTGTTCGGTTTGGCAGCTGAAGAAAGTACTCCTCTGGGTCCCATTCGCACCTTCGAATGCGTATCTTTTTCTTTTGTCTGGAGTGCCAAAAAGTGGTCTACTATCTGCAGGCTGTCTTCTGCCTTTTTCTTGCTTTCCTTTTCCCTCTTTGTGCTTTTTCAAGGAGTCATTATATCAGCTTCCATGGCCCTTGACTAGTTCACAGTGAACTTAAGTGTTCAGCTACTTTTTTCCAGTAGAGAGAGGCATGTGATGCATTTGATATGAAGCTAATTCCTAACGAGGCAACCAAATGTGTGTAATTGCGTCAGTATTTTGTGTTTCATCTTTCATAATAGAATCATGATGAAATAACTGTTGTGTCATCCATGGGCATTTTACAAGGGGCATTCTACGTCAATTGCCGTGGTCTTCTGAATCTGCACGGCTCATACACACTTTCAAAATGATTGCTACTGACAATGCAAACAGCAATGGAGAAACTGCACAACCTTCTGCTGTGCCAACTTCTGGATTGTTCCGGTTTTTCTCGTATACATTTGATGAAAATCCCATGAAAAGCCATGGAGAAACTTTCTCAACATTTTGTGGATGTTGTTGGGGACATTAGATATTTTAAGGGCCGGTTAATGATCTTTCGGTGGATCTGATCCTCATGTATTTGTCAGTTTCAGCCACACCACATCGAGTTCCCTTTTCCCTTTCTCATCTCTTTGGATTACCTTCCAAACTTTAGCACTAAGTTCTATACAGTGAGACATTCTATGGGATGCCTCCTTTCTTGACCGAAAAATCCAGATGCTTATTTTTGCGAGATGTGTTTTCAGCTTGGCTGTCATGGCAAAGAAGATTTCCGCCTGAACGTTTAGAAGTGATCTTACTCTAGACTGGTCTTTATCCGCGTTTTTTCTCTTTGGGAATATACACTCCAAAAGTTCTTCTCTTCTGACCTAATCAGTTTGTGGAAGCACTCAAGGACATTGGGACACTATCACACCGTAGATCAGGTTTTCCACTCGATCCAGGCGAAGGTCTGACTCTAACATAGTGTAAATGGCTTGTCATCGAACTTTTTTTCTCTGGCGCTCCAGATGGCACCAAGCCCCAGATCTCAAATGGCGCTTCCCTTGAGGGTTGAAAAAAGCTGATGCTGCAATAGAGGTTGTTTTTGGTGCAATGTGAGTGTCCTCGATTTTGGCCGGTCGAATAGTTTTATGGCGTTTGTTTCATTTCACTCCTTCTTACTGATTCTACCTTGCAGAGGGCGTGTTGTACTTTCAGAATATCCCATAGCTTCTCCAGCCCTCTCACGTTTTGAAACAACCTTCATCTGTTTCCTGGGGTTCGTCAGTCTGGTCTTTCCCCGTGTGTCATCCAATTGTGTTCCCGACGTTTTACAGACTATTCCACATAGTCAATGGTCCGACAATGGGTCCATAGGAAGAAACCCCAGGGAGACAGCAGAACGTGCCCAGAGAAGGATCACCTCTAATCCCACCCTCCCCCACTCCCATCCGACAAAACATGGCCATGCTTACAATATAAAGAGGCCTGGCTGCATGCAGTTCATGAGCCCTCTGTTCAAAGTGGTTTTTTTTTTTTTTTTGCGTGACGCTGCCGGAATTAGATTGTGCACTTCCTGGGTGGGTAGGAGTCTCAAGGAATTGCCTTTTTTAACGGATGTCCAACCCACATTCCTGTTGCACACATGTTCAAAGTTCGGAAAGTTAAGCCTGGAACTCTTCTCACCAGAAATCCTGAGATATTTCATGAGATCATGGTCTGGTCTGACCAGCTGACGTCCCCCCCTCCTTCTTTCCGCTCAAACCTCAATGGCGAGGACTTCGGCTCGTTAGATCAGAAACAAGATTCCTTTAGGCTGTGAGCTCGATGGCATACTTTTCGGTCTTGAATGATTCAACGCCCATCTTGAGTCGAACTGGATGAAGATAAGCGATTGCTCGTTCATTTTCATTGTCCTGAGCGTTGTGTATCTTGCCTGAAGAAGACCTAACCGGTCGAAACGCATCGTGGATGGTATTGTGATTCGTTTGTCAACGGAGGTTTATGAATAATTCCTCAAACGTGAAGACATTAGCTTTGTTTATTCTGTTTTCATACGACACAGTAAGTTCAATCAAAATTATTCTTTTTGCTGAACCTAAATGCTGTACAATTTCTGATCTCATAACACTCTTCTGGATGATCTCTGCTTGCTTTATTTTGTAGTTGTTTTCTCTTCTGGAATGTCTGCCAGGTTCTTCTAGCCAGTCATTCACTTCATCCATTAAACTGCGCCTCTGTGATGTCTATGTTAAAACAGCTTCAGATCGTGATCTGCGAACTCCTGTCATGTAGAAAGTCATTACTGGAGCTTCTGACGGCATGGGTTTTTCTCTGGCAGTGATGGTCCCATGTGTGAATTCCTTCAGCTTGATTGATTTTTATTCTTTTTAAATTAATCATTTGTGAATCTTGGGAGCAGCTTTTGGTTTTGACAATAAAAAAACAAATTGAATAGATGGAAGGTGGAAGCCAGTCCGCAGAGGTTTGTGGATCGTGTTTTAGTGTCATCTGGGTTTTCCCAGCTGCCTTTAACTATATTCCTACTAGTCAATAGTCTAACAGTGAATCAGTTGGAAGAAATTCTTAGGACAGCTGGACGGGCAAATGTCATCTGAGGAGATGTGCCAGCCCCTCCCCCCCCCCCCCCCCCCCACACACACACACACACACACACACACACACACACACACACACACACACACACCACCACCACCCACCACCACCACCACACCACCACCACCACCACCACCACCACCACCTACCACCACCCCAGGCAAGTGTTTTGATCTTTAAAATCTTACACTTTGGGGCTAGGTTGTTTCACACTCTGGTTATGATTCCTTTCTGCTAAAACTAATTTTGCTGTTGTCGCGACATGAACCTGCACCTCCAATAACCTGGGGCACCTCAAGGCCAAATTGCTTTGTTGAAGTTTTAAATCACCTAGACATTACGCGTCTGTTGTAAACTGTGAAATTGACACCTTATGAATTCATCTTTCATTCACCCTCGAACACATGTAGATGGAACTCTACTAAGCTGTTTCTGCGATTGCCTCTGCTCTGGTCTTCTTCTTCCGAAAAAAAAAAACAAGAACTGTTTCATACGGTCACTGGCAGATGTGAACACAAACTTCTCTGCCCCAACTTCCATGTCGTGGACTTCGATTTTGAAAAACCATATTTCCTCTAGATTCTGTCTAAACTTGCTATGGCTTGGAAGCCAGAGTCCCTTATGTTGCTGGCTAGTCTTCTAGATATTTGCTGTGACCATTGTGATTTCATGCTTTGGAATGGGACAGTGCGTTTAACCAAAGTTTGCTTTAAATAAACGGAGAATCTGCTGCTCTCCTAGCACTCCTGTTTATGATGTTTCTTTTCTATTTTTCCTAATAGGCACGCACAAACAAATAATTCCAATGATTAACATCAACAGTGTACACAAGCATCAAACAAAGCTGTAAAACACATCATTTAACATCACATCTCAAATCCATCACATTATGGCATTCGGAGAAAACACCTTATATGGACACATTTTAATATCACACTGTTTCCATAAAGTAAGAAGGTCGCGGCAACATACAGAGAGATATGGAGGACATTCTGATACATACAACAAGCATTCATATTTGAATATTTTAATGTAAGAACCATATTGTTTGGGACTTTTCACAATTTATCTCCATCATGAATATGCATTTCTTCATTTTGTATCTGTAGCCTAGTTTCTTCAGGAACATGTTTGAATCTTTTTTGTTGTTGTTGTTTAGAAATCACATCTGCTGCTATCAATTATTTACATACTTTTCAAGACAACATTTACTACCAGAATTCTACATTACATTTTCAGCTGGAATCATTTCAGTTTTGTTTCATTCATTCTTTTTAGTGCGTATTAATTTCTTAGTCCTTTTTAGTAGTACCTCTACCCAATCAATAGGTATATTAGGACTTTGTTCCCATTTGAAAGACCTAATGTTGAAAAATCCATTGGCTTCTATCATGATTTCATAAGAACTGTGTGTTCCTCTTTTGTTTGTTTTTCCTGTTAGGTCGTCTGTGCACTCGCAGTCACATCTGCTCCAGCCAATATATTCTGTTCCAATGGTAAGATGTCAAAAATGTTCCAGACCACGTTTTGTTTGGTACATGAGTTGCTTTGTCAGAATGTTCGCATTATATCGCCATAAACTCAAAAAGAAAGAAGTAGACAAAGTTCAATGCTGAAGACATTCCATCCCAGATGTTGATGCACTCTGCAATGGTAAAATGAAAAAAAGATGGTCATCCGTCTTACATAATTCATTGGAGAATGGGCTGACAGATAATCTGTTTCAACGGTCAGCACCCATTAGGCGGTTCAGTGTTCCCCCCAAACTGTATCATAGTATTTGATTGACAGCAATTAGAAACTATTTACAGTATCAGCACCAGAAATAGAGCCTTGAACAGATCGTCAGCGACTAAAAGCAAGAGAAATCTGTGACGTTGCAGGCCAATGCAGCCTTTTAAGGAATGCATTCGGTGCGAACATTTCTGTAACTGGCTTGCAAATCAGCCAGCCTAAAATTACCTCTAAATTTTCGGGACGAACTCTGTCTATAAATCTACAAAAGGGATCCAACCACACACGAAAAGGTGCTAAGACTGATATCAAGTAGGCAGGCAATGAAAAAGTCTTTTAAAACAAAACTTGAATCCCAATGAAAGGCCACCAGTCCTTCAAACATGCCACACAAAGTATCGCCCTATAGCGTTCAAGCAGAATGAGAGTGCAAAGCGCTGGGTTACAAAAACTATGTCATCAAACATTTTTGTATTGTTGGCATATTTTTTGTAATGGAGTCATTCGTAATAAATTGAGAACTGCGATGATGATTCGGTGTGTTGCTGGGCCAATCATTTCAACCATCTTCTGGCTGCAAACTGACAAGGCAACCATACGGGATATGTCACAGCAGTCGTCGTTGCAGCTTTTGATACCTTCATCCCTTGAGGAGACCATTACAGCATCAACTAATTCTAGACAGGGACTGTTTTAAGCCCTGTGAACATCTCCCAAACCCCTCTTAATTCTGTCTTAACCCCAGATTTTCAGTTGACCTTGGGCGACGTAGAGTGTGTGGAAAGGAGGGGGGTAGAAAGGGTTCAGAGGTCTCGTTGTTTGCTGACACAGCTGTTTGAAAAATCAAATGAAATTCTTCAGACACGTGAGCGACAAACAGTCTTTTACGTTCTCGGCGGCCCTAATCAGAGAGGGACTTACCACGGGTCCAAATCGGAAGCCTTGAACCACACAGTTGTGTTTACGTTTCTCGATACATATATCTGTGAATGCATCGTTAAGATTAACTGCCCGTCACTGCAGATTTAGGCATCTGATAGGCCTGGTTGTCATGAGGGAACATCATGAAAGGTAGCACAGCAATTAGTACAGCCCTGTCGTGCAGTTAGAGACCAGAACGGAGCTCCAAATCATCAGTTCCATCGTCCCCCCCATCGTCGTGCTTAATCAAATAGACGACGTCTTTTCCTGCTATGAAGGGAAGATGGGTTGACCACCAATGTGTGTCAGCACCATTTCTCTGTCCTAAATTTCCTCCTCGCCCGCCCATCCCCTCCCCTTCACCCCTCTCGCTCACCACCTCTCTATCAGTCTGTCAGTCTGTGTCTGTGAGTGTCTTTCTGAGTGTCTGTCTGTTTGTCTGTCTCCTCTCTCTCTCTGTCTCTCTGTCTCCTCTCTGTCTCTGCCTCTCTCTCTCTCTCTCTGTCTCTCTCTCTGTTTAACATCTTTAAGTGATAACGATTTACCTGATGAAAAAAAAAAAAAGCATTCTCAAAATAGCATCACGTTATTGTATTATTTATCAACATCTGAGTGCTGCTTTCGTGGAGTACGAGTCACTTTTCGCCTTCTGCCGAGGAGATAATACAATGATGTCTAAGGTATGTCACTCGAGGAAGGACAAAAAGTCGATTTGATCTGACAACGTTTGATTCTTGTGTTGAAGTGGAAAATTCTCTCTCTCTCTCTCTCTCTCTCTCTCTCTCTCTCTCTCTCTCTCTCTCTCTCTCTCTCTCTCTCTCTCTCTCTCTCTCTCAGCCATTTAGAATAATTAAAGTCAATATACTGCAGGTTGTATACAAATCGCATCCAAAACGGGCAGGGGAGGAAGCCACAAAATCGTTTTGTTGAATAAGCCATCTCTTGTCCACAGCTGATTCAAGGAAGTGCTGGCCTTTGAAACATGACTACTTATTTCCTTGTCCAGTCTTCCTGACGAAGAGGAAGAAAAAAACTGTCCAAATGTGTGAAGCTATTTACATTAAATAGCACGGTGTCCTGGATTGTAATGGAAGGTTCCGGATGTGTGACTGCTGCAGCTGTTTGCATCCCGACTCGGATTCGTTGAGGGTGATGATGAGAGACAAAAGGCTGTTGGTGCAGTTGAGAGGCAATCGACGAAATGCTGTAGATGTTCTGTATGGGCAGCCAAGGCATAGTCATCTGTAAAGAGTAGGTCGCGAATGATTGCATCAAGGACTTAACTGTCAGCTTTCAGCCGGCGCAGGTCGAGAAAGAAAGCAGCCTTCCATGCGTTAGCATGGACCCTGGACCATCTGGACCTCTACTGACTGATGGCTTATGTTTATCAAACGTTTCCACCCGTCAGCCATTTAATTGATAAGTATACATTATTTTGTTTTTACCCATTTACAGAAGAGGTCCTCTATTCCATTTAGGCTGACTTTGTTTGATTATTTGAACGACGCATTAGTGTTGATTTTTCTTTTTTTTTTTTTACAAAGACTCCAATCTGTTTCAACTAAGGTGTTTTCTTCTGTATCTGGCGTTACAAGCTGGCTTCTTTCTTTAATATCTGGATGCCAATCTAAAGAAAACTCAACAATGGGAAGTACTTTTGGTGAGTAATTTTCATAATTGCGACATGTTATCAGCTGCTTTAATTAGATGAACCTAACGGCTTTGTTACTAAAACAATGAGGTCAATATACAAACCAGATGTAGAATAATGATGATTTTATATACAGTACAAACCAGAACTGTTAAAAAAAAAAAAAAAAAAAAAAAAAAAAAAAAAAAAAAAAAACACTACTTCAGACGTAGCACAAAAAGCACAAGACAATAGTCACCGAGTAGTAGTCAGTGCTATAATGATAATATATCAAAGAGGAAGGGAAAGTGAAGCAGGGATGCTTCAGAAACAGAGAGCAGAAAGGGAACGGAGAGAGGAAAGAGAAGTTGAGAGGACATTAGGTGAAAGGAAAGAGAGTAGGAATTGAATTGGATCACAACCAAAGTTGATGTGTGTGTGTGTGTGTGTGTGTGTGTGTGTGTGTGTGTGTGTGTGTGTGTGTGTGTGTGTGTGTGTGTGTGTGTGTGTGTGTTTCAGTTCAGTTCAGTTCAGTAGTTTTATTTAACGTCTTTTCATCACAAGATGATCTTAGACCTTTAAACTGCAATATACATTCCATTGTACTATCAGCACCTCCCCCCCCCCCCACCCCCAGAAAAAAAAAAAAACAAAAAAACAAAAAAAAAAAAAAAAAAAACACACTATTAACACACATATCTCAAATGTCTTTTTTCACAATAGTTTTGCAACTGGGGACTGAGCAATAACCAAAGCAATATAAAAAAAGCAAGGGTTATTTACCACACTATCAACATTGTCAGAATCGTTTTTATAAAAATATTCTTCTCCTTATAAGCTGGGGTTAGTATAGGGCATTCAAATAAAAGATGACGAATTGAGATATTCTCCTGACATATACACGCTATGCCTCGTGAATATTTTGTATTCCATGTATTTAACCGTAATTTATGAATTAATCTGGCTAGATACCTTGGACATAATGGCAGAACGAATAATTTCTCATTAAGATGTTTCTTCCGCATATTCTTTTCCAATCGCTGGATCAATTCATGCGGAGAAACATTTACGACTTTGTTGAAGGGTGTTTCAGAAATTGTACAAGCTCCCTGCTTTGCCAATTTGTCTGCTAATTCATTCCCTTTTAAGCCACAATGTGAAGGAACCCAGCAAAAAAATCAACTGCTATACCCCGGGAAAGTAAACAATGTAACAGATGCTTAATTTCAAAAAGAATATCAGTTCTAATTTTAGATTTCCAGTGCTTTAATGATTGTAAAACTGATTTTGAATCAACACAAAATAGCACACTATAAAATGATACTGGCGTGTCATATAAGATATAATTCAGAGCTTTCATAATTGCATATAGCTCTGATGTATAAATTGAAAATTCTCTGCCTAGATAGAAAGACTTTTGCACATTTAAGGATGGTATAGTAAATCCAGCACCACTGTCAGACGTTTCCATTACTGAACCATCTGTAAATATTTTTAAATGATGTGGATAAGTCTTTTCAAGATGTTCTCGAACTTCATTTACTAGAATATTTACATTGTCATCTTTCTTCAAAGTAGTATATTCATCATCAATTTTTGCGTTGAAATGTTCCCATGGGGGCATTTGAGGAACAATAGGAACCTCCGAAATTGCATCAATATCAATACTACATTCGGACATAAGCTCACAAGTGAAATTTCTAATTGGCTGTATGTATGATATATTTTTAGACCTTTTGGGGTATTCCTTGTTGGAATCCATAAGAATTTCATCAGTAACAGAGTTTTTTTTTACAGATAGGCCTCTTACAACGTATTTGGACACATCCAACGTTCGTTGTTCATTAAGAGGTAAAATGTTTGTCTCCTTATAGCATTTCATTGTGTTTGTGTGCACTGGAACACCCAAAGCTAATTTTAAAGCTTTACTATCTAAGCTTTGCAGTTTCTTTAAAAGGTAGTTAGATGCAGAGAAGTATATTTCCTGTCCATATATTAATTTTGATCGAACTAACGATGTATATAAATGTAAAAGTGTGGTACAGTCTTGACCCCATGGTTGACAACATATGATTTTGAGTTTGTGTGTGTGTGTGTGTGTGTGTGTGTGTGTGTGTGTGTGTGTGTGTGTGTGTGTGTGTGTGTGTGTGTGTCTGTCCTGTCTGTCTGTGTGCGCAGGCACGTGCGCGAGAGAGATATTGAGTGATTGTGTGTGTGCATGTGTGTGTGTGTGTGTGTGTGTGTGTGTGTGTGTGTGTGTGTGTGTGTGAATGAAAAGATAAGGGGAGCTGAGAAAGGCGAAGGGTGGATAATTGATACTCGGTCACTCGGTGGGGACAACAGTGTCCTGAATCAGTTTTCAGTCCGCACGTGACACACTTTCTGGCGGCAAAGTCCTGGTGTAGTGTCTAAAGGGTGTGTCCCGCCGTGGGCTGTCAGCGCGGTTCATGTTGGCTTGTAACGGTACATCATACAGTAAGGCACATGTGGCTGTAGTACGTGTTGACCCCGGCGATGCGGTCACTGTGGCATCCAGCATAGTGTGTGCTATCCACCTTCAGATTGTGACTAGTTTCACGGGTTTATACGTGAACGGAGATACAATCTGTTGAGGTCCCTGTCGTCGGCCGTCTGTTCGCCTTATATATTCCGACACAAAGGTAGCGGGACACAAAGGCTTGCCTTCAAATATCTTCAATATCACAGGCGGAGAGCGGTGAGACGATCTGTCCGTCTTCGATCCGAAGGCTGTCTGTAACACAATACAACTAAAGCTAATGTCCTACAAGCACTATCCACAGAAAACAGCACAAGATTACTCGCTCTTTTTTGCTGTGTAAGCAGCTAGCACAATCACTACTTTGTACGTCAGCCTGTCCTGGGGCAGGTCTACAGGTGGGTGCCATTGGGCTACGTACAATAACGCACTCCCAATGTCCCAGGTTGGCACCACCTTTATAGATAGGGGTCACCTATTGAACTCACCTATGAGAAAACGATACACTAGGGAATATTTCCTAAATAGGCAGTGGTTTGTGGGCCTTTGACATGCTGGAGATAGCTGAACGATGCACACACTGATTGTTCTCCATGAGAAGTTCTTATCGAATAAATACTGCAAATACTCTAGCATTTTTTTCTACAGAAACCGCAGCGATGTCTAGACTCATTGGCACAGAACCTCCACCCCCCACCCCCACTCACGCCACACTACCTGGTATTGTCGGCGGGTGCTGAAACGCTGGCTACTTTCAAGTACGACGAAAAAGCGGAAGAGCACACAAAACAAAGTGTGAAGCAACGCAGTTTTAATGCACGACACAAAACAAGTAGATCTAGTTGCAAAGTGAAACGACTGCAGGCGGAAACCTAAACAAATCTTAAATAAATGTCAGCGAACCGCCCAGAGAAACGTGGGACAAACGAGTCACAAGACAAAACACAACGCGTTTCGACCTCTTAGGTCTCCTTCAGGTGAAACAAAAATGAAACAAATAACGAAAATGCACTTAGCTTTGATCGCTTCAGACTGCTTCTGTGTTCAGCGCAAGGAAGAAGGCTCTTCCGCTTCGTCGTGTTCCGGTAACGCTGCAGTTTGTTTCATTTACCTTCAAGTACTTCAAAGGCAACTGACGGAAGGTTGAGCCTTGTGGCTGACCACATATGGGCCACACTGAGCCTCAGAGCTGTCAAATTGTTGACCAGCCAGCCCGTCGACGTGTCGATCAGAGTGGTCGACATCGGGATCCTGCGCGGCGTGTCATACAGAAGGTTCATGATCATGGGCGTTCAGGGGGCATTGTTCCAGCAGGGGGCTACCAGCAGCATCCTGGAGTTGGTCTCGCTCAGCCTGTTTACCATTATCGGCATCAATGTTGGCAGTGGAAGGCACAGAGCAGAGGAAAGTCCCATGTTTGGCTAAGAGCGTCCACTGCACATGTTTGACTGTCATCCCGTTGAATCACATGTAGTTGGTTAACCGCACCATCTGCTAGATGCAAACAGGTCGATCTGCGGTTTGCCGAAACGGCGGAAGATTGTCTGGCTCATCTGTGAGGACAGGTTCCACTGTGTCTCCTTGTTCCCTGACAGAGAGTCGACGATGGTGTTGCCAATTCCTTTCACGTGTACAGGAACCTGTGTTAGATTGTCCCGTTAATACCACAGCAAGATATGGCGAGCCAGGTGGGACAGATGGAGTGACCTTGCCCCCCCCCCCCCCCCCCCTTTTGCAATGTAGGCCACTGCCGTTCTGTTGTCCACTTGAGTGCTCATGTACTTGCCTGTCAGTGTGGCCTGAAATGATTTGAGCGCATTCCAACTGCCAGCAGTTCCAGAAAATGGATGTGGTGCTTCCCCTCCCGTCTCGACTACTGGCCGCTCACGGACAGAGACGGGGGCCGGAATAACTCAGTTGGCAAAGCACCGGACTCGTGATCCTGGGGTCGTGGGTTCGAATTTCGGTACAGGGGGATTTTTCCCTTGCAGATGACATTGGCTCTGACTCCATCCCCACAGTCCGAATGAGACTATAAACCGAGGTTCCGAGGGTGAACGCACCCACAATATCTTGCACACACATAAAATCCCATCACCAACTTTTGGAAGAGTAGGCCAGTTTTGGCTGTTGGTATAGATGACACATTACACATAGCATGCACCTTCCCTGAAGATGGAGTATGGTTACCTTAATGGCGGGATAAACAAACGGTCATACACACAAAACTCCACTACCTGTCTATACAGGCAGTGTCTACAGGAGTACCAGCTTGCGTACGCAGAAAGAAAGAAGAACGAAAACTGACAGAGAGGGGAGACTGGACCCCCATCACGTTGTGGAAGTATCCACCACCATAATCAGCTGTGGAAGAGGGTGGCATAACGGGACGGGTGTAGGTTGAAATGTTCTCCACAAGCACAGATTGCTTTTCGGTTCCTGGTGCAGCTGTACTCTTCGGAACAAGTCAGTTGGGCGCTTGTACACGGGGCAGTGCGGGGCCTGGAGTTCCCGTGAGTGTAGTCATGCCAGGGGAACACCGAGAGAAGTGAAAGTGGTCTTTCCTAGAAAAATCAGGAGTTGTCTGGCGGACACTGTCGGGCAGTTGTACATTAAGGCTGCTAGTGACCAAATCTCTTCTTTCTTTTCTGGGGGTAGACACACTGACATTTTGCAGGTGTCCCATTGTAGCCCCAGGTAGGACAAAACCTGCCATGGGATAGGTCTGACTTTAACAGGGTGAGGGAAAAACGCAGTCCTGTCTTTGTCTGCTGCAGGTGTGACAAAGCTCTGGCCCTGGAAGAGGCCAGAATCAGTATATCGTCCAGGTAGATGACGATTTGGACTCCCCGTGAATGAAGACAGTGGACGACTGGTCTTGTCACCCTCGTCAAGCTGCTGCATGTCCTTCAGAGTGGTCATGGAGAAACTGCAGACACATTCAAACTTGCTGAGGGGCTTGAGATTTATAATGGGATACAGTTTTCCCCTTTAGGGGGCAAAAGGGAACATGCAGCTGTTAAACCCCACGACCCTGTGTACTCGTTCGATTGCTCCCTTGAGAAGCAGGTCTTAGACTTCTGCATCCATCAGCCTTGAGTGTGCAGATAAAAATTTTGGTTTCTATACGCTGGGCGTCCCTGGGTGACATAAGGGGAGGTTTGGAAATAAACTCCATCTGATGGCCGCAGACTTCCTAAAGGAAGTAGGTGCTGTCTGTGATGTTGGCCGATGCTGCGTATTCAGGGACAAGCGTCCTGCTATGCTGGTGTGCTGGTAGTCATGTTTATCTGGGGGCAAGCTTCTTTTGGGAGGCAGTTCTATGGGCATCTCCTCCTCCTCTTCCATAGCCGGTCCTGCCTTGTGTCGCCCGGTAGGGCTGCAAGAGAAAGGGTCTTCTGTCATCATGCTGGACTCTTTCTTCCTGGGGGAAGTTTCTTTTCTAGGAAGGAGGTTTGTCACGTCGGAAGGAGGAGCGTGAGTCACTGGACGTCTTTTGAGGCTGGTGTGCTGGGGTGGTTTTAAACAGTCCTCTGGCCTTCCATCTCTACTTGAAGGCGTGGATCACGGCATTGACGTCACCATTGAAGAGAGCGGTGACTGAAGGTGGAATCTTATCAGTCACACCCCTTCCCTAGTTGATCTGCTACACTGTCTCGGCACAGCTGTCTTCTATCCCTGAAGATGATGGAGTTTTCTGCAGCCAAACCTCTGAGGACAATGGCCCAGTGAAGTTGCACATGCTCACGTAGGGGCTGTTTCCAGTCACTAGGGGTCCCAGGGCTGGGGAGAAAGACATCAGTGGCTGGGCTGATGACATTGCCACTGTCACCTCGCTCAGCTTGGTCAGGGCCACACACAGAGCGTGTGCAGGAGCCCCAATATGTGTTTGAAGGGCTGCCAGGTGGTCGTTATATCTTGCAGCTGTGTCAGAGAGTGTGGGGAGGTACTGCCACGGGATTGAGGGCCGAAGGCAGCGGCCTTTTAGTGTGAGGTGTACGGCGTGACAATCTTCTTTGCGCGCACACCTCTCCAGTATCCTTCAGAAGCATGGCCCCTGACGTGCCCCCGTAACTGAAGTGCCTGTCATTTAGGCTCCCTGCCTCATTGTGCCCTGCTGAGAGCCACACGTGCTCCACTCAACTGGAACCATCTGAGGTCTGCAATATCCCCAAAAGGATCGCAGTTCCAATCCGTGACACTTTCCTCGTTGGTAATGTCTTCCATAATGGAGGAGTCAGGAGTTCATCCATTGTCATGCACCTGTGGTAGGTCTGGGTGCAATCACATATCAAGCAGCGAGGAAGGTAGAGGAGAGGAAAGGGGGTCGCTGGTGCCATAAACTGACCACTTGGCGCTGCGTGCTGGCTGGCTGGCTTGTACTAGCGGTGTTGTGTGCAGCGGACCGTATCCCCAAAAGGAAGGGGGGTGTTGTGCCTGTGACACGACCGGCTGTGACAGCATCCCTCCTACCTGCTGGCTTGCCCAACGCTGTGACTGGGCCAGTGTATGCATGGGGAGAAGAGGGAGATGGCACAGGGGGTAGGTAAGATGACAAAGACTGACCTGTCACTGACGTTGTCACACTGGAGGGCAGCAGAGACATAACAGCAGATGCTGTGGTGGTGCAGGGAGACAAACTCACATCCACGGTCTGGGCGTGCATGGCTGAAGCCCAGGATAGAGGAGAGTGGCAGCCCCATGAGGATAGGAGAGCACACCGGGCCTGGGGGGCTGCTATTTGGCAAGAAACTGACATCTGTCGAGACACCACATCAGAGATGGCCTGAAGCTGTCTCTGGCTCAGACCTGTGTGTCGTCTGATCCTCCTGCCGAAAGTGAAGTATCCATTGTAGACGCAGTACTCACATCTGCAGAATCCATGACATTGTGTGAATTTATCTCCGACTGAGCAGGCTGGTCAAAGGACTATCCATGTTGGCCACGGTATCTGATCAGGTAGGCGAAAATCACGAAAAGCGATCAGACTCAGCTAGACAACTACTTGATGGCCATTGGCATGGTGACGCACGACTGGCCAAGCCCTGCTTCAGCATCCCACACACACAGGACCCCATGCAGAAAGATTTCCCTTAGTCATACAGGACTCGGCAGAAGACAGAGTATTACAAATATCCATAAATGTAAGCCATTGCTCTCGCATGCTGCAGAAATTGGAGGAAGGGGGATGTAGCACGGAACATTGTATTAGACTGTCAATATAAACCAGTAATGTGAGATACACATCTAACAATTAACTCTTCAGCCACAGGTTTTGCACAGTAAACTGCTGATATATGAACACCACAGGAATGAGCTTAAATGTACACTGAATATTTGCCAGTATTTTGAGTCCAAATGGTTTGTGCATGCACACATGTGCAACAATCATTCAGAGGCGTAGAATGACGTATTGGGCTGGTCATCCTCTTTCACTGCGAACCCCAAATATTTACATCCAATGTTGAGATGATAGATTGACCAGAATGGGAATTAAATGCAACCATGTCAATGCTTACACTTGTACTTTTACACATCTCATGTTTCTGCTTAAATATATGTTTAGATATAAAAAACAGAATTTTTTTGGTGCGCAGTTCTCCTTCCACTGTCCTGAAATTATGCAAATGTTGGCAAAACACATGTTAGCTGTGTACAGTGGATCTTGTAGCAATGTGTTTGGCATTGCTGAGCAGCTGTTACAAATGGAGCTGTCAGTTTGATAATTAGTTGTTGCTATGAAGAAATAATACTTACAGACAATTAAAAAAACATTCCAGACAATTCTTCTAATACCAAACTCGACTATGTTTATTTTCTTGCGGAGAACGAAGAAACAGCATGAAATTTTGTACGTAAGTGGTCAGGCAACATTAAAACAATGACAACACACACAAAATCGATAAAAAAAAAACTCACATCAGCGCTGAATGGATGCTTTATTTTCCCTTATTAACAAGTACACAAGTTTAATACATGCTCCTGCTCAGACTACAACAACAAAAAGTCTGATCACAAACGTTTAAAGCTTGTTTGTTCCAAAATGTGTAATGTAACTGCCGCACGCACATGACATGTCGAAAGTGTCAAGTTGCATCAAACTAGCAAGTAACTTTTTTGCGAATAATTCTAACCCTATATTTCTTCTGTAATAAAGTACAAAATCAAACACACAGTCTTTTTCATTCTCTCTCTCTCTCTCTCTCTCTCTCTCTCTCTCACACACACACACACACACACACACACACACACACACACACACACACACACACACACTCACGCACATGCACACACACACGCGCGCACACACACACGCACACACAAACACACACACACTATAAATGAGTACTCACACTGGGCATCACTCTATGCTGTAGAAAATGTGTGTGTGTGTGTTCGTGTGCACGCGCGCGAGCGTGTGTACGAGCACATGCGTGCGTGCGTGCGTGTGCATGTATGTGTGTGTGTGTGTGTGCGTGCGTGCGCGTGCGTGCGTGCATGCGTGTGTGTGTGTGTGTGTGTGTGTGTGTGTGTGTGTGTGTGTGTGTGTGTGTGTGTGTGTGTGTGTGTACACCTGGACGTATTCATGCTTTTCCAAAAGATCAGAGATGGTGGGTAAGCTGTGGGTACAAGAAAATTAAGTGATATGGCATCCTCCAAGCCAGTCAGCTGGCCTTTGGAACACACAGAGCGCTCTGTTCTGCATAGAGACAGCAGTATGATCTGTATAGCTCACACATGTGCAGCTAACACACGCGTCTGTGTCCCACTGTGGAAGACTAGTGAACCATCTGGCCTCTGAACAGTTCGTGGTCTGTCCATGGCCCCTGAAATAGAAACCCAGTGCTCGCTCCACACAAAGACCTTGGTCTTCAGTGTCAGATAACATAGGAACCTATGAGGGTCAGCTGAACAGCTATTTTGTGCAAGAAGGGCGTGAAAAAAATGAAGGGAGAGGATGGGTGTGCGTAGAGACGGTAGGGGGGGGGGGGGGGGGGAGGAAATAAGATGTCCCTGCTGACGATATTTGTGAGAGGAGAGGAGAGAGAGAGTGGGGTTTGATGGCTCGCAAATATAACTCAGGAAAAAAATGTACTTTCATTTACTTGTCTTTAATTTATTTAAAAGGAAACTAAAATATTGAAAGACTCTCTTACTAGAAAAAAAAAACATAACACAAGAAAGGGACACGCGCGCGCACACACACACACACACACACACACACACACACACACACACACACACACACACACACACACACACACACAGAGAAATAATTCCCGAACGGAACAAATTTCTACTATTGATATGCACAGATGCTCATACAATAAACACAGTCCATGCAACACTCACAGTTTGAGTTCTGATGTCAGTCACTGGACCCTGCAATACTCTTTAGCCAAAAACAGGATTTGCATGTGGTTTGCCTTTTTACACGATGTGCATGCAGCATGCTTCATTTCTACCGCTGATACAGTGGTCAACAGTCAAAAGTCTGATATGCATGTAACAAGGATTGTAGTACACACTTTACAATAAAACACACAAACACACATGACACACACACACACACACACACACACACACACACACACACACACACACACACACACACACGCACGCACGGACGCACGCACGCACGCACGCACACATACACACACACACACACACACACACACACACACACACACACACACACACACACACACACACACACGCACACAAAGACAGAGTAAGAGAGAGAGAGAGAGAGAGAGAGAGAGAGAGAGAGAGAGAGAGAGAGAGAGAGAGAGGGGGGGGGGGGGGGGGGGGGGGGGGGGGAGAAAGCACAGAAACACAAGAGAAAAAATATATAGAATTTGCGTGCATATAGATTAATATAGATACAAATTGAAGAAGAAACAGGACAAGTGTACATAATTTGCACACACACACACACACACACACACACACACACACACACACACACACACACACACACACACACACACACTCACACACACACACACACACACACACACACACACACACACACACACAACACACATACACACTGTATACTAATGCTTACAGATTGAATTCCTTCATGTTGTCAGTCATTTTACATTGTGCTAGTCCAAAGCCACAGACAATTCCTTCACACTGCCAGCTGCCACTGATTGACACCCCGACTGTCCACTGTGGATCACACACCTAATTCCTTTGACACTTGTCTCTTCTTTACTAGGTCACCCTTTGCTGCTTGTGTTGCCTAATGTGTAGATGTGTATGTCTGCTTCTCTCACTCCAGATCAACGGTTCATGATCAGTTGACAATAAGTCCAGTATACTCTTGAATAATTTGGTGATATGCACCCTCAAAATCTTCAGTAGAGAAATGTGAATTCATATATTGGGCATACAATTATAGTCATGTTTACAAACATGTAAAAACACTGGGATTGGATGGGGCGTGCATGCAAAACACACACACACACACACACACACACACACACACACACACACACACACACACACACACACACACACACACACACACACACACACACACACACTAAAAGCGAGTCGTTTCATGTCTCAGAATTGTGTTTTTTAACTTTTCGCTGTTAACAGCTCCATCAGGAAAGATACAACGATGAAAGCCTCACATCAAGTAAAATGACATCATTGATGGTGAACTCCTATTTAGGTGAACCAGGTAAAATCAGTTAAAAAGGGGTCGACAATTGCCGCATGCAAGACAACATTCACACCAATAGTCCCTCCACCCCCCCCCCCCCACCCCCCGCACACACACACACAAACAAACACACAAGCATACATGTATACACAGAAAGAGTAAGGGAGGGTAGGGTGGGGAGAAAGAGGAGAGAGAGGGAGAGGCAGAGAAAAGGGAGGGGGAGGGAGAGAGAAAGAAAAGACGATGGGAGGGGGGGGGGGGGGGGGGGGGGGAGAAGTGGGGAAGGTGTCGAGGGAGAAATGAAAGGCATGTGGGGAGGCGGAAGGGGGAGATTGGGCAGAATTCAGAAAAGGGGGCAAAAGGAAGGGGAGAAGGCTACCTTAAGATCATTTTACGGCATAATTCTTTCTCTTGTTCTTCTTTCTTCTTCCTCGTTCGTCTCCCGTTAGATGAGCAGCCCGGTGTCCTCGATGAAGGCTGCCGTCCACCGCAACTCCTCCAGGGTGCCGCACAACTTGGCTTCCACTGCTGTCGGTGTTGGCCAGTATTTCCTTCTGGATGCTGCATGCGTCATACAGTCTTGAAGGATGTGGTCGGTTGTCATTGGTCCCTCACCACAAGGGCACTCTCCACTCTGTCCAATGCCAAATGTTGTGTGCATGTGGTGGACCAGGCGATTGTGTCCAGTCCTCAGGCGGAAGATCTTGACCTGTTCCCGTCGTCCCAGCAAATGGTATTTGTCTTCTGGGTTGTGTTTGGGTGCTGGAGGCGCCACTTTATTCCTTGCTGTGCCTTGATGATTGTCTTGATTTCATCGTATGACACCAAGTTGTTGGCCTGCTCCTTCTGTGCATCGTCTTTTGCCAGAATGTCCGCTTTCGTTGCCTCTGATACCATAATGTGCTGGTACCCATTGCATCACCACTTTCTCCACTCTGGTACTCAGGACAACAAGGGCTGAAGAGGTTCTGTTCTTTGCAGCGGGAGTTCTTGAGGGCTTGGAGCACGTAGAGAGCGTCTCTGAGACTCCACCACCTGCCCTGTTGTTCTTGTGGAGTTCTGCGAGACTGTTGTGGCTGCCTCACAGAGAGCTTCTCCCTCAGTTGGTGGAGTATTTTCCTGTTAGGATTGCAATTTTTTTTCATCTCTTTGTATCGGAGGTTAATTCCAGCTCCACCATCCCTCGTTGTTTCTGTGGCGGAGCCATCTGTAAAGACATGGGTCCAGTCTTCCTGGGGGTACTGGTTGCATATGTACTCCATGGCCAGGGCCTTCCTTTGGGTGTCTGACTGTGTTCCTCTCTTCTCCACTCCAGGAATGCTGGTGACGACTGTTGGGAGCACCTGCCTCTTCCAAGATGGGTGGGTGACATTTGCCGGGATAGGCTTTGCTTCATGTTCCATCAACACTGGGGGGTTTGTCTTTCAAAGGCTTCTTGACTGGTGGATGAAGCTGCTTCTTTTTAGCCGGCTCTTGGTGGGTCTGCTCATTCTGTCGTTCACTGGATGGTTTTCAAGGCGTTTGAATTTTGCAGCCTGGATGAAGATCTTTGTGTCCCTTCTGTCCTCCAATGACTGTAGCCCAGTGGTCTCCTCCATCTTCTTCAGGACTGGGGTGGATCTCATGGAGCCATTTATGACACGCTGAGATTGGTTCTGTAACTTGTTAAGATGGTCGAGGTTAGACTTTGCAGCTGATGCCCATGCAGGTGTCCCGTACTCAACTACAGGTCGGACTCTGCCCGTATAGAGTCTCTTCAGGATATGTTCGTCAGCCCCCCAGTCCGTCCCCTGCAAGTTTCTTCATGATCGCCAGTCTCAGCTTGGCCATGCTACAGCATCTGGTGATCTGCTGTGTCCAAGTGAACCTGCGGTCAAAGGTCACTCCCAGGTAGGTAGGTGTGGGTTCCTCTGCAAGCCTCTGGTTATTCAGTGTCAGCTTCGCCTCTTGCTTCTTGCTGGATAGGCCGAAGACTGTGTAAGTTGTTTTGCTTGAGTTGACAGAGACAAGCCATTCCTTGGTCCACTCGCTGATCTTATTGAACGCAGTCTGGAGGCGTAATTCTTTCTCTTACAAATAATACACCTATAAATAAAATTTGTGTACAGTTTTGAACTGGCAGGCATAGAAAGGCGGAACTAAATGTAAAATCCAACGGAGCCTAAATGCTGGCTATGCATTAAGAAAAACACACCAAAATCGGGAACCGCAGATTGAGGAAGGTGGGGGGGAGGAGGAAGATGGTATGGTGGGGTGTAGGGGGAAGCCTGATTGTTTTCGAAGGGCATTTCATAAGAAGAAGAGAGCCCGTGAAACAGCAAAACAAGGTACATTTTCTTGTGTGAAAAGTAGAAAACATAAAAAGATAACCTCTTAAGACACACGTGCTGAGGGCCAGTTACTGGAATGAATCCGCAAGAGACTGAATTACAATAAACAAATAAATTCCAAGGATAAGTACTTAGATTGAGACTACAAGAGCAAGCTTCGTTTATAACTCAATATTTCTTGCAGTCATTGCAACGCCAAGCTGCTCTTTTGATGTTTCTTACTTTTTACAAAAATGTAGTTTGTTCTCCTGTTTCATGATTTTCTTTTGCTTCTTAGGTGGCACGTTTGGTTAGTTTTTTTTTTAAAACCCAACAAACATACTATGGTATTGCACACCAGCCTTTTTTCTGGGATGGCATTCCGCTTAAAACCTAAAAGGCACAAGAGTCAACTTAGCACCTTCCCAGGTCATGAGGAGAAACAATTAGGTTTCAAAGTACTGGTATCTGACCAGTAATTATGATATATTAGTGTTTCCTCCCCTTTGGAGATTGTCTCCTCCTTAGAGACTATAAGCTTGCTGAAGGCTCATTTTGAGAAGCATTTATTGTCCCCATTCATCCGCTCAAGCACATACTGTTAGTTAGGCAGAATATCTACCACTGCAGATATGAATTCTTATCTCCCCTATTTCTTCAATCTAAGACATAAGAGCCAAGCTTTCTTTATAATTCAATATTTCTTGCAGTCGTTGCAACACCAACCTGCTCTGTAAGTTGCTGGAATGGTTCTCAGTTACTTATCCTTGGAATTTATTTGTTTATTGTAATTCAATACCTTGTGGATTCATTCTAAGAACTGGCCATTAGAACTTGTGTCCTAAGAGGTTATCGTCTTATGTTTTCGACTTTTCATTAGAAAATGTAGCTTGTTTTGCTGTTTCATGATTTTCTTTTGCTTCTCAGTTGGCACCTTTGGTTGGTTTTTTTGAAAATCCAACAAACATACTATGGTATTGCACACCAGCTTTTTCATGGGATAGTTTTCAGCTTAAAACCTAAAAGGCACAAGAGTCAGCTTAGCACTTTCTGAGGTCACTGAGGAGAAATAAAAGGTTTCAAAATACTGGTATCTGACCAGAAGTTATGATAGGTTAGTGAGTTTCCTCTCCTTTGGAGATTGTCTCATTCTTGGAGACTATAAGCTTGCTGAAGGCTCAATTTGAGAAGCATTTATTATTCCCCATTCACCCACTCAAGCACATACCATTAGGCAGAAGTATCTACCACTGCAGATTTGAATACAGATCTCCCCCTACTTCTTCAATCTAAGACGTAAGAGAAAGCTTTCTTTATAATTCAATATTTCTTGCAGTCGTTGCAACACCAAGCTGCTGTGTAAATTGCTTGAATGGTGCTCGGTACTTATCCTTGGAATTTATTACCTTGTTACACACACACACACACACACACACACACACACACACATATACATATATACATACATATATATATATATATATATATATATATATATAGAGAGAGAGAGAGAGAGAGAGAGAGAGAGAGAGAGAGAGAGAGAGAGAGAGAGAGAGAGAGAGATTCCTATTCAAAAACATGGTCACATAACCTAGTACAGACTAAACACACACATGAAAGCAAACTGGTAGACATGTACCCCCCCCCCCCCCCCCTCTCTCTCTCTTTTCTCTCCAAAAAGTACACAAGCAACAAAAAGAGTTTCTGTGGTTCTTTGATTTTTACTACTTTTGAAATATATGACAAAAAGTACTTATAATGTCTTACAGACTTTGGATCTTTCGTGGGGTTCTCGTTCTACACACACACACACACACACACACACACACACACACACACACACACACACACACACACACACACACACACTGTCTGAGTGCATATGCAGTGAACGGGAGCATTATTACTGTTTCTTCTTAACTTCACACAGCTTCTGCCGGGCCAGTGGCATCGGACCTTGAAGAAGAGGGGAGACAACGTCCATGCGTTCTGACATCATGGCACGTAATTTCTGCTCTTCTGTTTTCAGACCCTATATTCTCCTCTTTAGCAGACTGATAACTGCATATGTTTCCTCACCCCCTTGTTCCCCATGCGCAGCCAGTCCAAAATGATGAAGACAGATAAAAGGAACACAATGCTTTTCTTAGATATGCTGTTATGGGATGATGCAAGACTGTGGGAATTCCTTTCTAAAGAAAGACTTGTGTTCTCTGATATCACTATCCAGCATGTCAATGTCACTCACAGCCATGGGTTTTTTTGATATGCGATTTTTGTGTGGATGTGCGAGAATAATGTACTCAGCATTTTGAATCTGTTAGACTTACTCCTAGCTCTGAGAAGGACAGCCTTCTCTTGAGTCAGCGCAGCTGTCTTGCTGACAACACGTTCAAATATATGTTTAATTGTCTCCGGCCTTCAAATATTTGTTGCAGTGGTTACCTATGAATGATTTGCCATGATCGGCGAGCTTGTGGTTTTTCTGATGCAGGGCAACATCTACATACTAGGTGACAGGACCAGACAAGCGTGGATAATTAAACTGTGGTTTCCTATCTTTTATCTCTTCTTCGTTTTCACATTACCTGCTCCATCAGTTTTTGTTGCTCTTGCTGGAAAACACTCAGGGGTGTTCTGTCATCTTCAGGCTCATTAAAGACTATTCTTTATTCTAGTTGTCTTTTTTTCTTTTTCTAAAGATTCAATCTGTTTCAATTGTCGACAAAGTCAGAAAAGGCTGACACTCACCTTCCAGTAGGTCATGGTGCTTTTTTTTACCACTCCCTACAGAATGTTCAGGCAGGGAGGTGCTACATGGCTGAGTGTTATGTCGATGATAGGTTTTCTGATGACATTATTGTGCATTTTGGCAATTTTATTTTGGAATTTTTTTTTTGTAATCTCTCCTCATGCCCTGTAAAACTGCATTGTGTGATGCTGCCTTCATTGCAGTGAGGTGGAGTGTGTATTTGGCTTTGATGCGGTGCAGTATAGACATAGGTGTGTTCCCTGTGTACCTGACAGACCCATACAGCTTGAGCAGAAAATCATAATCCCCAAACAAAAACAGTTTGATTGTCCTCTTTCTCCATGTCATGGACTTCAGCGCAGCCAGCTGTTCTTTGAAAGGATCCATGATTCTTTTTTCTCCATGTCATGGACTTCAACGCAGCCAGCTGCTCTTTGAAAGGGTTCATGATTCTCTTCAAATTCTCTGCGCTGTCCCTGCAGTCTACAGTGGCCAGGACACAAGTGTTGTGTTTGGAATTTGGATTGTGGAGATTTGCAATCTGAAGCATCAGTTTAAATGTACCACCCCATGGTCCCCTCCTATCTTTACCCAGATCTCATCCTGTGGGACAGTGTTGTATGCCATGTCAGCTTGTTCTCTCTGTCATACAGCTGCAATAGGTTTTCCACCAGCTTTGGAATGTCTTTGATTTCTTTTATTGTTTTATCTTCTTCTTTTTGTCTGCCATTCTCATCAACACAAAGAGGTATTCTCTGTACTATTTCAATGTCTCCAAACATAGCTTCTTTCTGTTGTCTCTCTGAGAAATCTCTTTTGCTGTATGTACTTTGTCCAGCTTAAAGCCAGTCTGGTTCTAAATGCAGACCCTTGCTTTTGCTCACAGGACCACATCCAGCAGCATCAAGAATCCTTTGTGTGTGGGTGCGAGCAGTTCTTTGATTTCTGATCTATGTTGTTTGATCACATCTTCCCTACTGCTTCCTAAAATATTCATTCTGATCTTCCATATCATGTGAGATCTTTTCTTTCTGAGAGGATATGATGCCAAAGCAGATAATTTGTAGGACTGTCTGATCCTTTTCAACACAGTTGACTGACGCCTTGTTTTGCACCTAACTATTAAATGGTCACACTGACTGTCGCAGCTTCCTGCCTACCAAACGTGCCAGTGATTTTTCTTCTCCAACAGTGAGTGGTTTATCGATAGCCTCATCATCCGAGTCTAAATAGATCATTTTGTTCTTCCAATGTCGGAGAGACGATAGAGCTACACCAGTGACTTGTGGCATTTTAGGTGTGATTGGTGATATTTGTGTGCAGGGTGTTTTTAGTTTTCTTAACTGGGGTTGACGTAGACTGACAAAATGATGTTGACACGCTTTCATCAACTAACTAGCAATTCCGCCTGATGAAAACTTTGTTGTGCAGATCTTTTCATGGCCCCTACTCTCGATTTAGGGGACGACCAGCTTAAGTTTTTTGATTTGAAGTGACTGCACGCTTTGCACTGACTGACTGGCTGACAGCTCTGGATCAAGAGTTGTCCAGATTGCTGACATTTTCTGAATATCAAGCGCAACACGATCGATCGTGGTTTTGAAGTCAGAAACCTTGGTAGCGTGTTTTACCCCCATGATATTTTTTGGTAACATTTCATATAGATGGCTGTAGACTGCGTACCCTCTTTATCATTCAAACTGTCTAAATTGTAACAACGTGTTAGCTCGGTGGCATACTTTTAACACAATCTTGCACTAAAGCCTTTATCTTTTTTTCTGTTTTAACACATGCTCTCCACAATCTGGGCACACAGGATTCACTCTTTCACAGGGTACACTGAAGTTGTGCTCTGCCGACTACAGAAACGTCATTGTAGAAAACTGATGAGTCACTTACCTCAACTATAAACTCAAAACCACACTTTAAAGATTCTGTTGGCGTCGTAAATCACACGCAGCTAGAATATGAATTCACATCATCCTCATGAACCTGAAATGAAAAACCAAAATATATGCGATTTGGATACATCCAGAGGTAGGTAAACCCACAAAATCGGTGAAGCACTGCTCACTGCAATACGTCACAAAGAAGGGAAGAGCCTATGTGACTACCGTGGCATCTTAGAATTTGGTCATGGCCAGTGCCACACGTGGCTGCTTTGCCCTTTCACTAAGTCTATCATTCTGGCCGTAAAAGTACAGCCATGAGCAGTGTCCTCTTCCTCGCGTACCCGCAGAAAATTGGCCAGTCCAGCAGAGTGACAGCTGCGATACATAAAAAGTGGGAATTGAAATGAAACCTTGCAATACTGTTTACATCTTTATCTGTGGCATTCATTAAGGTCTTACCTTACTGTGACTGGCTCTTGACCTAGGATTACAATCTGCTTTGGATCGAAGGTGCACCATCTTTAGTAGTCGCAAGCGTTGAAATCTTCTATTGACGTGAAGGTGACATTCTTTTTGCGTTTTCCTTTCTTCCTGTTTGGCTTTTTTGTTCATGTTCTTCTCTGTCTTTAGACAACTTTGGCTTACCAACCAATAAAGTCGTACACATGCATAATGAATTTTGTTTTCAGCAACAAACTGCAGGAACATTTCTATCTGCATTTTCACACTCACGTGCATCTACACACACACACACACACACACACACACACACACACACACACACACACACACACACACACACGCACGAGACATACTTTCAAAATCAGTAAACATCAGTCTTGGAGAAACGTCTGCTGTGGGCTGACATTTAATATCTCCAGAAAAAATTCTGGAACATCACCAGAATGATTAAAGGGAAGGACACCAACCCTTCCATGCATCATCTGAAACTTGCTGATGTTCTGATAACTGACAAATAAGCTGTTGCCAATCTGCTGGCCTCCACCATTCAACAGAACTCCTCATCTGCAAATAAATCTGCAGCCTTTTTAAGAAACAAACACTCAGAGAGAAATCTTCCTACAATTTCAATCAGACAACTCTGGAGTTTACAATCTACCTTTTGCAATCGATGAACTAAAATCAGCTTTGAAAACCTGCAATGATTCTGCTCCTGGTCTGGATGATTTTCATTATCAGGTTTTGAAATATTTTCCAGAAAGCTGTATCCAGACCATTCTTAAAGTCTACAACCATATCTTGACAACAGGGTGCTCCTGGCGGAAAGCCCTGATCATTCCAATCCCTAAGCCTGGAAAGGACCTTATCAACCCTTCCAACTATCGCCCAATAGCTCTGACCAGCTGCCTCTGTAAGTTAATGGAAAAGATGGTCAACTCCTGTCTGATGTGGAAGCTGGAAACCGATAGCCTTCCGGCCAGTGAACAGTGCGGGTTCCGGAAGTACCACTCGACAGTTGACCATTTAGTCTGTCTGGAAACGACCATCCGCAACGCCTTCATCAACAAACAGCATGGTGGCATATTGTTTGACCTACAAAAAGCGTATGACACCACCCGGAAATCAGGAATCCTTATGGATCTTTATGGACTTGATTTTCGTGGTCACTTGCCTCTGTTTATTCAAAATTTTCTGTCTGATCAGCTGTTCCAGGTGTGTGTTGGCACCACGATCTCTGATACCCATGGGATGGAGTTGGGAGTACCTCAAGGGAGCATCCTTTCTTCTGCCCTTTTCAGCATCAAAATCATGACATCGTGACATCGATAAACCAGGGTTCTGAGTCCTCTCTGTTCCTTGATGACTTCACGCTGTACGCTGTTGCAGCTTCTTACGCCAG
>JADBJO010000270.1:240000-245000 GCA_016801955.1 Conus betulinus | reverse complement strand
GAATCGAGACAAGGCCGAACGATGTTTTCGAACAGGTGATATGTATGATATCTTTTATGTTGATGAGGGTTTATTTGTGGAATTTAGGTTTGATAACATTAGGGAAATCAACATGAAAACATCCGCAACTTGTTGGATTGATGTGAAATATGCTACTGTTTGTGAGAACAGACTCGGTCTGATATTGGACTCCATATCCATGGGAACTTTTGAAAATTATATCACGGTGCATGAGCCTGTCTCCTCCGATGACAAAGAATGGAGAGGTGATGCTCCCCAACGTACGTGGTGCAAAGGTGACGGTGATGATTGTGACGTTGAGGTTTATGTCAGTAACGGCAGTCACATTCGCATTGGTCTTCACCTTGGTAATCCCAATAGTAATTTTGCAATTGGAATCAACATCGTTTCCTTTGAAGTCAGCAGATTCCGCAGTCTTGTTTATGCAAGGTCAAGGACACAAGGTAAAGTATATGAATGAAATATTGTTTCATTTGCTAAGGTAAATACAGCTTTATTTTTGTTTTCATAGAATTGTCTCAGAGTTTTTGCTTTTGTACTGACATGTTTAGAAAAGTGAGTTTACTTAATCATTCTGTGTCGGTTGTCAACTGTGCGCGCGCGCGCGCGCGTGCGTGCGTGCGTGCGTGCGTGCGTGCGTGCGCGCGTGCGTGCGTGTGTGTGTGTGTGTGTGTGTGTGTGTGTGTGTGTGTGTGTGTGTGTGTGTGTGTGTGTGTGTGTGTGTGTGTGTGTGTGTGTGTGTGTGTGTGTGTATGTGTGTGTTTGTGTGTGAGTATGTGTGTGTATGTATGTGTGTGAATGTGTGTGTATGTGTTGCTACTTGCATGCATGTGTGTGTGTGTGTATGAGTGTTTGTTGTGTGTGTGTGTGTGTGTGTGTGTGTGTGTGTGTGTGTGTGTGTGTGTGTGTGTGTCCTTGGTGCAACTGTAACGTGTGTGTGTGTGTGTGTGTGTGTGTGTGTGTGTGTGTGTGTGTGTGTTGAGAGAGAGAGAGAGAGAGAGAGAGAGAGAGAGAGAGAGAGAGAGGGAGGGAGGGAGGGAGAGAAAGAGACTATTTTCATGATGGAACGTTTGTATGATCATCCTCAGAGCGACGTAGACTAGTTTGTTTATGAGGAAACATCAATAATTATACATCTTTTCATTTTGGTGGCATATTGTTGTTGTTGCGTATTGTTGTCGTTGATATGATGTACATGCTTTGTGTTTGTTTGATTTGCATTCCTGCCCTGTGGCATGTATACTCATTTAGATTATGCCTTTGTTCATGTGAATGCTTAGGGGGCAGAGTACCTGGAAAAGACTGTCTGCAACTCGTTGTTGGGAAAAAATAGTACATTTGAAATATAGAATCGCATATGACATTCTTACCAGTTAAAAACAAACGTGAAACAATAAGTTAAGAGACGGCTGCGATGCTCCATATACCATTTATGTCCCGGTGTGCACTTTGCACGCTTTTTTTTGTTATCCGTGTCATGACAGTGAATGGCTGAGATAAAATCACCGAGTAGAACAGGCAAAATGTTACAGATTATATGAAAGAGAGAGAGAAAATACTAGAAGATAAATTGAAAGCGAGGGCAATAGCGGAGTTTCTCTGTTCAGAACTCGTTCATTTCCATGTGGTTTGAACTTTGAGGTCCAAGATGGTGTGATCAATGTTGATGTCCTCATCCAGAACCCGCTATCAGCCTGATGGCAAGAGTGAGGGCTGAAAAAGCATCTAGCTTTGCATGAATCTAAAGCTTTAGTGTCAGTTGTTTAGCTGAAATATGGTTGTGAGTGGCTCGGTAATCCTCTGTCAGAAGTTTATTCATTTCTGTAGATAACAGAACAAAAATAATAAAATCAGCACCAGTGACTACACTCATGTATCTTTGCTTATTCAGGACACAGTAAACTGGGAAAGGATCGCCCAAGAAACAAACAAACAATATCTAAAGAACAAGAACTTTCGTTTTGATTTGGATCTGTAAGACCGTTTTACGGATATGCTGAATCTGAGATGGCGTAGTAATGTGGTTGTAATTCAATTCCTTTCCCTGGGGCATTCGTTCGAAAAAGAATCAACTGCACTCATCTGATGTTTTTTTACCATATTTATTGTGCGATCGAGTTCTTTCTTTGTCTGTGTTCGTTGTATTTGATAAGATTTTTTTTTTCTCAACTAGAATCGCAGTATTACATTTATATGATTTTGGTTGAGGTACACTAACTAGTATAGAAACAACTTACGATGATATGTTTGACGATGACCTATATATTGTCTGTCTTTGACAGGGATAAAAAAACAAAGAGGAATATGTGCGCAGGTTATATTCAAGGCCGTTTTGAGGAACCAGTGCCAGAAGAAGGCTATGCATCTGGCTCGTACACCCTTGACCTTCCTGCAGAACATGTGGTGATGCTTAGCTTGATGGATGCAAATTTGACGGCACTCCAAGAGCTATCTGTGTACTCTGGTCGGCTTATCTTAATGGACAAACTGCTCCTAAGGATAATCGGTAAAGACTGCACTAGCCACTTTCACAGCACACACACACACACACACACACACACACACACACACACACACACACACACACTGAAGTTTCATCAATTTTTTGTTAAAGTTTTATCAATCGTTTAACACAATTTGGGAATGAAGGCCTGGAATCCAAAAACAACTAATCAATATTATCTGAATCAAGAAGAAAAAGGAAAGGCTTGTTTATAGTTCTACGCATATCTGTTAGACGTGTGAAAAACGTATTTAATCTGTCAGAGGAGTGAAAATACATACCGATAAAACAAAACAGCTATAACATGTCAAGTGCCAAAGCATTGCCTAATTTAAATGGAAATGGTGGGTATTAGGGCAAAATGTATCTACATGTGCACACACATAGATACAGAGACAGATAGAGCTTTATACATGCACACACACACATATATATATATATATATATATATATATATATATATATATATATATATATATATATATATATAGATAGATGCATAGATAGATAGATAGATAGATAGATAGATAGAGAGATGTGTATACACACACACACACACACACACACACACACACACACACACACATATATATATATATATATATATATGTGTGTGTGTGTGTGTGTGTGTGTGTGTTAAAAAAAACAAAGTATTAAAAAGGAATTCTAAGCTCTATGAATTTGTCTCGAGCACACAGCTCTCCTCAGGATGATTTTTGGGTCTACTTTTAGAAAAAATCATGAAAAACGTAAAATCAGACACTGAATACGACCTCTGGAAGAACACATATGAAGTTATCCAATGGTTCAAAAAAAAACTTAACAAACAGAAGAATACAGTATTCATCACATTCGACATAGTAGACTTCCTTCCATCCGTAGGTAAAGAACTACTCACCAAAGCTCTGAAAATTTGCCAGTAAACACACAGACATAACAGGGTCAGAAATGGAAATCATTCTTCACACCAAGAAAACTTTACTCCATAGCAAAAATGAAACCTGGATCAAGAAAACGAACAAAAACTTAACATTTAATGTGACCATGGGATCGTACAACAGTGCCGAAACATGCGAACTGGTCGGACTGTTCATGCTATCCAACATCCAGAAACAACTCAGAAAGCAAGTTGGACTATACAGAGATGACGGCCTCGCTGCACTAACCAACAATCCAAGAACCATCGAAAACAAGAAAAAAGAACTGTGCAAAATCTCCCAAAATCAAAACCCTAAAATCACCATCAAAGCAAATAAAAAGGTAGTGAACTACTTAGACATAACGCTTGACCTCAACAACCACATATATAAACCATATAAGAAACTTAATGATACATCCATCTAAGTAAACATCAAAAGTAACCACCCACCATCCATACTAAAACTATACCCAATGGCATAAACAAGAGATTATCTCATTTGTCGTTAAACGAAAGAGTATTCAACAACGCAGCAGCAGAATACCAAGAAGCATTGAAAAAAAAGCGGTTACAACTACAAACTACAATACAGCCCAGATAACAACATGAACAAAAAAAAGAGAGAAACAGGAAAAGGAAAATCACATGTTATAACCCTCCATATGATGGAAGAGCAAAAACATAGGGAAAGATTTTTTTTTATTCTGACAACATCATTCCCAAAAGAACACACAAACTGTCCAAAATATTCAACAAAAACACCATCAAAACTATCATATTCATGTATGCCTAACCTTAAAAATATAATTGATTCATCCAACAAAATGAAAAGCAACACAGTAAAGAAGGGTGAAGAAAGGAAATCTTGCAACTGCACCAAAAAAGAACAGTGTCCCTTAAGCAACAAATGCCTCTATAATAACATTGTATACCAAGCCACTGTGACATCAGAAAATGAAAATGAAACATATATAGGGATTACTGAAAACCACTTCAAAACTAGATATGCAAACCATAAACAGTCATTCAATAAAGAAAAATACAAAAACCAAACAGAACTGAGCAAATACATTTGGAGACTTAAAGATAAAAAAAAAACTATAGTATATCTTGGAAGAGCATAAAAAGGGCATCATCGTACAATAATATTTCAAAAAGATGCAACCTATGTTCAACAGAAAAAAATGATTAATACTGTGTAAACCACATTTAGCAACTCTAAGTACTGAAGTAGAAATAGCAAACAACTGCAGGCACAAATGGAAATCGTTGTCAGCAAACGCACCCTGAATAACAACCTGAACCCCCCCCCCCCCCCCCCCCCAAAAAAAAAAAAAAAAAAAAAAAAAAAAAAACACGTGCACCCAACCCACACGTGCAAACAGTGACATTGGGCCCTACAAGCTATATAACATCGGCGGTAGGCGACCCAAAAATCATCCTGAAGAGAGCTGTGTCCTCGAAACAAATTGTAGAGCTTTAGAATTCCTTTTTACTACTTTGTTTTTAACAAATGTTGCTCCCCAAGGGGTTGAGCGCTTTTAAAATTCTACCAGG
>JADBJO010000270.1:227500-235000 GCA_016801955.1 Conus betulinus | reverse complement strand
TACCTGCAGGATACAAAACACCAGATGTAATCTGATCATACAACCAATGAACAGGGATGTCTAACCACTAAGCGACACATCGGACCACGTAAATATGTCCACTGACATCAGTCAAAACGAAAACTGCGCTGACATGTCCAATAGCAAGATTCGAAGGCATTTTTCAAAAGGTCTCCCAGCAAACTAATGAGGGAAGGAGGAGAGAGAGAGAGAGGGAGAGGGAGGGGGAGAGAGGAGAGAGAGAGAGAGAGAGAGAGAGAGAGAGAGAGAGAGAGAGAGAGAGAGAGAGAGACGTACGCACACATGGCGGACTAACAATATTTTGTCATGGGTGAAGAAACCATTTGCAGAGACCTAGGTAATGCACTCAACTGAAAGAACTGGTAGAATCTTACGAAAGTTCTTCAGTTCGGTGTCCCAATGACGACTCTTTAAAGCATTTAGAGGAGAGAAGAAGAAGAAGAAGAAGTAGAGAGAGGAGGAGGAGGAGGAGCAAGAAGGAGAAGAAGAACAAGAAGGAGGAAAAGAAGACGAAGAACAAGGAAGAAGAATAATAATAATAATAATAATAATAATAATAATAATAATAATAATAATGAATACTTATATAGCGCCTATTCTCGGATAGAGACCAAGCTCTAAGCGCTTTACAATCAACACTCGTTTACACAACGGGCTGCCTACCTGGGTAGTACCGACTGAAGAGGTGCCAGCTGGCGCTTCATTCAGTCGTTTCCCGTGTCATCCAGTCAGTATCGTTCAATATCGATCACTCATTTTCCTAACTTCCTTCATTCTTTCCATTTCTCACGCAGGGTGCATGTCATGTGTGACGTGCCATCCATACCAACGGCCAAACTGGCCTACTCTTCCGAAAGTTGGTAATGGGATTTTACGTGTGTGCAAGATGTTATGCGTGCGTTCACACACGGAACCTCGGTTTATAGTCTCATTCGAAGGACTGTACAGGAAATGGAGTCAGAACCAATGTTAACTCCGAGGGAAAAATCCCCCTGTACCGAAACGCCCCGGCTGAGGTTCGAACCCGCAACCCCAGGATCACCAAGATTACGAGTCCGACTCTCTACCAACTGAGCTATTACGGCTCCCCCGACACATTCGCATAAGTTGCTTTACTGTAATTAATCTTCGATCCTATATTGTAAAAACTGCAAATCCCATCAGTTAATGAATTCTTTTTTTTTTTTGTTTTTTTTTTTTTTTTTTTTTTTTTTTGTTTTGCTGTCCCAACCTCTGCGCCACCCCAGAGGCAGTGCACCCACGCCGCTCATTCCGACACCCTGTCCACAGCCACAGCCCGGTCGGCCCGCCGCAGCCCCGGCACCGGCAATCCACAGGCAGCAGTCAATGTCAAGTCGTCAGGAGGCCACCCAGCGGAGGAGACACTGCACTGCTGCCGAGTCACTTCAGTGGTGTTCAGTGGCGCCTGTTCTGATGTAACATACGCAGGACACCACCTACTAAGCCCCCTACTAACGACAATAATTGCTTAGTCGCGGAGCCGGCGTGAGAGTGAGCTCTCCCTCCGGAGGGCGCCACCACGTCCGTCCAACGACAGCCCCCATGGACCGCCGATACCGGTGACCCCGACGGAACAAACCAAGGCCACAGACATGGAGAGGACATCGAAACTGAGGTCACAATGAGAGCAGGGCATGAAGGGCCACAGAATTTGAGACTTTTTTTTTAATGCTGATCGATGAGAATGAGGATGATTATGATGATGCTACGGATTCCATTTCGGTCTGAGACTACATGACAGGGCTGTACTCTACGCTTCCTTTCATAATATATCCCGGCGTCAACCAGGCCCGAGAGATACAGACATCTGCAGTGTTGGTCAGGAAATTTGAGCAACACTCTCAGAAACGCATCCATTAAGTGGATGATGAAACTCGACTGTGTGGTCCCAGTCTTCCCAACTGAGTCCGCAGCAAACTCAACTCTGGGTAGGAGCCCGGTCGGGGCAGAAAAAACCCACATGACTTCTGATGGGATTCGAACCCACGACCTCCCAGCCGGGAGTCCGCGACGCTAACCACTTCGCCACGGCGGCTCAGTTAATGAATTCAGTGGTCATATCATAATAGAAAATTGCATTAGTTGAACAGAAAGTCTCGGTCAAAATTAGATAACTTTTTTTTGTTGTTAGAAAGAAAGCAAACAAACAATCAGTCAAACAACCAAACAACCAAACAATCAAACAAAGAGCTACAACTCAAGAAGTGCACAACTCATTGCCAAAACAAAAAGGCTCTCTCCGAATTCTTGAATAGTTGCTCCGAGTTCCGTTTAAGCCGTTTTGTTATCGTCGTAATGAAACAACATAAAAACTGAATCTCCACAAACCTCAAACTTTAACTCTGTTTTCCCAACAGAAACCTGATGTTCCCCAGCTGACTCCCCAGGACCTGTGGAACTGCTCTGTACCATGGTTCGAGGAATTCATGGAGCACCTGACACTCTGTGACCTGGTGACTGAGTGCTATGGGGGAGAGGATGAAAGCGATTGTGGCTATGACGTTTGTTCCCCCTATGGGTTTTCTGTTGATGGAAGGTACGCACTTCCTATAATGCTGATGTCAATCAATAGCAAAAACCACCACCACAACCACTACACCGACAATATCCATGAGAGGAGGAGGAGGAGGATGGGACGGGGGGGGGGGGGGGGGGGGGGGGGGGGAGGAGGAGGATTACAACTACGACGACGACGTAAATGATGATAATGATAATTCTTCTTCTTCTTCTTCTTCTTCTTCTTCTTATTCTTATTATTATTATTACAACAGCAATGACAACAATAATAATAATAATAATAATAATAACGCTGATGATGAAAATGATAATAATGATAGTAAGTACGTATAATTATAACAACAAATATATGATAATATGAATAGTAGTATGAAACATAATAATGTTAAAAAAATAATAATAATAATAATAATGATAATAGTAACGAATAATAATGATAATAATAATGATGATGATGATGATGATGATGATGATGATGATGATGATGATGATGATGATTACCTTTTTGCTCGTCCGTCGAGTCGACCAGGACCACATCAGTGGCTGATCAAGCCGATGCGTGCACAAAATGTGCGCTGGCAGTTTGGACAGGGATTATTGGAGAGGTCCTCTTTCCTGTCTCTTTTTGTACTCCCAGTTTTTACAGACCAGGGAGTACTTTACAATGGGAATGAAGAAATGCTGTGTGTGTCTGTTTGTCTGTCTGTCTGTCTGTCCGTCCGTGGTCAAAATGTGTTCCACTCGCTCCAGACAGAACTACTGGGCCGATCTTTCTGAAAATGTGTAGGTATGTTCATTATGGGTCACGGATGATGCCCGATGTTTTACTTTACCGTGAAAGCCGTTACTAAGGGCTATAATGGCCCATAACAGTTTTTTCTTCTTTATCGAATATCTCAGAGAGTACCTGCCCGATCTTTCTCACAATGTGTAGGTATGTTTATTATGGGTCACGGATGATGCCCAATGTTTTATTTTACCGTTATAGCCGTTACTAACGGCTATACTAACTACGGAGTCGCCTTCAGCAAACAGAGAAGAAGAACAGATGATCCCCAAAATGAACAGCGTCATACAGACTCTCCTGACTGTAACACCAATTCTAGAATTAATACAGATTTAAACACAAACAAAGGCGCATACGTAAGGGCTAGAATTAAATGGACTGAAAGAGGTGAAAAGAATTCGAAATACATTTTTAGGCTTAGAAAAAGCCAGAAGCAGAACAAAATTTACTCACACGGCTTGTCAGTGACTCAGGAGAAATTATCACTATCTAGAAAAATTACTACGGGAACCAGTATCATGTATAAAACGTTAAGCAATTAAAGAAACAAAATGGTGCAAAGACAGACAGCCACAGATAGTTTCTTAGCAAAAAGACCATGACGAGCTTAGAGGAAGAAGAAGCTGCATTATGTGAAGGTGCAGTAACACTGAGAGAAACAACTGATGCTCTCAGGATGATGAAATGGTTCCGCCCTGGGAAGCGAGAGAATAACCACTGAATTTTATCAATTCTTCTGGAGCAAAGCAGGTCGTTTAGTAACCGATTCGTTCAATGATTCATTTAATAGAGATGAAGTGTCTTTCACACAAAGGCAAGGAGTCATAACATTAGTTAACAAAGGTAATGATTTAGATAGAGATAAGTTTTAAAAAAAAAAAAACGGTCGACTTATTACATTAGCAATCACTGATTACAAAATACTGGCAAAAAGCTTAGCAGTGAGATTAGGAAAGGCGATACCGAAATTGGTTAGTAAGGATGAAGTACGGTACCTAAAGGGTAAAAACATAGCAACAGTTGTAAGAACGATAGATGATGCGATAAATTATTATAACAGGTAAATCAGGATACCTTTTGGCTTTAAATTATTCTAAAGCTTTCGACTCCATATGTAAAATATTGATCGTGCATGCTTTGAAAGTGCTTGATTTTCGTGCTTTTAGGCATGGATATCGGTTTTTAACCGGCAACTGCCAGAGAGGCATTAATCATGGTGGATGGATCTCTGAGGCTTTTGATGTTGATTGTGGAATTAGGCATGGCCGTCCGTTCTCTCCCCTTGCATGTACTTTGGCAGTCGAGATTTTGGCAATAAAGATAAGAAAAACAGCCCTTTCTCAGGTATTATAATACCAAAAATAGTGCAAATGTTGTATTGAAAAATAAAGCAGTCTTTCGTGTCCTTATTAATTTTACTTCACGGTGAACATTTCTTGAAATCAAAATCACTTGCCCCCGACTTCGTGTTGTACCTTCATTATAGAAGATTTTTACCACCCCATTCTTTGTGCTATATTTCGATTTCATGTTTTTTGGTTGTTGTTAAATGGGATTCCTGTAAACAACTAATATCCATCTTTGCCTTCTTAAGAAATTAAACACCGATTTTTTTTTTTATTTTGTTTCGTAACCCTCGCAGATTCAAAGAGGCAGTACGTACATTATCCATCCTGACATTTTTTCTTTCAATTTCCTTCTGCACTCCCCTTTGTTTTCATGGACATCCATAAATACAAAATTCACCGGTAAATCATATTAACCATATTTACCAATGACACATTTCAAGCAGTATTCAAACTCACAGTCCGTTGGACAATAGCCAATCCATCGTCAAATGGTCGGTGGGTCACACACAGCGACTACTGTCACCGTTCAACCGTCACCCTCTCGGAGTCAGAATACACAGGGCTGATGGATCCTGATCCCTCCCATCTGGGCATCTTCCCCGTCCCCTCTCTTGGGCTGTGCTGCTCTCTGGAACGGCCATGCTTGGGGGTGTCTTACCGTCTGCGACGACCCTGTTCAAGAGAAGACAGGAGGAAGACTGGCGGGTTGATGATCGGTTCCTGTCAACATGCTTAACAAGCTTTGTACCATCATTTGTAGCTTTTTGTTTACTGTCTGTCTTTACATTGCTTTTGGTCTGTGTTGGTTGGTCATTGTTTTGTTTGTCAGTGCAACTGCCAGCGAGTTAGCATGACTGGGGGAAAAAAATAATAGTGGGGGAAAAAAACAAGCGCAGGCAATACAAATATATCTGCCTTTAAAAGGGATTGCGATGGTTCCCTTATGCAGCCAGTGAAGAGTTTCATATTTTTCTAACTTCATGTTCCCAGTTTTTACATCTTCAACCTCCTGCTGCCCCCCCCCCCCCTCCGCCCTCCTTAAGTTCAAAGTTCTGCCAAGTCATTACTATGAAGACAAATTTAGTTGTTGGCCTGCGCTTGTTTTTCCCCCACTATTAGATTGTTCGTCTTTGTATTTGTCTGACTTTATTCAAGTTTAAAAGGCTGTGCCAGTCTTGAATAAAAGTTACTCTGTGTTAGGTTTCCTTATGGGAGAAAACACTACCCCACTTGTTTGCTGTAACACTTTTGTGGTTGTTTTTTCCTCGCCTGTATCTCGAAGAACAAAGGGCTTGGTGTTGAATACCTGGAATGAGGTGTCATGTAGAACCAGTCCTTTCATCAGGAGTTCCGTACGGTCCCCATTGGCTGCTAGATAAATATGCCACAAACCTTTGATATTTTGGGCTCCGAGGATGGAACCCTGTCCTGCCACTCTTCAGGCAGCCAAACATACCTCCAGTACCGAAGGCTGATTATCGAGGTTGTCCGGGATGTCTTTCTGAATCAAAAAGACCGGATGTGCAGTAGAAAATGTTGCCATTATTTTCCGTAGCAAAACAAAAAAAAAAAAAAAAAAAAAAAAAAAAAAAAAACGGTGACTGAAGCGCTGTGACTGACGAGAAAAAAAAAAAAAAAAAAAAAAAAACGTGCAAAGAACTCGCTTCAAACTCAAAGTCGGTCGAGCAGAGAGCGACCGCTTCGGGTCCGCACGCGACGAGCGTCGCTCATCAAATATGCAATTTAACTGCCACAATTCAAGTAGCGATGAAACTAGTCTAAACTTAACACCAAGACCTAGACAATGGAAGCCAAAGAGTATAGCACGCAAGCTCACAGAAGTAGAATTTGAAATACATTTGAAACATTGTTGTACTGCACATGTACGTGCTCTTGAATTTGAGTTTGAGCATCTGCACCAGCTCGATCGAGCGTGCGTTACTTGACGTGCATGTTTATGAGTATACACGTGTGTGTGTGAGTGAGTGTGTAGTAGTCGTAGTAGTAGTAGTAGTATAGTAGTAGTAGTAGTAGTAGTAGTAGTAGTAGTAATAGTAGTAGCAGTAGTAGTCGACATCGTAGTAGTGGTCGTAGTCGTAGTCGTAGTCGTAGTCGAAGTCGTAGTCGTAGTAGTAGTAGTAGTAGTAGTAGTAGTAGTAGTAGTAGTAGTAGTAGTAGCAGCAGCAGCAGCAGCAACAGCAACAGCAGCAGTAGTACTTTCATTTAAAGTCTTTTCACAAAAAGTGATATTAGAGAGAGAGAGAGAGAGAGAGAGAGAGAGAGAGAGAGAGAGAGAGAGAGATAACGTGAGTGTTTTCATATGTGCGTGTGTGCGTGCGTGTGTTCATATGTGTGTGCGCAGGTGTTGGTATATACATATAATCACACAAAGACTGCCAACAACATATTAAATGCCTGATCGGGCTATGTAACAAACAAAAGGTAATCTTAAAAATAGGATAATGTCTGTGATTGATTTTATTTTTCTGACACCATAACAATAACACTATGTTTTTATTCAGTCTTGCAAGTGTCAGAATAATCAAATTGATGATTGTGGACACACTATGGAAAGAAGAGGTTGTGTGACCCATACGAAAAGGAGATGTAACTCATAATATAAAGTAACATGAAAGATCTCTTATCATGTGCGATATCAGAATTGTTCTCTTAATTTCATTTGTGTGTGTGTGTGTGTGTGTGTGTGTGTGTGTGTGTGTGTGTGTGTGTGTGTGTGTGTGTGTGTGTGTGTGTGTGTGTGTGTGTGTGTGTGTGTGTGTGTGTGTGTGCGTGTGTTCCATCAGA
>JADBJO010000270.1:215000-222500 GCA_016801955.1 Conus betulinus | reverse complement strand
ACTCCCACTCTACGAATTTGACTGTTACAGTTTGTCTTCATTTTCCAGTTTACAGCATTTAAATCTCTCATTTTCTGGAATCAGTAATGTAGCTCATGACTTCCGTTTTCAAAGACAGTTGCGCACTATTGATTTTAGAGGTTGTCCAATGTCACATTTTCCAAAGTCATTTGTGAAAACTCTGGAGAGCTTACAGTTTATTTGGGGTGATACATATAGAACGTGTTGTGAACACGTTTTGCCTTTAGGATTTAACCTAAAGAATTGTTATGCTCCTCATGACAAGTTGTCCACGTGTCATTCGCTGGTTGGTAAGGACGTTTATTTCTATGCTATGACTGTTTATGCCATACTGACACTCCTTGGTAACATGGTCAGTTTTGTCTTCCGTGTGCTGGTGAAAAAGTCGGGTAATCTCGCTAGTTACGGCGTAGTCGTGACACACCTGTCCATTTCTGACTTCATTTCTGGACTTCACCAGGTGATCATCCTGACAGCAGACAGGTTGTATCGTGGTCATTACGTGTGGGAGGACACAACCTGGAGACACAGCGTTGGGTGTCAGCTGGCTGGTGTGTTCTCTCCACTCTGTCTCGACAGGTGTCCACGTTCTCGTGGTGCTTCTGACGCTAGACAGGGCCTTGGCTCTCCACTGTCCAGAAATCAGCACAGTACTTTCCTCGTCAGTGATGCATCTGTTGTGTGCTATGGCCTGGACTCTTGGTTTACTGCTGGCAGTGGTGCCATGGATTCTTTCAACATCTCTGTCAGCCAGCTACTCTATCTTGGGGATTTGTACACTTTTGCCAGACACTGGGGATGGTTTACATTCATCTTCATTTTACATCACTGTAATTGATGGTGTGCACTTGACTCTGTTCCTTCTGGTGGATCTGGACAGTGCTATACGTACGCTAAATCAAAATCTAACCCATACTATTTCGTGAATCCCAATTCACAGTCTGCAGAGATAGATATCGCTAGACGATTTATACCAATCTGTTCCATCAACCTGTTGAGTCGAATGTTCACAAGTCTTGTCCATTTGCTGTCCGCTTTAGGACTGCATGTTTCCAAAGACGTTCACACAGGGATGATCCTGCTTCTGACGCCCCTACCATCTCTGCTGAACCCCTATTTGTATGCCAGAAGCATTGCAGCGGGAAAGCAAAGAGCTGTCTGCCGACAGCGAGTGCTACAGCGACTGAGAGCCAGGAAGAAAGACAGGCAGATTTAAAAGAGAAATCCTTGGCAAACAGTTTATTTCGGTTCTTGCCAAAGATTTTCACGATGAATGTATAGCCAGTTATGCCCTTACAATGTCTTTGCTCTATATTCAAAGGCTGGTTTGTTTCTTTTATTCTCTTCTTTTTTTTTTTCTTTTACTTTTTTTTCTTGTAATGTTTCACCAGTTTAGGTAAAATAAGCAATTAAATGCTAAACATTCTACCCAACACCATAAACCATGAAGCCAGCGAGCTTTCAGGAAGCCTTACTAAATGCACAGAAAACTCCACTCCTGGCTGTAACAATCTGCGAGCATCAATCAAAACTAAAGCAAAAAGCTCATGCAACTTACGACACACTTAAGGTCTTTAAAGGAAAACGTGTAGTTGCTCGGATCTGTGTCGCTATACACTTAGTTTTATCACCGTGTCTGCATAGCCCTACATCTACTCAAGTGATACTGGTACAGGCGTCTTTTCCCGTGCTACTGTTCTCTGTTGTTGCGTCCAAACAACGCTACGTCACTACATTGCTTCGTGTCGATTACGCTCTTTTGGGCAGCCTTTCTCACCACATATCGCTGACGCGGTATTAAGAAAGTAAAAGCTACCAAACAGTTTTTATACTCAATACAGCGCAATTTGCCCCCGTTGTCAGTCTTTCTTTCAATACTCTCTGTCTCTGTCTCTGCTCTCTCTCTCTCTCTCTCTCTCTCTCTCTCTCTCTCTCCTGCCTGTCTGCCTGCCTACCGACCTTTCTCTCTGTCTGTCTGTCTGTCTGTCTGTCTGTCTGTCTCTCTCTCTCTCTCTCTCTCTCTCTCTCTCTCTCGCTCTCTCTCTCTCTCTCTGTGTTTGAGAACAGAATGGAATTAAAAGTTAATATGAGTAAATTTAACATTATTGTATTTTGGAGGGGGGGGGGGGGGGGGGGGGGGGGGGGGGGGGGGGGGGGGGGGGGGGGGGGGGGGCGTTATTTATCGCAGTTAATGCGCACAAATATCTTGGGATATACTTCGTTTCAATTTTACATGCCAAGATATCGTAAACAGAGTGAAGAATGCAGCACTAGCTATTATTCACATTTTATATAAATTAGATTGTACCTCATTTCGTGTTTTCCTTCTAAGTGGTTTGACTCACAAATTCAGTTCAGTTATGCCCCCCTCGCCCCGGTGGAGCATAGACCATCGACGGCCCTTCGCCATCGCACTCTGTTCTGGGCTGTTCTGGCCATTCCAGTCCAGTTGGTCCCTTGTTGCTTCAGCTCTACCTCGGTGCCTCGCCACCAGCTGTTGCGAGGCCGGCCTCTCCTTCTCTTTCCTTGCAGGTTCCAGGTAAGGGCTTGATGTGGGGAACATCCCTTGGCGTGTGGTGCTAAACACTGGCTTCCTGAGGGTGTGTCCGATCCAGCTCCACTTCCTTCGCAGTATTGCTTGGCCACTGGTTCCCGTCCCACTCGCTCCAACAGATCTTCCTTTTCGGATCTTCTCATGCCATCGGATTATGTAGATGCGCCTCAGACAGGTATTGAAAAATGTCTGAATCTTTGTTGCATCGTCTGTGTTGTCCGCCATGTCTCGCATCCTTAGAGCAGAACTGACTTCACATTGGAGTTAGAGATGCGGAGTTTGGTTCTCATGCTGATTCCTCCAGATGCCCAGATGTTCTTAAGCATGACGAAAGCTGCTCTTGCCTTGCCGATTCTGGCTGTCTCGGTCCGTGCCTCCCTGTTGGTCAACCACGCTTCCCAAATAGACTAAAGACTCCACGTCCCTGATGGGCTCTCCACCAACTGTGCCTGGTGTGTTGGCAGTAGTGTTGATTTTCATCAGCTCAGTCTTCTTCGTGTTGATCTTGAGCCCCCGTCCCGACTGATGTGGTCTCCAGGCGAGTGGTCTTGTCCTCCACCTGGCTGTGGCTGTGTGACAGGAGCGCCAGGTCGTCAGCGAAGTCAAGGTCGTCGAGCTGCGTCCAGAGTGTCCATTGTATACCGTTGTTCCTGCCTGTTGTAGTGGTCTTCATGATCCAGTCGATGACCAGGAGGAAAAGGAACGCCGACAGCAGCACCCCTGCCGAACTCCGGTATTCACCTTGAAACTTTCGGACAGATGACCTGCGTGGGCAATTCTGCAGTTCATGTCCGGTAGGTGCACCAGATGAGGGAAATGATTTTCTCGGGGACTCCGTAATACCTCAGCAGCTTCCATAGCGTGTTTCTGTCCACGCTGTTGAAGGCCTTCTCATAATCTATGAAGTTGATGTAGAGGGAGGAGGATTTCCACTCCAGAGGCTGCTCCACGATGATGTGCAGGCTGGCGATCTGGTCGGCACAGGATTTGTTCCGCCGGAAGCTTGTCTGCTGGTCTCGGAGCTTGGGGTGGACAACCTCCTTCATCCTCTTCAGTAGAACCCTGTTGAGAACCTTGCCTGGCGTTGACAGGAGCATGATCCCCCTCGTAGTTGCTGCAGTCCTTGAGGTCTCCTCTCTTCGGCTTCTTGATGATGATTCCTTCTTCCACTGGGCTGGTACCTCCTCCTCTCCAAGATGTTGCTGAAGAAGCTGTATAGCATGTTGACAGCTGTCTCTCTGTTTGCTTTGATGGCTTCTGCTGGTATCTGGTCCGGCCCTACAGCCTTCCTATTTTTTTCAGAGTCATGATGGCCTCCTTGATCTCTGCCTTTGAGGGTTTGTCGTAGCTGAAGGGCCGATATGTCTCTGCGGGTGTCTGGTAATGCATCAGGGGCAGGGCGGTTCAGCAGCTCCCTGGAGTGTTCCGACCATCGTTTCAGCTGTTCATCGGCTGTTGTTAGTGGTTTTTTCCGCTCTTGTCCTTCACTGGCTTGTCTGTCTGCTGGGACTTGCCTGTGAGCTTCTTGGTCACCAGGCACGGGTCCTTCAGGTTCCCCTGTCCAGCTACTGCCTCTGCTTGACTGGCTAGGTCGTCAAAGTAGTCCCTCTTGTCCTTCTTGATACCCCTCGTTACTTCTCTGTTCGCTGCTGTGTGCTTTTCCTGTGCCCTTGCAATAGCAGTTCTCGTTCGGCTCGTGTTCAGCGTAGTTTTCGTTCTCCTTGTTTCTAACTTGCGGATTGTTTCGGCAGAGATCCATTCCTTGTGCTGGGTCTTCTTCTTGCCAAGGATTTCTTCACATGTGTCGTGCCAAAGCTTTTTGTAGTGTTCCCACTGTGTCTCGGTGACTATCTCACTGTCTTCTATCAGATCTTGTAGCGGCTGGAAACTGTCGTGAAGGCTGATCTGGAATGCTGGTTGTGTGTCCATGTTTCTGAGCAGTCCAACACTGTACCTTGTCCGTGTTTGTTGGTGTTAGTGAATCTCTTAAGGCGAAGTCGCATTGTTGTCATAAGGAGGTGGTGGTCTGATGACACGTCAGCACCTCTCATAACTCATGCATTCCGCCATGATCTCCTGACCTTGCGGCTAATGCAGATGTGGTCAATCTGGTTCTAAATGACGTTTTGTTCGGGGATCTCCATGTGGCTTTGTGGATGCGCTTGTGTGGGAAAATGCTTCCTCCTATGACCAGCTGGTTCAGAGCGCAAGGTCTGGAAAGCGCTCACCATTCTCGTCCATCTGTCCCAGTCCGTGTGTCCCCATGATGTCCTCGTAGCCTGTGTTGTCCATTCCAGTCGTGGCGTTGAAATCTCCCATCAGTATTGTTATGTCTTTTGCTCCGCTTCTATCTATCACTTTCTGTAGTTGCTGGTAGAAGTCATCTTTCTTCTCTTCTTCCGCGCATCATTGGTGGGAGCCTAGGACTGGATAATGTTCAGCCTGATGTCATTCTTCTTCATGGTAAACTTGGCTGTGATGTTGCGGGAGTTCACAGGTTCCCAACCGATGAGTGCCCCCTGTGCCTCTGGTGCCAGCATCAGGGCCACACCCTCAGTGGGGGAAAGGAGGGAGTGGGGAGCTCCATCCACTGTGTCCTGAGTACAGCAGCTGTTCTGCCGATGAAAGTCTCAGCTGTCCTGACTGTAGTCACCTAGTCTCACTCAGTCCTAGCACTCCAATTTGTAGTTTTTCATCTCTCTCGCTACTAGGGTGGTTTTTTTCCTGTTTCATACATCGTCCTGATGTTCCATGCTGCTACTCTCTCGTTGTTGTCCTGGGTGTTAGAAGGGGGTTCAGCCTTGCAGCTTCCTTTCGGCTTTCACTGCACCGCGTCATAAGTCTCCGGGATGGAGACTCTTCCTTGCCCAGGTGAATGTTTTGGTTCGTTGTCGTCGATGCTTCTGTAACTGAAAACTGGGGGGTTGTTAGCCCTACGCAAAACCCTTTATCCTCCGGGCGGGCTGGTCCTGCCTAAGTCGCCTCTTACGATATGCATGGCAGGGCAGTGGGTCTGTTCTATGCCCAACCCACAGGGAGAGTTTGACTCACACGTTCAGCAAGCTTTGCAGTATGGAGCTGAGATCTGGAGGGAGAGTGCTGGGGTGGGATAGTGGAAGGGTACGTTCGAGAGGGAGAGGAGAGGTTTGAAGGAGGATAGATGAGAGTAGGGGAGTAGGGAAATAAATGGGGGAGGGAGAAGGGGATGGGAAGGGGGGGGGGGAGCAGGGATCGGTTGCGACGATGGAGAAACAGAGGGCAGAAACGTCGAGGAGGAGAAAGGATGGGGAGAAAGCGTGCTGATAGGCTACATATTCCCTACATGATTGCGAGAGCGTATTTTGGTTGTGAAAGCGTAAATACTTCTGTCTATACCCCCCTGCATCCCTGCATATGATAATCATGTTTTAATAAGGAGGGGGAGCGTCGGAGACCCGTCACATTGATTGATAGCTGATGGCAAAAAAGGGAGCAACACGTTCAAAACAGTGACAGGTACGCTTTTTATAGAACATTTTAATCTCTAGGAATTGTGAGGCGTTTCTTCTGCATGGCATTGGCAGATATTTAACGAAGTATATGACAAGAATGAGAATTGGAATAGCCGATATATTCACACAGAAGCATCTGTATATTAGTGTTGATGAGGACGCTACAACGTGTCCGTTGTATAAGAACGCCAAAGAGGATGAACAACATTTTTTTTTTGCTGTGCTGCCCTGCTTTCACAGATTTGTGAAATGATTTTAACCCCCCCCCCCCCCCCCCCCCCCCCCCCCCCCCCCCCACACACACACACCTCCCTGAAGTCTGTTCAACGTTATATTGCTCATGACAAATCGAAATAAAACGGCATTGAAAAGTGTTTGCATGTGTTTGTATAAAGCGTTCAAAAGACTCACAGCACTACTCAGTTAAAGTATTCTTTGATTACGCTGTCAGGATGGATTAATGCTGTCATGTCATGTTACATACTTGGTTATTCATTGTTTATTCAAAAGTGTGTTGTCCGTGTATTGTACCCCCTTCAGAATGGGCCATAGCCTATACTGAGTAAACTTCTGCTTCCGCTACCGCTGTTCTGTCTATCTGTCTATCTATCTCTCTGTCTATCTATCTATCTATCTATCTATCTATCTATCTATCTATCTATCTATCTATCTATCTATCTATCCATCTATCTGTCTGCCTGTCTATCCGTATATTTATCATTTATTTAGGTATTTATTTATTTGTTTGTGTATATTTTGTGCAATCATAGGCATATCAATTCATTCGTTTATTTCTCAAATGATTCGTTTAGTTATGTGTTTATTCGTGTACTCTTTCGTTCTTTTTGTTGACGTTCTTGTTTGCTAATTTGGTTGTCTTCTGTGGCTGCGAAAATAACAATCTTACTTCAAACCTTTTCTTTATTCCATCACTCGGTCTTTACGGGGTTCGGAGGCACTAGAGTGGGAAAAGGGTAGCTACGGGAGAGAGGGGGTGATGGAGTGAAAGCAGACATCTCTCAGGATGGGACAGAAACCGGCAAAGGGACACAACCTCTGTCATGTCGTAAGTGATCATATTCATGAATTACTTCCCATATTAAGACGTGTAACGCAGTAACTTTTTTCTTTTTCTCCCCCCCCCCACCCATTTCTCCCCGTCCCTTTACTCCCCTGCTTCTCCCTCACCCCCAGAAAGAGACTCTTTTGACTTTCAAGACCCCCCTTTTTTTTTTAAGAATTGCTGTAATTTAAATGTGTAGACCTTGAACACACGAATATCACACACACACACACACACACACACACACACACACATACACACACACACACACACACACACACACACACACACACACACACACACACACACACACACACACACACACAGAGAGAGAGAGAGAGAGAGAGGAGAGAGAGAGATTGTACGTAGGC
>JADBJO010000270.1:202500-205000 GCA_016801955.1 Conus betulinus | reverse complement strand
TCTTCTTCTCCCTCTTCTTCCTCCTCCCTTTCCTCTCCTTCCTTCTCTCCTTTTTCCCCTTCGTGTTCTAAGTTTAGATTCGGTTCTCTATTTAGATCTGATATTGCTGTACACAGGCAACGTTACAGTGTTCTTTCAGAATTAGATGTTTTATGTCCATTGTGCAAGTCAGCCCCAGAGAACGAACTTCATTTTCTATTTGTTTGTCCTTTGCTTACAGATTTAAGACAAAAATATATTCCTTTGAAATATTATCGATGTCCATCGTTTTTTTTTTAGGCTTGTCTTGCTTTTGTCGCCAAGAAATGAGAATGTTGTTGGTAATCTAGCTTCATATTTGTATAAATCCTCCAAGAGGAGGAGTTACCTGACTTGAATTTGTTTTATATGTGCTGTATATTAATGTGTTGTTACATCAGTTATATGTCAATACCCCCTTCAAATGTGGCTGTGGCCTTTTTTTTTTTTTTTGGAAAAATTATCGTTATCGTTATCGTTATCGTTATCGTTATCGTTATCCTCTTCTTTCCTCCCACTCGTCCTTTTTTCAACTTGGTGTTCTTCGTGTCTTCTTTCTCGTTCTGATTGTTCTTGATCTTAAGCAGCTTCTTTCTTCTTCTTCTTCTTCTTCTTCTTCTTCTTCTTCTTCTTCCTATCATTACTATCATGATAAGTAATTACTCATTACTCATTTGCTTGCATTGATGGCTATCTATCCATTACAACATGATTCAATGGAATGGTTGCAATGTAAGACATCTGCATTTTCATGCATACATGTAATGATTATAAGCTTGTTTTGATACCTCATTCTCTGATCCAAAATTAGCAAGATAGAATGACAGCGTAATTTCAATCAAAAGTATTTGAAACTTATTGAGTGATCTGATTGTGTCCACCAATTGAGCTGAATATCTATTATCTGTATGTAGTAGACTACGTACAGTGTAATCGTTATGTATTTGTACAGTGTAATCGTTATATATTTGTAAGACACCAGAATCTGCAAGCTTTCTTTCGATATTCATGAACCGACACATGAGAGGATTTCCCCACCATCCCACCATCTTTTCCCCCTCCTCTCTCCTCCCCCCCCCCCCTCCCCTCCAGCCTGTCCCCGTTACCTTCTCTGACAACCCACCTTTCCACCTCCCCTTCCCCGCCCCCACACCAACCCCCACTCCCTCCTTTTTTTTTTTTTTGGTCACATCTTCCCTCCATCCCCACCCACCCACCCCCTTCTTCTCGTCCCCCCCCCCCCCTTCCTCTCCCTCTCTTTGCCAGCCCACACTTCCTTACCTGTCCCTATCACTCTTTCATTTTCTACCTCCACTCCTCTTCTTTTGTACAACCCTTCCATTCCCTCCCCCTTCCCTTGCACCCCCCCCCCCCCCCCCCCCCCCCCCCCCCGTTCTTTCTTTAAGCTCTCTTCAAATGAATTCTCCTTCTCTTCCCTTTTTTACTCCCCCCCTCCAACCCCTCCCTTCCCCCCCCCCCCCCCCCCCCCCCCCCCCCCCCCCCCCCCCCCGCGCTAAACTTTCTTTACCCGCCCTCCCTCCTCCCCCTCCTCCCCCTCCCCCGTCCACCGCTAATTTCTATATTCTTTATAGTGTATATTTTGATACGCTGAGTTTGACGTCTAAAACAATAGAATTCTCGCTCAGATGTCGTTTGAAATACCTTTTTGATACGTCTATACTTTTTACACAAGCAAAAACTCAGTCTTGTGAAATTGAATTCTTAATGACAACACCCCCCCCCCCCCCCACCATCACCATCAACACACCCCCATCCCCATCCGTAGTCTGCTCATCCACCCCCTTGGTTACATTTATACCCACTCCTCCCCCTCCATCCTCAACTCAATCCCATCAATAGCATTAACAACAACAGATATTGTGGTGTCCTATTCATCGATTTCAAAAAAGCATTTGATGTGATAGACCATAACCTTCTTCTTAGAAAATTAAAATTGTATGGCTTATCCACGAAAACTCTTAAGTTTTTTCAATCATATCTCGCAAATAGGCAACAATGTGTGAAAATCAATACAACTACTTCTTCATTTCAAACACTTTCCTATGGCGTCCCACAAGGGCTCTATCCTGGGTCCCTTACTGTTCACACAATTTACATCAATGATCTACCACTCCATATCACATCCGCATGTGAACTCTTTGCAGATGATACAACAATACACACAAATCATTCTGATGTTACTGTTCTTGCACAAACTTTACAAGAAAGTGCGAATGACCTCGTAAAATGGACTGAACTAAATCACATGTCGCTTCACCCTCAAAAAACTAAATCCATGCTTATCACAACCAGGCAAAAAAAAGACAAAATCTCACTATTAAGTTTCCTCCTGTACATCTGAAAGATGAACCTGTTGAACAGGTAACATGCCTCAAAGTGCTAGGAATAACAATTGATAACAATATTAGTTGGCAAGCTCACATAAACTCACTGTGCAAAAAAGTTTCACAGAAAGTTTATC
>JADBJO010000270.1:180000-197500 GCA_016801955.1 Conus betulinus | reverse complement strand
TCTAAAATCAACTGTTGTTACGTGTCTTAGAAAACGAAAGTCGTGAGTTAAGTGCTTAATTCCACAGTATGAAAGGTTTAAATTCCCGCAAACTGGAAAATGGAGGCAAAAAATAAGAATCAAACTCATTTAACAGGAGCAATGACAGGTCTAGTGTCTGAAGACTGGGGAAAATGGACACGTTAGGACTGCTGACGAAAATTGATGATACCAAGGGGTTGTTAGCAAGAAAGAGCTCAGACACGTATGGGCCTAAATTTGACAGATCTTATAAACTGATCACTTCAATCAGATTGCTGCTGAGAACAATTGTTGTCAATAACAATTACCCTCATTCTATTCGTATTTACGGATTTCTTTCTCGTCCATGAGACTGTGTTTTACAAATTCGTCCTAAAATTTGTCGTCCTTTTAGTGCTACAGTTTTACCAATTATTTTGTTCGAGAGAGAGAGAGAGAGAGAGAGAGAGAGAGAGAGAGAGAGAGAGAGAGAGGGGGGAGGGGGGCAGGGAGGGAGGGTGTGTGTAGAAAGTATGCAAAAGTAAACCCACTGTGTTTGTTACGACACTGCTTTGTAGTAAGAGAGGGGCAGAGTGGAAACTGACAGAACTCTTCATCACTGTTGTCCTGACAGTCCTGCTGATGGTCACACACCAGACTGTACGGAACGTGCTGGTCACCTCGCTGACATGCAAATGAGGGGGGGGGGGGGGGGGGGGGGCGTCATTTTCCACGTGCAGGCAGAGGACGATGGGATACCCCAGGTGTGTCTGTTGGCTCCGTGCTGCTGGTTGCTGGCTGCAAAACACTGGGCCTGGATGTCACAAGCCAGGAAAGGGTGGGGTCTTATGTCTACCAGGGCATTCTACGAGCGGAATGTCTATATGAGTTTTGGTCTTAATTCTAGGTCTGGATAAGGAACTGCGGTGAGAGCTATGGAGTTCACACAGCGGGAAAGAGGAGGCCTTTCTCTGCTGTGAACATTCAGTGGTAAAAATGAACAGCTGACTGTTTTCCTCACAAAACTCTCCCCAGCCGCATGTCTTTGCTGTCTGAAACTCCCCGGGCTTTATGGAGGAACTTGTTTTGCTTGCGATGGGGAAAAAGCACATGCTTTCATCCAGCCACTGGTGGACCGATGCATAGCTGTAAAAACAAATATTTCGCTATTTTCATGACATTTTAAACAACAGAGTGTTTCACAAACTTCACGATGAATGAAAGCCCATCGATATGTATCATTGTTCTAGTCGTTGTCATCAATTTATTACTGTCATTCAACAGCCAAAAGATTTACAGACTGCTCTACAGAACGATTTGCAACTTACATCTATATCTTTGCAAAAAGAAGCATGCCAACCTTTGTCTAAATTTAATCTTCGCAACTGGTTTATAATGATTGCTTTTGTTGCAAAAACCCTAAAGAGAAGTTAACGTAATGGCTCACAAGCTCCTATGTAGACAGAGGTGGCTGTTTGTTTGAATATGAGTGTATCTGACCACAGACAGACCAGTAGATACAAAGACTAGCTACACAGTGGAAATAAATCTGGCGTATCATTTCTTTGGCATTATTCCTACGCCGTAGACTCACATCTAGGTTTTTCCTATTGCAGCACCAGTGGTCCACACGGAGGCAATCCATCACGAGAGTCACACTGCTAAGCTGCTTTGGTTGTGTTTAGAGGTACACGTTCTGATCCAGCGTACGAAGGACGCCATCTTACTGAATCCTGTATGACGACAATAACTATTAGTTGTGGAGCCAGCTAGAGGACAATGCTTCATCCAGCCAGCAGTAATTCTCGTCATTTCTCAAGGTGAGTGCATCGATACTGTACCTGCTCAATACTACCCCTGATCAGTAGTATCCCTAACTATTGGTGCTCAATACCCCTTCCCCCCGCCTGCTCGATAGTGTATATATATATATATATATATATATATATATATATATATATATATATATATATATATATATATATATATATATATATAATATAATGAAACAATAAATTCCAAGGATAAGTACCCAGCACCATTCCAGCAACTTACAGAGCAACTAGGTGTTGCAAATATATATATGCATGCGGGGGGTGGGGGGAGCCCTTCAAGAGTTTGTGGAGTGGTGTCCTATGTTTTAGCTTTGATTTTTAAAGAGTAGTTTACTGACCGTTATGGAGTTCCGTCTCCAGCTACTGGTCCCCATTTTCGCCTTTCCATTTTCAGACAAATTTTATCCCGACACTTTTTTTTCCAAATTGTTAACTTTCCCTTTCACTGAGTGATCCTGTTTGTTTTCTGTGGATGCCAATCAAGTAGGTAGGGAGGTCTACTCGATTTTCAAGAGGTATTTTTATCATCTGCATGGAAATACTTCTCATTCAGAACAGCAATTGTGATCCAGTAGCAAACCTGAAGACTTCATCACAAAAAGCAGCTGTTGATTGTTGCTCCTGTTGACCTCCCCTTAAGAGGAACGTACAGTAATGGAAGCATTACATTTACAGGAGAAGAGTTTTTTTCTCATATTCTTTTCCCCTTTAAATGTAATTACCAATATATATTATTCTGTCAAATTTAATTTGCGTTCCTCTTGTAGACTCTCTCAGATCCACAGAAAATACAAAATTATCTTTTACACAAATACAGGCCGATGCTTATGCACAAGCAGTAGAAGCATGGCGATTGCTTGGGTTTACTTGGTTAAATTACATGATTTAAGAGAAAAAGACACATTTTTTTTTCAAAAGGCATCCTGGTTTTGCTTTATTTCAGAATTACAATTTCTAGAATTATGATACAAATGTTTTGCAGCCTTAGTGTTATAGCTTACACTGCTTGATTTCATGGTTGCAATCAATTTATTGGAAATAAGACCAGACGGAAATTCTGTGATGTGTGTCCTCAAGATCTATTACTCGCAACGTATCAAGAATCGATCACTTTTTGCGGAAAGTCAGTTGTGTAACGCTTCCATGTTACAAATTATGACAGCAGCAGACCTAGAAGTTCACCCCCTTTCTGAAATTAGAAATTAGGATGAATTCTAAGTAGCAGCTCCTGGATTCTTCGACGCAAATGGTACGGAAGGCAAACAAGTGCCATTCAGCACCTACCCAACCCAACCCAACCCTCACCACCACCACCAGAAGTGACGTAACATGTAACCAGGTGACAGTTGGGAGGATGGAAACAACTAATACTGTAGAGTTCCATTCTGCTCCCAGACTTCATGGCAGAGCAGCTGCTGCTACGGGGGAATTACACCTGCCATATTCAGACAACTCCTGTGCTGATAGACAATTCGAGCAACTCTCTCAGAGATGCATCAGGTGAATGGGCAAATTTCGGTTGTGTGGCTAAAGGCTTTCCTGTAGAATCTACAGAACAAATGTTTATTGCTGTGCATGTCACTGACAATACAAAGATAATGAAAACGGTAGGCACGACCACTTAGATTGGATGTACATTTTGTCATCCTTCACATTCATTTGGATCATCAAGCATAAACTTAAGGAGTTCCAGTGATAGTGACCATTCTTCACTTACTGATTTCATTGTTTCTTTCTGTACTTTCTTCCCTCATTTCTTCACCTATTCATTTCACCTCTTACTTCTTTTCTTTTTCCCAGATCAGTTTGAAAGACAGATTGATGGTTTACACAGGTTGCCCAGCAAGGGGTTTGATAACTACACTGCAACTCTCTCAGAGATGCATCAGCTGAATGGCCGTCTTCTTGTTCATTCCCATTTTCTTTCTCTCCCACGCATCATTTGCTCAAAATGTTCGTCAGGTCTCTGAATTCATTACAGAGGTATTACTGGCCAGAGCCAAATGTTCGCCTGGTGAAATGAAATACCATTTATTTTGTATGAAAAACATTATAGCGTCACATGGTGGGTCTATAAACTTAAACGATCAGCTTAACGAACTTGAAGATTATTCCAAAACAGCAAAACTCAAGGAACATCGATAAGTTTGGACATTATCCCTTCTGAACGTAGAAGGCAAAAACGTTTTTTCTTTGTCGTGGAAGACACGCTGATCAAATGCGGCACAGAGAATGAGAACTTAGTTTTGTTAGTCTAGAATGGAGGCATCTCAGGAATGCCTTGGTGTGTTCAGAACAAATTATAACGAACTGGGTCACAATCAAATAACTAAGGCAAAGAGAAGTGACCTCAGCGCGGTGTGGCACAGTACATGCATCTGTTCCACACAGAACGATTCATCCGGCTCTTGTGATATAATATGTCGAAAATAACACCCATGCAATAATAAAGAAGTACGTCCATGGCTTCTCAGTAAGATTTTCCAATAACTATAAAATACAATACACAGCACCAGTACTGAAGTTGGCATAACAATCGGCTCCAATACTGCTTGCGTTGGCAACGGGAGTCAACTTGAAAGCAGCCGTGGATGATGCAGCTTCGAAAGGTCCTCGGGGGTGGATCCTAAGTGCACCATTTAAAAGCCTCCATGGACGACACACAACAGCCCTTTCCACCAAGGACGATAGAACATGAAATACTAAGCAGTAAGCTGCTTCATCATGGATGAGTTTCAAAGCAAGGGAATCACCCGGTCTCCCCATGCGGAAAGGAAAAGTAGCTTAAAAGCTACGGTCATTTAGCCAGCTAAGCTATTCTAGGTGTGGCAGAAGAAGAAGTCACGTGCCTTTGAAGGTAATCTGACAGCTCCTTGAAAGACACAAAGAGAGGGAAGAAAACTAGGCGAATGGCAAAAGAAAGCACAACGAGATAATAGACCAATTAGCCCGTTCTGGTAATCACGTGGTCTGGCGTCTGCAGTTCATGCTAGTGTCGAAGCTGCTCTGGCTTCTACTGCGGGCTCCATGGAGGGCGAAATCAACAAATAAACTAAAAAAAACTGCTTGGTGTCCCATCTGGTCTAACTACTCGCCTCGAGTGGAGACACGGCTGTTCCTGAAACCCATCCTCGAGGAATTCAAACTGGTCAAACCAAGGTTACTAACTATGCTTGATGACTCGGAACACGAAGTTGTGATATCAATGCAGCTCAGGCCAAAGGCTGGCAGATGATAGAAAGTACGAGAGGCAGTGGACGAGGCAAAGAAAACCCTGAAGATCAGGGGAGAAAACAGAACAGCAAAAGTGGTTGGGATCAACAGAAATGGAGAGGTGGTCAAAGCGAAAGGGTAAGCAAACAGTCATGGAAATTCAGCAGTGAAAGTAAAGAAGAGAGAGTAGTATGAGAAGTGAAAAGGAGGTCCAGTAATACAACAGGGACAGTGGACTATGTCCAAAAACGCATTATAACGAAGTCTTATCTGGAATGATATAACGCACATGGCTCCTCTTATGATCAACCTCACCATCAAGTTTATTTATGAGCTCTTGCACTGGAATCCAGACCTGGAGATATATGAAGAAACCAGACGACCTACCTGTCTGCTCCCTCAGGGCCAGCCAGTGGTGGGACATGCCGTGAGTTCATGCAAAGCAGTGTTAAACCAGGTAAGGTACAATGGAGACGCACCCAATTGCCTTAGAAGATTGCACATGCGTTTCACAATGCCAGAGAGAAAACGTCGTCACCAGACGCCCCTGCAACGACTTTCTAAACGACAAGAGGCCATGCATTAAGATTAACAATAGCTGTGCTATCACGAGCCTGGAAGCAGGCTCTACTGGAGAGATTGAATGACTGGGAGGGGCGCATAGATCCTTCCAGATTTACAAAATCATCCAGAGACCATGTGACCGGATATTGTACTCCAATTGGGTTTGTAAAAGCAAATGATTCTTTCCTAATTCACTTGCAGTATGAAAGTAGAATGAGACAAGCTCATATCTATGAAACTGAAAATGCGTGGTTAACCAGTGGCACGCGGAAATCACGGTTTGCAAGCCATCTCGCTACGGAAGTTAGAGCAAGGGGATGTAGGCTTATCAGAGTATGATCTCACGAAACCCGCGATTTCTGGGCAGAAAACGACGACCAGAACCCCCTAAAAGCAATGGTGGAGACATCCGGTCGAGAACAAAAATGAACTCCAGAATTCTTAAAGTTTTGAACTAAGTGTCCGTGCGACGTTTTTAAGACGTCAGAGTAAAAAGGCAACGCCTTGAAAGGTCCACTGCTGAACAATTGCAGGTTGAATCCCGGCAATGCCAGGTAAAAATACTGACAACAGGAAGGCATCTATAAATCACGACTTGAATGCGGCCTGGGCTCCTCAAAATATAAGGAGTCCAGGGCTAAGATGGGTCTCTCCTTTGAAAGACTTTCTGCTGTCAAGCTTTCCACAAATTTTTCACCTCTGACATCGGCGATGAAAGGATATATTCATGTGCCATATTGCTTGTTTATATATTTATTTATTCATTTGTTTTCTCGTTTACTTATTTGTACGTATGTAAATTGCAAATTGCATAATCATTATATTGAGGTTCACAAGCCATCTTATAGATATTCAAGTGTCATGTGCAAGCAGACCACAGGTTGTCAGCTTGATGCTACTTTTTGTCATTGTATACATTCATGATACATGTTTACCGTTTAAGGATTATTTGCTAAAACTACTTCATCTGTTGGGTAATTCAAAAACGTTCTCACGTGGCCGGAAGTCCTGAACCTGCAGAGGTTAAGCCTAATGTAAAGGAGGAAATACTTGCAAAGAGTCTGAGCAGTCTCATGACCTCCATCCACTTGGCCTCCGTGTTGAGCACCGCTAGTCTGGAATCTATGGCGGCGCACACTTCTCTGCCGCCTGTGTGTCATTGCCCCTGGGTCTGAGGAGGACATAGCACCTGGGCAAACACACACACATACGCGCGCACACACACACACACACACACACACACACACACACACACACACACACACACACACACACACACACACACACACACACACACACACCATGAATATGCGAGCTGTCACGAACAGAACCAAACAAATATAAACATTTGATCACACAGCTCATCCCTACCCTACACACACACACACACACACACACACACACACACACACACACACACACACACACACACACTTGAATGACTTTAATTTTCTCGGTGGATCGAGGACATTCCACCACACACACACACACACACACACACACACACACACACACACACACACACACACACACACAACACAACACAACACAACACACACACACACACACTCTCTCTCTCTCTCTCTCTCTCTCTCTCTCACTCACACACACTCTCACTCTCTCTCTCTCTCTCCCGGCCAGCACACACGTGCATACTCGTAAATATATACAACTGTAAACACATTCGTGTTTGTCCACAAGTGAATTCATGAACAAGAGCTGGATTACATGCGCGATGGTCGAAAGAATACAACATCTGATTCAAACCCAATCGTTTCCTCAATAAGAGCTGCTCTTCTTCTATGGTCTGTGCATTGCAGCCCACACATTCACAGGAATGTAAGAAGTCAGCGACTTATCACACCACGCTTTAAACAGGCCTTAGCATGTGTGTGTGTGTGTGTGTGTGTGTGTGTGTGTGTGTGTGTGTGTGTGTGTGTGTAAATGACATGATCGCTCAGTGGTTGTGCCGGAAGAGTGGTTTTTACACTTTTTTTGTAAATATCATCAGCATAGCTTGTTTCAATGCGTAACACGAGTACTTGGGTTGCATTAGATGTTTTTGTTTAAATGGCAGTTAAAAAATATTGCCAAGTTATTACTATAATGACGGAAGAATTGTTAACCTGCGCTTGTTTTTTCCCCCAGTACTTAATTGTTCAGCATTATATTGTCTGTTCAATCAGTGGGAAATTGCATCTCTTAGGAGATAAAAGTAAAGGTTGTTCTGCACACAACTCTTAGCCGCTGACAATGTTCGGGTTATTTAACAGCAGAGCTGACCACCCAGACTGTTCCATATCTTTTAATCTCCCTTGCATCTTTTGAATAGATTCCTCAAGCATAGGCTCGGAGATTGTCCATTACATTTTATACTGTTTGCATAATGTTTTTAGTTTTTTTAGTAACTTTTTTTCTCTCTCCCCTTTAGTTTTGTTTTATTTATTGCCCTTGGCTGGCTGCTTTGGGGTGCTGTTGGGTTCTTTTCTGAACCCTTGGTGGTGAGAACACCACAAAATTATGGACTGTGGTGTGTCTCTATTTGACGTGATGAGTACAGTCGCAATGAGTCGTGTCTCCCTGATGAGTCCCATCCAGCGGACGAAAGGCCCAGGAACAGGTAATATAATTGAATCTGACTTCCAGAGGTATTACGATAGTTCCCTCATGCAGCTAGTAAATGGTTCATATTCATAATAGTTTTATTTACTTTCTTTATGTGTCCACGATTCTTTAATAGCCCTCATCCCTCTTTTTTTTTAAGTTCCATAGCTGCCAAGTCATTACTATTAAGAATTGTTAACCTGCACTTGTTTTCCCCCACTACGTAGCTGTTCAGCATAATTTTATATATATATATATATATATATTCAATTTACTGTAAAAACAAACTTGCTCTTCTGTCTTAGAGGGAAAAGAAATAGGGGCCAAAGCTATGTGATGTATGTATATATATATATATAAAAATCAACGCCGCCCACAGAGTTCATTTTTGTTTATTATTCAATCTTTCTCCTGTCAAAAGGCTTTTTTTCAGGAACCGGAGATCGTACTTTCATCTCCTAGCTGAAATGAGCGTTAATACTAGCAGTGACTCCTGAGTCCATCAACACAGAGCTGAGCGGATCTTTACAGCAGTCGTCGGCACAATGACGGTAAGTAAGTTGCCAAAGGCTCAGACGACAACGAAAATGGCTATCTGAGCGAACTGCCGAAAACACTGAACTCAATATATAGAAGTGATCACTAATTATAGAAGTTTTGTCAAAAAATAACTCAAAACCTTGACAACGTAATCAAAACAACGGAGATTGTTTAACTGCGAGCTGCTGCTGTTAGATCCTGAGTCGGTTATAAATACCCAAGGGCAGGCCACTTTCCTATTGCATTAAATGTGCAGCTCTAATTACATGTAGTGTCCAGCCTTGGAGTAATGTAATTGAGCCCATGCATTTTCAGAGGGATCTACAAAATCCTGAGTATCGCACCCTTCTAAAAACAGAATCCTGTTTCTCATCCTTTGCATACTGTTGAGTTCTGTACGGGAGTTAAGACACTTAGTCCCCAAATTGGCTTGCCAGTTAAGTCTTCCTGCCTGCCAGTTTGTCTTCAGATCTAACTTGTTTGATGGAGTAGATGGAAAGAAAGGGCAGAGCCTTATCTTCAGGGTGCTGGATTCGGTCTGGGCGAGATGTCTGGCAAACCCCATATCGCTGGGCCATTTTCCTGTTGCAGTCTGTTTAGTGATTGGTCCACCTTTCGAGATCCTTGGAGGACCCAACATACCATAAGTCTGGGTGGTTCTGGCATCTGATGATGTAGAGGGTATTTTTGTCGAACAGGTGAGGTGCTGCCTGATGGGCCAGTAGCGCCCATCCCATGGGCTTTTTAGCCCTATCAAGTCCCTGGGATGTGCACAAGGAATGATCTGTAAAGCAGTTAATGTTGCAGTCATGTATCTATGTTTATGAGACTGTAAGACTACCAGTTACATGCATGCAAACACCGTTATATGAAAAGAAATTACCACTGTAGTTTCAGTAGAGTTCTTGTCTTTATTTTATCTAAAACATTAGCAGAATTAGTGTTTACCACTAACTTTTTCTTTTTCAGAATCCTCGTTGTACCAGCAATAATGTTTCACTATGAAATAATCAAAGCAGGAATCGAAAACCAATCACAGCCACAAGAATTACAATGTCTTTGATATTATCTGATTCTGCCTGTATGAAAAAAAAAATCCAAACTTTTCACACTCGAAGTCTGCACACAGTGCAGGTATGTGCATCAGCAGTTGAAAAGTACAACACAACAGTTGAAAGGAATTAAAATCATCAACTTAAGGAGTCCAGAGCCTCTAGAAAAACCCGTACTGTCAGTGTCAGTTAGGATGCAATTAGGAGTTGGCAAGGTGAATGTAGACACTGTCGTTTAATATTTTCAGCTATGCTGAAAAGTTGTGTGAAGATGTATTAATAAATTTATTTTTGATTATGCAAAAACTGTTTACACTATACAACCAGAGTTTAATTTGGCAATAATGGTTTCAATTATCATTGTATGTGATATTCTGAAAATTTTTGGTATCTTAGAAGCTATATGAATATTTCACTGTACACAGACTGATTCTTGTTTTGTTTAATGTACAACTGACATGTAGTACATATCAGTAGCAGCAACGAAAACAATGGCAATAGTAACTGTAACACAGTGATTATAACAATTCCGGCCAGTAATGTAAGGAGCAAACATGTGAAAGAGGTAGAAACCCGAATTTTACATTTAAGACTTTTTTCTCCAATACAGTAACAACAATAATTCTGTTAGAAATCGTAATAAAATCTATTATGTTGTAAACTGATATCTTATACTTAGTCTCCTAGAAAAGTACATCGATACATCCGAGGCTTAACCATATATCTTTGAATGAGACATTTTGAAAGAATGACAATTTCAGTTTCTTGCTTGCATAATAAAAACAAAAGCCTCCTTTTGCTTGAATGCTTCCAATTTTTCTGTATATCATACACACAACAGTAATTTTTAATTAGCCTATATAATAATGTGTGTGTGTGTACGCGCGCGCGCGCGCGCGCGCGCGTGCGTGCGTGCGTGCGTGCGTGCGTGCGTGCGTGCGTGCGTGCATGCGTGCGTGCATGCGTGCGTGCATGCGTGTGTGTGTGTGTGTGTGTGTGTGTGTGTGTGCGCGCGCGCGCGCGCGTGTGCGCGCACGCGGTGCTCACCTGTTCCCCGTTTATTAAATTACAAAACGAAGCACTTTCTATCATTGACAGAAGTTCAAAGACGCCTTATGCCTCATTAGCAAAAGGTATGGGTGTGGTGGGAGGTAAGGGGTAGACGGGCGGGGGGGAAAGGGGGAGGTGGGGGTGGAAGGAGGAAAACAGGTATCCAGCCGGTCTATGTACTTCATGTCCGCCGTCGACGGTGATTTCAAAGACTCATCACACGCGGTGATAGGGCTGGCGGGGAAGGGAGATGAGGGAGTAGTGGGAGATAAGGATGACTTGGCGGGACAGGGGGAGGTTGGGCTGGAAGGAGGAAACACGGTGTCCCACATCGTCTTTCATGTCGCCGACGACGGTGACTTCGAAGACTGCTCACTTGCGGCGAGTAAGGCTAGCGGAGGGGGAGGGGGGGGGGGGGGGGGGGGGGGGTGGGGGGGGGGGGGGAGGTGGGGGTGGAAAGAGGGAAAAACGGTGTCCACCCGGTCTACTTCTCTCATGTCGCCGTCGACTGTGACTTCAAAGACTGCTCACTCAAGGCAAAAGGGATGGGAAGGGTGGAGATGAAGGATTGGTAGATGATGTGCGTGTGCGTGTGTGTGTGTGTGTGTGTGTGTGAAATTTAACGTTTATCCACTCTAGGTGATCTTAGACAAAAAAAGACACCACCCCATGAATCCAACAACAAACAAACACATAAACTAACCCTAATGATAAAACCAGAAAACTACAAATGGTTTTGATGTGGGAGAGAAGAGTGAAAGGTAGGGGATGGATGAAGATGGTCCTTTCGTATATTTTATGTAGATTTAGCAGTAGCTATATCATTGACTTACTCCTTTAAAGACCAGTGGGCTGAACACAGCTCAGAAATTTATGTAGTACAGTTTCAAGACTTCCACTCTCAAGGTAGCATGGAAATGAGTAATTTTATTTACTCAGGAAAGACAGTTACCCCCCCCCCCCCACCCCCAGCCCAAGAGGTAGTTTCTAAGTGGAGAGACAATGAAGATTTTGAATCGCTGTAAGCATCTTTGATATATATATATATATATATATATATATATATATATATATATATATATATATATTATATTGTTAAAAAACAGAATGGTAAAAGGAAGTTTTTAAAATCGACAGCTCTGTTTCGAGCGCTGGCTCTCGTCAGGATGGTTTTGGGTTGTCTACTGCCGGTGTTATATATGCCCAATGTCACTGTTTACACATGCAGATTGGCTGCACGTGTTGTTCGGTTTTCCGGTTGTTTACAGTTCAGGGTGCGTTTGCTGACAACGATTTCCATTTGTGCCTGCAGTTGTTTACTATTTCTACTTTAGTATTTAGAGTTGCTAAGTGTGGTTTGCATAGTATTAACCATTTTTCTGTGGAACATAGGTTGCATCTTTTAGAAATGTTGTTGTATGGTGATGCCCTTTTATGATTTTCCAGGATATGTTATAGTTGATTTTTTTGTCTTTAAGTCTCCAAATATATTTGCTCAGTTCTGTTTGGTTTTTGTATTTTTCTTTGTTGAATGACTGTTTATGGTTTGCGTACCTGGTTTGAAGTGATTTCAGTGACCCCTATGTATGTTTTTTTTTCATTTTCTGATGTCACAGTGGCTTGGTATACAACGTTGTTATAGCGGCATTTGTTGCTTAAGGGACACTGTTCTTTTTTAGTACAATTGCAGGGTTCCTTTCTTCACCTGTCTTTGCTGTGTTGCTTTTCATTTTGTTGGATGAATCAATTATATATTTAAGGTTAGGCATGCATGAATATGATAGTTTGATGGTATTCTTGTTGAATATTTTTGGACAATTTGTGTTGTTATTTTGGGAAGGATGCTGTCAAAATTTTGAAGAATTCTTTCCCTACGTTTGTTTTTACTCGTCCATCATATGGAGGGTTGTACCATGTGATTTTTCCTTTTCCTGTTTTTTTTGTTTTTTGTTCATGTTATTATCTGGGTTGTATTGTAGTTTGTAGCTGTAACCACTTTTTTGCAATGCCTCTTGGTATACTGGTGCTGCGTTGTTGAATACTCTTTCATTATGTGACAGATAGATAATCTCTTGTTTATACCATTGGGGTATGGTTTTTTAGTATAGATGGTGGGGTGGTTGCTTTTGATGTTTACATAAATGGGTGTGTCATTAGGTTTCTTGTATGGTTTATATATGTGGTTGTTGAGGTCAAGTGTTATGTCTAAGTAGTTCACTACCTTTTGTTTGCTTCGATGGTGATTTTTAAGTTTTGGGTTTGGAAAATTTTGCATAGTTCTTTTTTCTTGTTTTCGATGGTTCTTGGATTGTTGTTTAGCGCGGCGAGGCCGTCGTCTCTCTACAGTCCGACTTGCTTTCCGAGTTTGTTTTTGTATGTTGGATAGCATAAACAGTCCGACCAGAGTTCGCATGTTTCGTTTAGTGGTATTATATATATATATATATATATATATATATATATATATATATATATATATATATATATATTAGTTAAAAATAGGGTGATAAAAGGAAATTTTAAAATTTCCTTTTATCACCCTATTTTTAACAGATGTTGCTCCCCAAGGGTTGAGCACTTTAAGAATTTTATTAGGCTTTTTAGCAGTATTCTTGTGATATATATATATATATATATATATATATATATATATATATATATATATATATATATACTGTTTGCATCATGCTTTTTGTTTTTCAGCAACATCATTCCTCTCCAAGGTTTCGTTTTGTTTCATTACTACCCTTCGCTGGCTGCTTTGAGGGTGCTGTTGGATTCTTTTTTGAACCCTTGGTGATGAGAACACCATAGAATTATGGACTGTGGTGTATCCCTATATTTGACGACAGGAGCACAAACACAATCAGCTGTGTCTCCCTGATCCAGCGGACAAAAGGCCTAAGAGCAGGCGACATAAAGAGATCTGCTTTCGAGAGGGATTATTATGGTTCCCTCATGCAGCTAGTGAAAGGGTTTTCCATATTTATGATATATGTTTTAATTATATGTGTTCCCATTTTCTTCCTCTTCAACCCCCCCCCCCCCCCCCCCCCCCCCCCCCCCCCCCCCCCACCCCCCCCCCCCCCCCCAACCCCCCCCCCCTTGGAAGTAGGCATTAGGGTTACAATTCCCCAATCGTGTTGCAATGTAAGTCATCTTAGCAGCAACAAGCAACGCAAGACAAATAGACCTTGGCGTTGTTAGCCTGCACTTGGCCTTTTTCCCCCACTACTTAACTGCTCAGCATTACTATGACAGGACTAGCCTGCACACACACTTAACTGCACACACACACACACACACACACACACACACACACACACACACACACACACACGTCACACGTCACAACAAGTTAAGGGGTCATCTCACAACAGCACCACCAAAGACAGAAAGGGAACAGACAAGGCAATTTAAATACGAAAATTCTTAATTTCATCATTAACCAACGATTTCATAGAGGTTGCGATTAAATTCATTCAAAATCAGAGCAACAATACAAGTTCACATCGCCACACCCCTCTTTTCAAAAGTCAGGAATCAGGTAAGCACATTTCAACGAAGTCAATATTGGGTGTGACCCCCATTAGCTGCTACACATTCAAGGCAGCGTTGGCGCATGGAATGCACAAGATTTCTGAGAGTGTTCTGGGGGATGTGCTGCCACTCCCGTTGCAGAAATTGTGCCAGCTGGTTGACATCCACAGGAGAGGGGGGGTGACTGTTAGCCACCCTTTCTCCAGAACGTCCCGCGGGTGTTCAATCGGTGCCACGTCAGATGAACGAGCAGACCGGTTCATCCTTGGGATCCCTTGCTGATGCATCAAGTCAGTGACGACTCGTGCTCGATGAGGAGGAGGAGCCTTATCTTCCTGTAGGGTTGCCCTCGGTCCCATGGCTTGCAGAGCTGGCTAGATGAGAGGCTGAACAATCTTATTCCTGTAGCACGGTCCGGTCATAGAGCCCTGGATGACGTACAAAGCTGTTCTGCCGTTGACATGGAAGCCACCCCACACCATCACTGAGTCTCCTCCATAGCGGTCAACCTCACGAACAGCGCAGTCTACCACCTGCTCTCCTTGCCAGCGCCAGACTCGTCTTCTGCCGTCATTGAAGTGAAGCTGACCATGTCCTACTTTAACCCTTGTCTCATTCCTCGATCATGTTTTAGTTTAACCTTTACCTCATCCCCTGACCATGTCCCGCTTTAACTCTTGTCTCATTCCCCAACCATGTTCTAGTTTATCCTTACCTCATCCCCGAACGTGTCCTACTTTAACTCTTGTCTCATTCCCCAACCATGTTGTAGTTTATCCTTACCTCATTCTCCGAACGTGTCCTACTTTAACGCGTGTCTCATTCCCCAACCATGTTGTAGTTTATCCTTACCTCATCCCCCCCGAACGTGTCCTACTTTATCTCTTGTCTCATTCCCCAACCATGTTTTAGTTTATCCTTACCTCATCCTCCGAACGTGTCCTACTTTAACTGTTGCCTCATTCCCCAACCATGTTCTAGTTTATCCTTACCTCATCCCCCGAACGTGTCCTACTTTAACTCTTGTCTCATCCCCTGACCATGTCCTACCCTTGTCTCATTCCCCAACCATGTTTTAGTTTAACCCTTACCTCATCCCCCGACCATGTCCTACTTTCACCCTTGTCTCGTCCTCCGACCATGTCCTACTTTCACCCTGTCTCGTCCTCCAAACCATGTCCTACTTTCACTCTTGTCTCGTCCTCCGACCATTTCCTACTTTAACTCTTGTCTCGTCCTCCGACCATGTCCTACTTTCACTCTTGTCTCGTCCTCCGACCATGTCCTACTTTAACTCTTGTCTCGTCCTCCAACCATGTCCTACTTTCACTCTTGTCTCGTCCTCCGACCATGTCCTACTTTAACTCTTGTCTCGTCCTCCAACCATGTCCTACTTTCACTCTTGTCTCGTCCTCCGACCATGTCCTACTTTAACTCTTGTCTCATCTTCTGAGCACGTCCTACTTTAAGCCTTGTCTCATCCCCAACCATGTTTTAGTTTAACCCTTACCTCATCCCCTGACCATCCTTTAACTCTTGCGCCACCCCCAGCCACGTCCTATTTTTACGCTTGTCTCAGCCCGCTGCCACATCCCACTGAAACCTTTGGCTCATCCCCTAATTACATCCTATTTTAATCGTCGCCTCATCCCAGACCACATCCTGCTTTTCATATCCCATGTCCACGTTCCACTTTACCCTTGCCTCATCCTACGACCTCATCTTACTTTAACCCTTGTCTCATTCCATTGCCACATACCACTCTAAGACTTGTCACATCCCACTGCCAAATCCTATTATACTCTCTTCTCATTCTACTGCCATATTCTACTTTCACCCTTGGCTCAGCGCATGCCACTTGTTTCATCACAATGCCAAATCCTACTATCATAACTCTTGTCACATCTCACTGCCATACCCTACTTTAACCCTTATCTCATCATGTTGCCACATCCCACTTTCACCCTTGTCTCAGCCACATCCCACTTTAACCCTTGTCTCAGCCCACATCCCACTGTAACACTTGTCTCATTCCAATGTCAAATCCTACTATAACTCTTCTCCCATTCTGCTGCCCTGTCCTACTTTAACCCTTGTCTCAGCCCACATCCTATACTAACACTTGCCTCATTTCTTAGCCGGTCATTCAATCACAACATTTGCCTCACACCCCCACACTATCCTACCTGAGCCCTTGCCGTATCCATTTAATTCACACACACACACACACACACACACACACACACACACACACACACAAGCGCGCACGCACGTAAGCACACACGCGAGCACGCGCGCGCGCGCGCGCGCGCGCACACACACACACACACACACACACACACACACACACACACACACACACACACACACACACACACACACACACACACACACACACACACACACACACACAACCTCTCTCCTGCTCCATTCTGCCTTTTCCTCATCTCCTTGCTCCATCCTACCCTAAGCATCTCCTCACTATGTCAATTCGCAACAACCGTTATCTTCTTATGTCTATCTTACATAAGCTTTTTGACATTCTCAGCTTCGGGAGTGGGACTTGTGGTCCATCCTCTTAAAAGCAGGTCGTCTATTAACATTTCTAGGCATCACCTACTATTTGAGAGCCCGGATCATTGATCACTAAATGCCCATGTAATTAATCACCATCAGACCCATTCACTATAGTCAGTCAGCTGTGAAAATACCCGCCTCAAAGATATCCGACGGTCATTTCATATAACTACAATGCCTCAAGGCCAGCACAAAAATGCCCGTGACTATCTGGAGAAATTTCCTCAGCGCATATGGTTGCATGTTTCCAGCAACCAATGAATCACACCTGAAATAACAAAATAAAGAAACAAAGAAATAAAAAAGGCAAACCACTTGTCTCAATTCTCCCCGACGTTTGGTCATGTCGAGTACAAAAAGCACAAGGTGATGTTTCAAAACAACGTGAATCCGCCTTACCAACCACCTTCATAAAAGTCATCACACCGCAAAACAACGACACTTCTACGTCCCTTTACAGGTGTCTGGCATCCATACCAGCCTAGACAAGGTTGCATGAAAGAGACTTTTTTCTTTTTCCCTCAG
>JADBJO010000270.1:160000-175000 GCA_016801955.1 Conus betulinus | reverse complement strand
TAGATAGATACAAACTGTTATGCTCGTTAAACAGCCTCAACGGAACTTTGATTTATAACTTCCCTATTTATGATTATATTTTTTGTCGGTGGTGGTGCACAGACAGACAGACAGACAGATAGATAGATAGATAGATAGATAGATAGATAGATAGATAGATAGATAGATAGATAGATAGATAGATAGATAGATAGATAGATAGATAGATAGATAGATAGATACAAACTGTTATGCTTGTTAAAACAACCTCAACGGAACTTTAATTTATAACTTACCTATTTATGATTATATTTTTGTCGGTGGTGGTGCTTGTTGTTTGTTTGTTTGTCTGTCTGTCTCTCTGTTTAAATAGACAGCAGCTGTCTAGCTCTGGAAGACCAGTAGCCTCAAAGACCAGTGAAGGTGAGTCAGATGTAACATTTGTCTTTGGGGAATTATTTGTATGCTGTCCTGTTTGCAGCTCCAGTGCTCCCACAGTGGATCGACCCGTATCAAGCTGGGTAAGGCAACCTACCGGAGAAGACACTACATGACAGCCGAGTCACTTCGGTGGTGTTTAGGGGTCCCTATTCTGATCCAAAATACACAGGACGCCCAGTGCTAGCCCCTCACTGACGACCAGACCTGCCTAGGTGCAGAGCCGCTACACCCATCATGCCAGCGAAGGTTCCCACGAATTTGCCAATACCGGCAGCTTTGCCACGAACTAATCACAGGAAGAAACATAATGGAATCAAGACTGAGGTCACCATGAGGCCAGGGCACAAAGGACCACAGAATGAAATCAAGACTGAGGTCACCATGAGGCCACGGCACAAAGGACCATAGGAATGAAATCAAGACTGAGGTCACCATGAGAGCAGGGCACAAAGGACCACAGGAATGAAATCAAGACTGAGGACACCATGACAGCTGGACACAAAGGACCACAGGAATGAAATCAAGACAGGTCACCATGAGAGCATTGCACAGAGGTCCACAGGAATGAAATCAAGACTGAGGTCACCATGAGGCTGGGGCACACAAAGGACCACAGGAATGAAATCAAGACTGAGGTGAGCATGAAGCCAGGGCACTAAGGTCCACAATGAACTCAAAACTGAGGTCACCATGAGATCAGGGCATGAAGGGCCACAGAAATGAAAGCAAGACTGAGGTCACCGTGAGAACAGGGCACAAAGGACCACAGGAATGAAATCAAGACTGAGGTCACTATGAGAGCAGGGCACGAAGGACCACAGGAATGAAATTAAGACTGAGGTCACCATGAGAAACAGGGCACAATGGACCACAGGAATGACTGAAGACTGTGTTCAGCGTTATGCCAGGATACAAAGGTCCACATGATTGTTTTAGATTGACTTACAGAGAATGAAGATGACCACGAGAATGCTGTGCCGCTCCATGCTAGCTAGAAACTACGTGACTAAGCTTTACTGTATGGTTTCCTTCGTAATATATCCCAGCGTCAGCCAAACCTCAGAGGTAATGACATACGCAGTGATGATCAGATAGTTCGAACAATTCTGTCAAAGACGTATTTTCAAGTGATTGAAGCCCAACTGTGAATCTACAGTCTTTCCATGTTCAGTCCACAGCACGTTTATCCCAAGGTAGAGGCCGTACAGTGTACATCATAGAACTGCACACATGTATGTACACAAAACGGACATATGACAGAACGGATCAACATTTGAAAGAAGCCAATGCCGTAGATCGTTTCTCCTAAACATGAAATGAAGAGGGCCATTTTTTTTTTCGCTAACTACACGTGCAATTCTTCGTAATTCCTTTGTTGAGGAGGGGCGGCTGTCCTAACAGTCACCTGTGACGTTAAAGATCTCTATAGTTTTCTGTGACCAGTCATGCCTAAGAAAGCCTTCGTAGACTTACTACGGTCGGCATGAAAAAAAGAAAGTTTCATTCCGCAGAAACAACATTGCTCCATATTTCACATCCCATACTCTCCTTTGCTGACATCCGAGAAATTTCTATCCTTGTCTTTTTGTTTCATTGCCTGCAGCTTGCGAGTTTTTGGACCAATTATCCTTTCATGCAAGTAATCTTTACTTTTGGCACCACAGGTACTACTCTATTTTGGTTCTTCTCATATTTTTGTCAAATCAAGCACTGTCTATGGCTGATGATGGCCTTCTGTCCTCTCCTAAGCTTCACAAGTAAGGTGTCCCAAAGGGCTGTGTGCACAGGCCTGTCTTTTTATGTCGTACGCTCAGCCTCTGTGCAATGCCATTCCTCAGCACAGTTCGCAGCCGGAACAACTGAGTTGGTAGAGCGCTGGAGACGTGATCCTAGCGATCGGGCTGTTTCAGTATGGGAAGAAACTAGGTGGGGGGAGGCGGGGGGGCATTTTCCCATCAGAGTTAGCATTAGTTTTGACTCTGTTTCCCGAAAAATCTTTGAATGAGACTGTGAACTGAAACTCCTTGTGTGAACGCACTCACAACATCATCTACACACGTAAAATCCTATCGCCAACTTTTGGAACAGGTCAGTTTCGTTGTTGGTAAGGATGAAATGTATAACATAGCACACATGCATCGTAAAGAAAAAAGAATGAGGAAGAAATGTGAGTGGTGGACGTTCGACTGACTGACATGGGACACGGGTACTTTCAGTACCACTAATAGCTAGCTCTTTAGTCGGCTCTAGTCGGTTGGTATGCGAGAACTGTATAAGAAACGAGTAGTTGAAAAGGCAAAACCAACCGCGCAAACGATGACAGCCATGTTTTAGCAAATTACTGTGATCCTTTACCATAAGGCCATCGTTTTAGGATATACAGAAGGTTCAATAAAGAGTATAGAAAACATATGTACCTAAATCGACTCTCTTCTTCAAACCTTAATACTAGTATGCCGTTTTCTCCTTTTAACCTTGCGCATTTGTAATATGCGAGCGATTTTAAACTACTCAGTGTCGTTCTGAGGGGAGGGGGGTGAGGGAGGGGAGAAGGTGCGGCGGGAAGGAGGATGTGGACAGGAGTGTGTACGTATGGGGAGCAGAAGATTTCCTGTTCCTGCGCTCTTAACTTCGAACGCAGACTCAGCAGTTTAAACGATGTTGTAGGCGTTTCTCACAGTTACGTAGAATGAAGAGTTGTTCGATGGTACTGCTTCTTCAGGCTCGGACACCTGCTTGTTTCTCGGGAAAGAATCTTTTGTTTGTGGAGTTGGTCTTTCTCTGAAGTAGAATCTACAGGGTCACTTTACTGGTGTGGCTGATATAACTGGTCGTGCTGTATGTAATTCTGACGTTGCTAAAGTGTACCTTCCTTGGGGAATGGAATGACAAAGAACTGGCTCCACGGAGCCAGTTGACTTCCTATCTGCCAGATCTTGTCTCAGAAGCCTTGAGGTACCTTAACAGTTTCTTCTCTCCCCCTAGCCTGTAGTAAGTAGATCTGCTTGTGTCTTGACTATTTCAGCTGACTTCCTGTGGGTTTTTGCTTATTTATTTATTTATTTTTTTGTTTTTGTTTTTGTTTTTAAGCGATTTTAGTGATGCCTCTACTTTCTCTCTGAGTGCTGAATGGTCATCTCCAATGACTGATCGAGGACAATTCAGCACAGGTGGATCTCCATTGATTTCATAATTATGCAGTTCCGAGCAGAACTCGGCCCAGCGCTTAAGGATAACTTTTTCAGTGAGACCTTTTCCTGAGGTTGACTCATCTGTGTCAAAAGATAGTCAACTGTTTCACTGTCGGCATAGTTTTTTTTTTTTCTGTTTTCTTGTTTTTGTTTTTGTTTGTTTTTTATTTCTATGTAGACTGCCCTGTATGTTTTAGTACTGTGTACTCATGCTTTCGTCATACTGTTTTTTTTTTTATCTCACTGATTGACTCTGTGTACCTTTCGTTTTACACCAGCGGTCTTTTTTGTTATTGTTGTATTGTTTTTGTTTTTGTTTTCATCTTGTTCCTCTGCATTTCATTCCTTGTTTCACTCTGCTGCTTTATGTTCATGCTTGATTTTTTTGCTCTCTATTTCTGTACACACACACACACACACACACACACACACACACACACACACACACACACACACACACACGTGCGTATATAGATAGAAAGATAGACAGACAGATATGAAGACATATATATATATATATATATATATATATATATATATATATATATATATATCACAAATAAAATCAGAGAGCCACTCAGAACTCTAAAAAATGTTCAACCAAAATGGGAGCGATATAAGTTTAAAAAGTATGGTTTAAAATGGAGGTTAAAAACCGACAAAATTGTTTCGAGCTATTGCTCTCGTCAGGGTATTCAGTTTGGGCACGCTACCGGTGTTATATGGCGTGTGTGCAAGCGTGAGTTCTGCACGTGTTTCACTTGGCCTGTAGTTTTTTACAATTTTTTTTTTTTTTTTTTTTTTTTGGGGGGGGGGGGGGGGGGGGGGGGGGTGCGTTCAGGGAGGGTGTGTTAAGGAATGGTGTGTTGACAAGAATTTCCGTTTAAGCCTGCAACTGTTTATGATCTCTACTTTTGAATTCAGAGTTGCTAGATGAGGTTTGCATAATATCAGCCACTTTTCTGTAGAACATAGGTCGCATTTTTTTAGAGATATTATTGTATGGTGTTGCTCTTTTTATAATTTTCCATGATATATTGTAGTCTATTTTTTATCTTTAACTTTCCAAATGTGTTTACTGAGTTTCTGTTTGGTTTTTATATTTTTCATTTTTGAAGGACTGTTTATGGTTTGATACCTGGTTTTAAAATGGTTTGCAGTAATCCCTCTGTATGTTTCTTTGTCACTATCTATTGATACTGTGGCTTGATATACAATATTATTGTAAAGGCATTGTTATTCAGGGGGCACTGATTTTTCATATATATGTGTGTGTGTGTGTGTGTGTGTGTGTGTGTGTGTGTGTGTGTGTGTGTGTGTGTGTGTGTGTGTGTGAGATGAGAGAGAGAGAGAGAGAGAGAGAGAGAGAGAGAGAGAGAGAGTAGCTACTTTGATACCACTTATACTTCAAATGCAAATCTTCCACGAGAAAGGAAATCCAACTATAAACAACATTCTCTCTCCGGTTCTAAGAAAATAAACATTCCACTGGCTCTATCTACAAATCAGCGAACGTCTCTATTTTTGGTGTATGTGGGTGGGGGTCGAGGGTAGGGAGACACAACAGTGGCAGATCGCAAAGAAGAAACAATTTCTTCCTGACCTTTTGTCTTAGAAAAGTATTTTTATCCTTTTTTTAATGAAGAGAGTTGAAGAAACTGAACGAACATCACACCTATTTTGAACAGGATGATCTGGAAGATGATCTGAGCAGAGTGGTTTTACAGCTGTAGGAAAAAGTCAAAGAATAGATCAGGACTTTGAGATCGATGCTGATGCTGCTCATTCTTTATTTTGGAAAGTGAATGTCAGAAAAGGCTGTAGGCCCAGGCAATGGGTCAGTGGCAGCTTACTGAAGACATGCGCCTCTCAATGATGTAATGCATGATGTAATCGTAAAATCTTTCATTTGTATTGAAAAGAATGTTCTGTTCCAGCGTCTGGAAAAAAAAGACTCTGTTATATTCCCCATGCCCCCCCAAAAAAAAAGAATCCAACTACATTAAATGATTATCGTCCTGTAGCTCTGACTTCAAAAGTCATGAAGTGTTCTGAAAGTAATATTCCACGTCATCTTTTAACCTTCACCAACTAGCACCTTGTCCTCCTCCAATTTCCGTGTAAAAACCAACAGAAGCAATGATGACGCTATTTTGACTCTTCTCCATGATGTTTTTTTCCCCTCCTAAACACCCAAGTACCTTTTGTTCGCATTCTTTGAATTGACTTCTCCTCTGCTTGTAACGCAATACAGCGTTATCTTTTGGCTGAAAAACTGACATATGAGATCTTGATCCGAAGCTTACATTGAGTTTTTTTTTATTCAGTATAACTCAGCCTGTCCGTTTTAAATCTGCAATCTATTATCAGCATTGTACCATCACTGGAGCAGCTCAAGGTACGATGCTACCCCCTATTTTGTTTACATTGTACACCAACAAACGTAGGGGTACAGATACCACCTTGTCATTTAGTAATCTGATGACTCTGGTATTGAAGATCAGTAGGATACTGACGCTGTCTATTTCGGTGAAGTCAAAAAGTTTTGTTCTTGGTGTAGGGAGAACTTTCTCGATCTTAATGTTCCTTAAACAAGCGAAACGTTGACTGATTTTCGCAGAAATGCACTAACAGTACCTAGTCTTTCCACAGATGGTGAAATGGTCGAAGAAAGAGTCAATGAGCATAAATACTTGGGAACAATTTCAGAGACAAAAGCCTGGTTTTTGACAAAAAATGTTGACCATATTTATAAGCAATGTCACATCAGAGTATTCTGTTTGCAGAAACTCAGAAACATTGGCAATGACATAAAATCCGGCAGACATATTATCAGTGCTGTGTTGAGTCTTTCCTTACAATTTCTTTTACGTGCTGGCAGTATTGAAGCTTTGGTGCGCGTTGTAATCGAGTGTTAAGTGGTGTGGTAAATGTGTGTAGTAAAGTTGTGGGAGCAAGGCACGTTAGCATGCAACAGTTGTACGGTGGACGATTGTGAAAAAGGCAAGACAAACTTTGAATAATGGCAATCATGCTGTAGCAAAGTATTGTAAACTTTTACCATCAGGACAGCGTAACAGGACTCTAAAGGCAAAAAAACAAGGGCCCAGAAAACTTTCATTCTATGATCAATCTGTCTCCTGAGTTTCTAATTTTTATATAACACACTTCAAGGTGAGAAACCTCTGTGTGTGTGTGTGTGTGTGTGTGTGTGTGTGTGTGTGTGTGTGTGTGTGTGTGTGTGTGTGTGTGTGTGTGTGTGTGTGTGTGTGTGTGTGTGTGTGTGTGTGTGTGTGTGTGTGTGAGCGTGTATGTGCGCGCGCGTGTGTGTGACCGAGTATTAACTCTCAGGAACATAATATATTTCTGCATTGAATGTCTGGTAATCGTTCCCTTTTTTTCTTAATTAAAAATATATGTTTAAAATGACAAGTGTCAATTCCTGCTCTGTGGGTCACTTTTACGATCTTAAAGTAATTTGTCTTACGTATCGTGCGTGTTTAGACAAGTTTATTCTCACTCTCTTTGTTGTATTGTTTAGTTTGAAATGCTTATTAATTCTCATTAAAAATGCAATGCTAACGTCATAATGTTGTCAAAGATCTTGAGATGTATGTATGCAGATTGAGTGATATAGGTGCAGTGCAAAGGTTTTCTTTTGTTTCAGAGAATTTTTCATCGATTATTTCATGCACTGTCCCCTCTTGCGTGCATTTCAACTGTTTTGATTCTCCTTTTGGAGATAATCTTAAATAATTTTGACTCTTGACTTCGACTTTGACTAAAACAAAATTAGATTGTTTGATCGTCGTCTTTATTTTTCATCACTGTTTTACATATGAGTAGTAATATGTACAATTTAGAAAAAGAGTGGGTTAGTTATTGCCAAGGACACAGACAAATAAAGTACAGGACAAAACACAATGCATTTCGACCTCTTGCGTCTTCTTCAGGCAAAGACAACGAAGAACGAGAAACCACTAATCTTCTCATATTCGGCGCAAAATCAATTTATTTTTTTTTAATTGTGCGTCATTTTTCACCCTCAGTCACTCCGTTTTGAAATTAATATGTATGTTTGGTTGCGTGAGTATGGTAACCGTCCTGGCGACTGGTCAAAACAGCGACGGGAAATCACCTGTGGGAACATGCAAGCGGTACTCACGTGGCTGGAAGCCCCGAACCCGCAGACGTCAAGCCTAACGTGAAGGGAAAAACTACTTCCAAAGTGTCTGAGCAGTCTCATGACCCCCATCCACTTGATCTCCGTGTTGAGCACCGCTAGTCTGGAGTCTATGGCGGCGCACACTTCTCTGCCTTCTGTGTGTGTCATTGTCCTGGGTCTGAGGAGGACAAAGCACCTGGGGTAAACAGACACATACACACACACACACGCGCGCGCGCACACGCATGTACGCACGCGCACACACGCACACACACACACACACACACGCACACACACACACACACACACACACACACACACACACACACACACACACACACACACACGCGATTCAATCCTTGAAAAACACTAGCACTTACGACAACAGTTTATTTATTTTTGTTTTGTTCGATGACAATAATTTTTATGATCAATTCACACACACACACACACACACACACACACACACACACACACACACACACACACACGCATGCACGCACGCATGCCCGCACGCACACACACAATCTCTCTCTCTCTCTCTCTCTCTCTCTCTCTCTCTCTCTCTCTCTCTCTCTCTCTCTCTCTCTCTCTTCTTCTTCTTCTTCTTCTTCTTCTTCTTCTTTCTTCTTCTTTTTCTCTTCTCTTCTTCTTCTTCTTCTTCTTCTTCTTCTTCTTCTTCTTCTTCTTCTTCTTTTTAGTGTCTTTAAAGTTTTATTGTTGTTGCTGATTTTTTTATCTTGGTGGTGGTGGCGGTGGGTGGTGGTGCTGCTGCTGTTGATGTTGTTGCTGTTGTTGCTATGATAATGATTATGAAGAGATGACTACCTGCATACCTTCCATCAACAGAAAACCCATGGGGGGAACACACGTCATAGCCACAATTGGCTTCATCCTCTCCCCCATAGCACTCAGTCACCAGGTCACAGAGTCTCAGGTGCTCCGCAAAATCTTCAAACCAGGGTACAGAGCAGTTCCACAGATCCTGGGGAGTCAGCTGGGGACATCAGGTTTCTGTTGAAAGAAAATGTAGAGCTTTAGAGAGTTTACATCTAAATATTCATACAGGCTCAAGAACCATGTTTTTTCGTCATAGTGCTAATTACACGACCTATTCAGACGGGCTAGACTCGCTCGCCTTAGAGCTGGCAATAATGTTACCAGCTTGTGTGTGTGTGTGTGGGGGGGGGGGGGGGGGGGGGGGGGGGGGCGCATGCTGCTCGACTGTAGGTGTTTTGTGTATTTATTGTGTGTTTGAGTGTCTGTGCACACACACACACACACACACACACACACACACACACACACACACACACACACACACACGAAATGCCAACACTTTTCTGTGATAAAAGCTGGGGTGAAATTCAAAAGTATGGCCGACAGTCACTAACACACGGGAAATCTGATGGTGAGCTCCTCTAAAGGTGCAAAGCTTTGCTCTGTGTTCATAGGAGTAATTCTATCCAGAAAGCACGATAAGTGTCCTTTGTGGTTTTGTGCATGTTTGTTTGTTTGTTGAAAATAACATGGATTTATTTCAACAATGAACAAAATGTACACTTGACAGTTGTATTATACGTAGGAAATTTTCGCTTTGGATTTTCTTTCTTTTTTTCAGCACTCAAAATGTAAATTATAGTTCACCACTACGTAATATTGAATACATTTAAAAGTGTAATCTCGTAAAGGATATGTGAAAATTTTGGTCAGTATTATAAAAGTACAATTTCACAAAGGATATGTGTCATTTTGTTCAGTATTTACAGTGCAACTTTACTGACTTGGAAAGACAGAGCTAAGACTTATTGACCTGAAAACAAAATGTAGGTTGATGGAGTAGAAGTGTGAATGAAGGGCCAATCAACTGCAGCTGACAGATGTCTGGGGACCATTGCTTTGTGCATTTTTTAGGTGTGTTATTTTTAAGTGTGTTATTTGTGACGTCTCAAGAGGACATGTTCGTCAAAAATTCACTGTATGTTTTGTATTGTGTGTTTAAACATGGCTTACATGGTACCTTGAGTTTTTCTTTTTTTATATTTTTTGTTTGTTTGTTTGTTTTTGCTTGTTTGTTTTTATTTTTTATTTTTTGTTGCTTATTTGTGTCTTTGACTCGCTGGGAATGAAAAATGGTGTTTTCCCCTTACTTGCAGAAGGAACAGAGTCAGAGATGGATGTAGTGACCGGGTCATGAGGGCAAAGGGTGAGATCTGGAACATCCGAAATGACAAAAGAAAATAGATAAAAAAATAAATTATTAAATGAATAAAAAATAAGTAATTAAATAAATAAATTAACTAATCAATGATTAATCAGTTAACAAAACAACACTATGAATAATGATAATGATGATTATAATAATAGTAGTAATGACAATAATAACAATAACAATGGTGATGATGATGATCATCATCATTATTATCATCATTAGGATCATCATCATCATCATCATCATCATCACCATCACCATCATCAGAAACTGCTAACTATGTTACCTTGTGAAAGAAAAGTACAGTAAATCAGTGGTACACTTTCCAGCGCATAAGACCTTGGATAATAGCAGCTTGGTAACGCGCACATGGACGGTGCTCTCCGTCCCTATCGCAGACTGAGGTCTTTCTTTGATATCGGTTCCATTTATGTCAGTGCCTGTGAACACACCCTTGACATGTCATCTTAAAGACCACCACTCTCTCTCTCTCTCTCTCTCTCTCTCTCTCTCTCTCTCTCTCTCTCTCTCTCTCTCTCTCTCTCTCTCTGCCCATTGTGTCACGAGGCTTCTGATGATGAATTTCATTTTGTATTCTCTTGCCAGGATCTTCGTTATGTTAGGCAAGAGTTTGTTCCCGAGAAATTCTATAGACAACCATGCTTGTTTAAGCTGATTGTGCTAATGGCATCAAGAAATAAAACACTTGTAAAGCAGTTTGCACTGTATTTGTACAAAGCATTTAAGACTCGGAAGTTCATTACTGCCTAGTTTCTTCTTTGTTTATCAGTGAATGCTTGAATTTTGTTTCTGTGTAACAGTACTTGCAGTAAACAAATTATGTGTAAAATGGTATGCAGTATAGTTATGGATGCATCGCAGGTTTGAAAACTGTAACAATATGATTTTTGTGGTTTTGCTTTTGTTTGATTTTTTTCCTGTGACTTTAACATCAGAATACTATATCTATTATTATAAATTATACCCTCTCTAAAGGGCTATGGCCAAACAGAATGAAGATATGAATCTGAATCTGAATCTCTTCTCAACAATGGTAGATTACTTTCACCCACGCCTCTAAGTCATTTAGCTATATTACAGAGGAACGTGTATTTATGGACACTTCTACCGAATCGGAAGAATTCTTGGAGGCATTGCGTCTTTTATGTCTAAAATTCGCGTGGGATAAGAAACAAGACAGAATTAGTAGAAAGCTTGCACGGGAAAATAGATAAGGGAGGCACTGGATGAAATGTAAATTGTTTTAAACACGCCTTGAAATTAGATGGATAAGGACGCTAAGTGCAACAAATCATAAATGGAAAGGGATTGTAACTTTTTTTATACCCGAACGTACAAAATCCAGATAAAATTGAACCGAATTGCCTGTTCACCCAGGACGAGAAACAAAACTGCTTTGGAAAGACACATTTCAAGCTTATGAAATATTTTACTATATAAAATTACAACCCCTAACTCGTCTGAAACTCTTGCAGAGCCATTATTTTTCAATGAGAGAATAAATGTAAGTAGCATTCTATTGACTAAGAACGTCTGCGTTCATGAAAATACACGCAGTATTGGAGATTTGTGCAAAGACGACAGCAGTTACTTGACCTACACTGGATTTATTGACACATAAAGCACACAGACTAATTTTCCAAGTTGTACAGCACGTATAAAAAGAATAAAATTTGTTGTTAACGCTCTGAACATTCGTGTGTGTGTGTGTGTGTGTGTGTGTGTGTGTGTGTGTGTGTGTGTGTGTGTGTGTGTGTGTGTGTGCAATCAAATCGGTGTTTTGACAAAATTAAGGGTAGAAGTGTTATTTCTAACCCCCCAAAAATGAGGATGAGGTGCTGTAGTGCTGGCTCTGCTGCAGCCTTACCTGTTATCCTTAAAAGCAATTTGTCCATGTAGATAAGTCGGCCTGAGTACACAGATATTTCTTGGATTTCCGTCGAAATTACCTCTAGAAGGCTGAGCATCACTACGTGTTCTGGAGGAAGGTCCAGATTGAAGCAACCTTCATGTGCCACACTGATGTTTAGTGCTGCTTCGTCCAAACGGCTCTGAATATACCCTGCACACAATTTCCTTGGGTTGATTAGTTCTGCTGTAGGTTGACAAAATATCGTCCATTGTCGAAGACATTATTACGAAAGTCTATTCTGCGACAATTAATGTATCTGAACCAGAATGACGTGGATTTCACTTTAAAGTGCGCTTCTGGTCAGGAAACCTGTCGAGGAAATACGAAAAGGACAGAGAAAGAAATCAATTACATTAAAACCTGTGTGATACAATCAACTGCTTGACTTAGGTGGACTTAATCCTTTGAATTCTCTGGGATACACCGGGTCGCAGCAACAATCCTGCAACGAGCTAGGTTTTATTTAGGTCGACCTCTTCTGCTGGGCCCTTGTCACTCTGGCTGTGTTCACTTCAGAAACACGCACCAGCGCCAAGTTTGTCGATGTCGTCCCACCTTCCTTCTTTCCTCCGTGGATTCCATTTGACTTCTTGTCTTTTGACGTTGGTAGGGGGGGTTTGTTGAGTTTCATCAGTCCAGCCCGATTTTCATTTCTTCATCTCTGTCTCTAGAGACTTTTGACTGGTTCTCTCTCTCACAGGGTATTATTGGAAATGACTTCTGGCCATCTAATGTTGAGGTTAAATCTGCGGCTTCTGTTGAGGAATGCCTAGAGATGGTGATTCTTGGACTTTGTGTTGTTCTTTCAATCATATAACGGAACAGACTTCACGTTTGATATTCAGGTTCTGGTTTTGGATTGGAGCAAAAATGCTGTGGAAGACCATGTAGGTCGCAGGGTGTTGAAAGTGTGCCTTGCCTTGTTGATGCGATCACTGATGTCTAAGTCTGCTCCACCACCTTTGCTGACGCTGCACAGGTAGACACATCTCCACGTTTTTGATGTTTTTGTCTATTCGCTGAATGGGACCTTGTAGCTCGTTGTTTATCCATATTACTTCAGTTTTCTTTGATAGTAAAATAATATTGCTATTTGCTTCCTAAGCTTTTGCTTGAGTATCACTGTGTTTTTTGCGAAATGAGAACGACATAATCAGCAACTTTGTGTTCTTAGAAAGCTAGCCTGTCACCAACAAGAAGACACTCGTGATAAATGGCAGCTTGGGGGCCGGAACATTTCAGTGGTAGAGCGCCAGACTCGTGATCTTGGTGATCCTGGGGTTGCAAGTTGGAGTCTCCGTTTAAGTACAGGGGGATTTTTCCCTAAAAGTTAACTTTGGTTCTGACTCCATTTCCCACATAGTCCTTTGAATGAGACTATAAACCGAGGTTCCGTGTGTGAACGCACGCATATCTTGCACACACGTAAAATCCCATCACCAACTTTTGGAAGAGAAGACCAGTTTGGCCGTTGCTATGGATGACACGTTACACACAGCATGCACCTTCCCCAAAGTTGGAGAATGGCTGCCTTATGGCAGGATTAAAAAACGGTCATGCACACAAAACTCCACTTCCTTTGTTGGGTAGATGGGATAAATCCTTGCCTGTCTATACATAAAGTGTCCGCTGGAGTATCAGCCTGCATACACAGAAACAAAAAAGAAAGAAGAGAAAAAAGGCAGCCTTGACTTATACCATCTGACAAGTGTCAGTTTTTAGTGTCTGTGATTTGACAGATGGATATATCATACAGTTGCTGGAAGATGGATACAAATTTTTCCTGGAAACCCATACACTAGTACATAAGCTTCCAACTGACTTCCCAGTCAACGCTGTCAAAGGCGTTCTCGAAGTCCACGAATGCTGTGTACAAGAAAGACTCATTCTGAGGTCTGCTCGATGATAGTTTGCAGTGTTGGTATCTGGACTGTGCATATACTTTCTCATTGGAAACCTGCCTGTTCTTCTCAAATCAATCGTAATATACTCCTTTAACTGTTTGGAGGAGGAAAAGAGACCACACTACTACAACATCTTGAAGTTTGTAAAACATAACAGCAAATTTAGGTCCCAGTAAAACTGTTTGTTTTTAGCTGCTGTTTGTTTTGTTTCCTGGGCAATCTAATTCATATTGGACGATATGCTAACACAGCTACAATACTTCAAAGTCGTGACTGGCACGGATTTTTTTTTTTATGAACGAAAATAGATAATCCTCTAAATGACGATTAACACACCAACAGCTATATTATTTCATACTGTCAGTTGATTCTGAAGCTTCAGACTCATGCGGAGACAGAGATTTATTCGGCTTCAGTCCTGACATCCAGTCGACATGTCCCTCCATCAGGGCTTCACTACTGATCATAGAGTCTAGAATCCTCACCCCGCACACTCTAGTTACCTAGAAGGAAAGGAGCTATGACAGGGCTACTTCACCGTTGCCCTAGAATTCGATTCCTTTTCTTCGTTCTTCTCTCTACACATGTACACTATGCATATGGCGTTACGCATGCACTACTCAAATGATAACTCAGTCACTCTGTTTTATAACAAAAGCTCAAAACGTAGGTGTGCAAAGCTCACGCTGTGCCATAAATGCTACATGGGGTGTGGTATCGCAACTATATTTGAGCCTTTTGTTTCTTGTCTGTTCATGATAACTGAAAAGACTGTTTACGGAAGATCCACACTTCAAATCTGCTGTTCACTGTCCAGTAACGTGTTGTATACGATGCTTCGTAGACACTCTGGGAATTGAACATTCCTATAAACAAAGCCGATTTCAAAATTAGGGGACATGCAACACGACAGGAATCAAGAGTTGAACAATACAAAATATGCACATCATTCCAACAATAACTGTGTGCCATTCAGGATCACACGTAATGCATAAGTAAGACGGTTTGAGAAAAATCATCGTTATTTGTGCTTTCGAATAAGAAACCACCCTATATCAAACTATGGACGAATTTGAAACTGATGCATTGCTATGCATGGTAAAATAGTTTAACCTCCATTTGACGACTTTGAAGCTGGAGACAAAAACTGCAAACACACGTGGGTGAAGCGCATA
>JADBJO010000270.1:137500-155000 GCA_016801955.1 Conus betulinus | reverse complement strand
TATGGAAATGTAAGACTTGGCAGTTTCTACGAATTGAGAGGTTCTACGCGCGCGCACACACACGCACACAAATGCGCGCACGCGCGCGCGCACGCGCGCGTTCTCATTTAAAAACACACTGATTTGTTGCTGAAACTAAAAAGAAAAGAGAAAACTGTCTTTATACATTCTTCGTGAGGACTAAGTAAATCCATGTTCGTTCCCAGATCATTCGGGAACGAAGGGTTTGGAAGTTGTATGTAGAACATCAACGTAACCATCTACGAGAATAAAGGGTTTGGAAGTTTTATGTAGAACATCAACGTAACCATCTACGGGAATAAATGGTTGGAAGTTTTATGTAGAACGTCAACGTAACCATCTACGAGAATAAAGGGTTTGGAAGTTTTATGTAGAACATCAACATAACCATCTACGAGAATAAAGGGTTTGGAAGTTTTATGTAGAACCTCAACGTAACCATATATGAGAATAATGTGTTTGAAAGTTTGTGTAGAACAGCAGGATTTGCAAGTTTTCGCTGACGCATACATCTTGTTTCAAAGAATTACATGTATAGGTATGTGTATGTAAACGGGCTACTTAGACCAGTTATCCAGAAACAGCCCGTTTGTTTGTCTTTTTCTAATCCGCCGGCAAAGAGACAGACAGTCAGTTTATCAAAGTTTTCTTGGACGGTTACGCTATTGTACTGGCTGTGACAGAGGTTATTCTTCTGCCATAATTGGATACCTAAATAGATAAATTTTTTTTACCACACGTGTCTCTCTGGATGGATGTTTGCATGTGGGATGAAGAAGTCTAGTAAGCAAGGGGAGAGGACACAGAGATTTTTCTCGAGACTTTCCCACTCAGCCAACAGAGAGGACACAAACACAAGTTTGAGAGCACAACTTCACATATATTTTTCTGTTGTGCACTCTCGTACGCAACAGTTAGGAGATTGATCTGATGGGGTCACTATCTATGGGGATTCCTGAGGTTGTTACTGTAGCTTTTTACTCCTAGGGGGCTACGTTTGGGAACGCTTCCGAGGAAGCTGCATATCAACTGTTATAAGAGCACGCTAAACGTGTAGGCGAGCTCTTCATTGCATCCCTCAAATCCGAATACACTCACAACATTAGACACAGTCCTCCACCCAAAACAAACTGACTTTGACCATAGCAAAACCAAAGAAAACAAGATTCGCTCAGATCACAAAACTAAAGGGAAACGAGAGTTGACGTCTTAGAGTCTTTCATAGTTCTCGTAGCTCCCACCAGCTGCTGTGGCAAAATGGTTAGCCTAGCAGACTTACGGCTAGGAGGTCGTGGGTTCCAATGCCATCAAGGCCATTTATTTGTTGGATTTTTTCTGCCCCTATGGGCTCCTACCCAGAGTGACGTTTCCTACGGGCTCAGTTTGGAAGACTGGGATTACACTGTCGAGTTTTATCTACTCAACGGATGCGTTTCTGATATTGCTGCTCAATTTCTTTTTACCAACACTACAGGTGTCTGTATATCTGTCTCGAGCCTTCTTGACGCCGGATTATATTATGAAAGTAAGCGTAGAGTACAGCCCTGTCGTGCAGCCTCAGACCAAAATGGAAATCTGCAGCATCATTTTCATCATCCTCGTCCTCACTGATCATCATTTTTAAGAAAGTCTCAAATTCTGTGACCCTTCGTGCCCTGTTCTTGTGTGACCTCAGTTTTGATGTCTCTCTTCACGTCTGTGGTCTTGGTTTGATTCTGTCGGGGTCACCGGTATCGGCAAACTCATGGGGGCTGTCGCTGGACGGATGTGGTAGCACCCTCTGGAAGTAGACCTCACTCGCCCTGGCTCCGCGGCTAAGCAATTATTGTCGTCAGTAGGGGCCGGGGGCGTAGTAGGTGATGCCCTGCATATGTTGGATCAGAACAGACGCCACTGAACACCACCAAAGTGACTCGGCAGCAGTGCAGCATCTCTTCTGGTGGGTTGACTCTGACGACTTGACCTTGACTGCTCCCTGTGGATTGCCTGTGCCTGGGGCGTGTCGGAACGGGGCGATCTGTGGCTGTAGATGGGGGAGGGGGGAGAGAGAAGGGGGGGTGCTGGAATGAGCGGCGTGGGTGCAGTGTCACTCAGGTGGCACAGAAGATAAGGGGGGAAAATCCCGTAATTCATGTTCTGAGAGCAGTCACAAAAGGCTGAACTAAACAAGGGACAGTCTTCCGAAGTCCTGGGCACGATTCCTTCGATGTCGACCATCTCAGGCTCACGTTCAGCTCCTAGCTGGTCCAAAACGAGTTTCACAATAAAACACAGTCCTAGCCGAAGAATTCAATCACAAAACTTTTCTCTACTCCACCTCCACCAAAAAAGTATCTTCAAGTTCATCACACTGTTTTGAGGATACCGCAGGTTCAAGACTGCTTTCGGGTTCTCCACAAAAAAAAGTTCGTTTTGCTCCCATAGACACACAACACACTCTCCTTGCTGCTTCTCAGTCATCCCGCAGGACATATCACCCGTTGTGTGCGAGCTAATTCACACGCGACTGATTCACGAGCTCCTGCAAGTCAGCTTGATGTACAGGGGGGGGGGGGGGGGGGAAGAAAGGAACTCCTCCTCCTTTACAGGAAAAATGAACCGAGGCGCCACACCCGGCACTGACGTTGAATGGTTAAGTTTTACGTTCTCACAGAGAAGGCATTTAGGGACAAGTTTGTCGCTGCAGCAAGATGCAGTGGAGTCGTTTGTCTCGGCAGACTTGTATGCTGGCGCGTTTGATCGGAGCTGGTCTGCGCTCGGGAGGAGGAACCCAGGGTAGACGGAGTCGCCAGGCAGGAGCCTGCATGAAGGTCTTTCGTAGATGACCGGTGTTTTCATTTTTTCATGGGAGGTGGTGAACTGACACTGACCGCTAGGGACAGGAAGACAGTGGTACCGGCCTGAGTCACGTTTCATCATTATGATTTCTTTTTTTTTCCCTTGTTCGAAGATCGGAGGGAAATATAGGTCGGGATCGTGACTAGAAATGTCATAAGAGACAAAAATCTGTTTGTCATCAGAGTTTTTGACAATTTGGAAAAGAAAGGATAAAAAAAAGTACAAGACACCGCGGAAATTTTTGAACTTTTGAAAATATCAAAAGCTATTCCCCACACACCAAAAACTTACCTAGACCCATCTAGCAATGGTAATGTGAAATTCCCTTATTTTCATGTATTAAAGGACAGCCTGCTGGTATGTGAAAAAAAAGTGCTCTTGGCTTATATTCACAAAAAGAAATTGAAATAAGCAGTCTCTGTGCACCAGACAGCATCATTAATTTTCTTTGTATATTTTCATGACAAATCAGACATTTTTTTCTCAACCCGTATTTCATAGATAGATATATGAATAAAGAAATAAACAAATAGGTTAATGAAAATTTGGGGGGGAAAACTCGGATTTGAAATATACACTACCGTCATCGTATACATCAATTCAAGATTTGGCAATGCAAAGGAATCATTTGTGAGCATTTTATAGAGTCAACAACATTTTTCCCCTGCAGCCATTCCTCCAATTCCAGAATGGTTTTGAGACAGCTCAGATTTAGGGATCTTGGCAGCTACTGACTGAACTGGCGATGATTAGGATGAGATATTTCACTTCGTGCATTTCTTAAAGAAATCGATGTCAGACTTGGAAAAACAACGCCATGAACGTTTTCTTTTTGTAACTAACAGAATCCTGTAGTCTTCCAAACATACCTTGTATACGGATTTCAGTGCATAAGATTTTGTGTTGCTCTGTGGAAAATTTTCAGGCTTTTATATATGTTGTCGTTTGGCAGAATACATGAACACCTGACGACCAGCTTGTGTGTGTGTGTGTGTGTGGGGGGGGGGGGGGGGAAGGTGTGTGTGTGTGTGTGTGTGTGTGTGTGTGTGTGTGTGTGTGTGTGAGAGAGAGAGAGAGAGAGAGAGAGAGAGAGAGATGAGAGAGAGAGAGACAGAGAGAGAGAGAGAGAGAGAGAGAGAGAGAGAGAGAGCTTGTGTGTGTGTGTGTGTGTGTGTGTGTGTGTGTGTGTGTGTGTGTGTGTGTGTGTGTGTGTGTAAGTGCGTGCGCTCATTCACGAGTGCGTCTGCAAAATTGCGTTCATCACGAAAACTATAACTTTGTCTTTTTTTTAAGTTCCCGAAAAATAGCATATTGGAGTTGCCCATTCTTGGGAAAGGTGACGGTTAGTGATTGGGTCTACTCTCCAGTGTGCCAGAATTGGTTGCAGACAGCAGTTAGGATATCAATCACTGCATCTCTGCCGATGTTTCCAGAGTTCTGCAGGGATATTGTCGATGCCTGCAATCTTCTTATATTTCAACGAGTTCACTGTAGCTATGATTTATTCAGGCTACTGAAAACTACCACACTACAAGACTGATCAGCCATGTCAGCAAAGCAATGCAGAAAAAAAAGTTTGATTACATCTGCAAAATCGATACCGCCATTGCTGAAAAACAGGCTAAATTCTGCAAAGGCAGATGTACAGTTAAACAGATCTTTAACGTACCTACCCTTTGTGAAAAATCCTCCAGCACTAGATGCAGTTTTTGCCACGTCCCAATAGAATTAAGGGAGGTGTTCGGCAGAGTCTCGCAGGAGGAACTATGGGCTATAGTGAAAAGATATAAAAAAAAATTGGGTAGAAGCTCATCAGCAACATCCAGTACCTGCACTCCAAAACGACTAGTGCGGTATCCGTACGGGTGTGACGGCACAGTGGTTCCATACTTCATAAAGAGTTCATTAGGGCTGCCTTTCATCCACCCTACTTTTCAAGATATTCCACCAGAACTGAGGCACCTGAAGATCATGTCAGCACAGTCAGCACTCGAGGAACAGCCACGAAGAGACTTCAATGATTTTACGGATGATATCTATGGCCTAGCAGGCAGCAAACAAAACATCGCCAACTTTTGCTGAACGACTGCATGAAACATCAACAAGGCATGACGTGGGAATTAGCGCCGAGAAGACCAAGATGGGAAGATGATGGCCTTCCACAACACCACCATCAATGCTGACTTGACTGACTGAAGGTAAAATCTGCTCATCAATTCACTTACCTGGAATCCGATCCGTTATTAGCAACGGGGGTTCCAAATTAGAAATCCTCTGAAGCAGAGAAAGACAACCACGGCACTGTTCACATTAATACCTGTATGGAACGACAAGAACATTTCCATGAAACACAAGATCAGGCTCTTGCATTGACTGGTGTATTCAAAATTTCCTATGCGAATGCGAGACATGGACCTTCTCAGTGGGTTTGTAAAGAAGAATCCAAACTACTGAAATGAAATTTATCACCAGATATTAAACATCAGATATACTGGTCATAATATTCTCATTCACCAATCAGCAGATGAGTCAGACCATCAGGCAGGACTTACGAAGATCTGCTTACATCAGTCAAGAAAAAAAAGCTCTGATGTAACCATGTAATAAGGTTCTGTGGGCCTCAATCAAACTGTCGACGGAGGGAGACAGAGGGAAAGACCGAAAAAAATCGGCGAGCAGACACCATTGTAGCGTGGTTGGGAAAACCATTGAAGAGAACGAGGCCTTGACACTCAAGCTGTGTGGTGCCCTATTGATTCTGCGCGAATTTTAGAGAGGAGAAGAAGAACCCTACACTCTTAATTCAAGCGCCACATGACGTGGATGCAGCTAAATGAGTTGGTAAACCTATCTTCCCACAAGGAAAACAACAGTCAATCAAACAAATAACAAACAAATGAGTTGGTAAACCCATCTTCCCTCAAGAAAAAAACAACAATCAATCATACAAATAACAAACAGCTGAGTAGGTAAACCCATCTTCCCTTAAAGAAAACAACACAAATAATCAAGCAAATAACACATATTGTCAGACTTTGCAAAACCGATGTAACTTTAACATCCATAGCGGATTTTAAGACTTGCAACAACTGAAAATGCATTTCGTCAGTGCAAAGCAATTTCTAAAATCTAACTGATGACTTGGTCAATGAGGATCTCCACATCAATGGACTTCATGACTATGAAGATGTCAACAGTGATGAGAGGTTCCAGATTTATGCCCAGATTCTCTCTTTTACAGGCTTTGGTCTTGCGGAGTTATCCAACTTCAACAAGCGCACGTCTGTGTAAACACTGCTTCCAAGATCTTCACTGCAGCGTATCGGAGAACATTTTCAGGACCGTGGTTTAAGTGCTGAGCTTTAATTAATTGTTTCCCTTTATTTGGTCAGTTCGAACAAGAAGTATTGGTAAATGTGCTGTTTAAAACAACTGAAATAATTACACTACACTGCTGTTTCCTTTGATCTATTATGGTAACATCAAATGTGAACATTTTATTGGATCGAAGCAGTATGCAGTAGGCCAATATGTCATTGATTGCTTATCATACAATTGCGCGCTTGCAATCCACGGGGCTCATAATACTGCGAAAAAAAAAACTAGAAAAAAAAAGTATGACAAGACGTCAAGGACAAACGATTCAAGTTTTCTAGTAAAACTCATGAGGTTAGAACGGGAATGCCCATGGGTGGACGTGGAATTGCTGTTTGTGAGAGGGACGATCATTTATGTCAATTCCACAAGTATGCAATTATTATCGCCTGCAGATGGGACTAACTAGTGGTGGTTTTTGTACGCTGGATGAAAACGGGTACCATAGAACACCACCAAAGTGCATCCGAACAGATGCAAGGTTTCCTCCAGTGGACCAGCTTGTGGCGACCTGACGTTGACTGTTGCAGGTGCCGAGCTTTGGTGCACTGCATTCTTGGGTCCGCATACCCTAGAAGGGAGCATATGCCATCAACAACATGACAAGCCTCTAGCGGGCTCTACTGTGAATGACCGTTTATTTCGCAGCCGAATTGATTCCCGTCTTCTTCAGCTCTGTCTCAGCGTTTTTTCTCCACCTCTTTCTGGACCACCTTTTTCCTTCCACATTTTCAATTCTAGATCAGACCCCAGGTGCTTTGTCTTTGGATGTTGGCTTCCGACGCGCGTGTCCTATCCAGCTCCTTGTCCCTCTTCAAGAGTTGCGTGGTAACTGGCTTCCGCCCAGGCGTGTGCCACAACTCGCTGCTGACTTTGAATTGACATTTTGTTTTACACTTACATAGACTGATTTTCATTCAACGCCCATCTTGCGCCGAACTCGACAAAACTAACTGATTGCTTGGTCTTTGTTCCTTTCCGTTGTCCTGGGTGTTCTTTATCTTGCCTGAAGAAGACCTAGGAGGTCAAAACGCGCCGTATTTTGTCTTGTGATTCGTTTGTCCACGTTGTTCAGTGGAGTCATTACAAATACTTTTTAAGTTTGTTTAGATCTCTGCCTGCAATCGCCTCACATTACAAGTAACCCTGGATGTTAAAGATGCGCCTAAAATGTTTGTGAGCAATGTTTGTTCTGATGCGTCCCTTTGGACACCATCTTCGTCAGGACCGTAAAAGAAGAAGACATATTTGAAACTGAACTGAACACACACCGTTAAGTACTTCGTTGATTTCCTCAAAGTCCCAGCTATGTTTCAACGTGGCGAAGGCCAGTTGTACCTTACATATATTGGCATGGATTTCTCGGTCAGTGCCCTCCACTCTACCAACTGATTAACTGCCCTTGGATAGAAACGACTGGCCTTTCTTCATGGGGAATCTCTACGCACTTACAAAGGCAGTTTAGGGAGTGGTGTCGAACTTCTTGTGCACTGTTTTCCTCATGAGGAGCCCTGAGTCTCGTCCCTACTGGTGTTATTGTCAGGTGATTGGACTTTTCCTGCCTGTGGAGTGGGGCCTCGGTGTACGGAGAAGCCAAAAGAAACATCGACGAATACATGGCCATGACAGTACAGGGAATATGGAAGAGACAGTGAAAGAGCGACCCTTTCCTCGCAGCCAGTTGGGGTTTGCTGGGTGGAGTGGTACATGAAAATACACGCGATACTTCTAGTGTTTGGCTCAACATTATTACCTTTGGAAAGACAGAGAGAGAGAGAGAGAGAGAGAGAGAGAGAGAGAGAGAGAGAGAGAGAGGCTAAAAAATTCTATTCAGGTAAAGGCCTAGGCCCCTTACTGAAGAGAATGTTCACATAACTAAGCAAGGAGAGAAAAAAATCCTGCCACACGTACAAAGTAAGTAATCAGTAAACAAAATAAGATTTTTCAATGTATTCACTGCAGGCTAACATTCTACGAAGTTACAATTTTTGGGCCTATTAAGGGCTTGATAAATACGATACATTACATGAATAAGATACATTGTTAGATTTGTTTATTGTAGAGAGAGAGAGAGAGAGAGAGAGAGAGAGAGAGAGAGAGAGAGAGAGAGAGAGACAGACAGACAGACAGACAGACAGACAGACAGACAGACAGACAGTCAGTGACAAAGACAAAGAGACAGACAAACAGATAGACAGGCAGACAGAGACAGACAGGCTGCCAATGATTCATTCAGCATAAATGCCTTCGAATTAAGCAAATGAGTCAAACACTGAACGATCGAGCGGTCTCCCAGTCCTCCTCCGAGTGACATACCTTGAAAAACACTGCATGATCTCCCCAGCAGAAGGCGAAGGGGACTCGACGTGCTCGTCAGTGAAGACATTTTTTTTTTATCTTGAAGTATGAATTGTTTCCTAATCGTCCAGTAAAGTGTTACATCTCATTGACCTTATCCAGGAGCGAGCGAGCGAGCGAGCGAGCGAGCGAGAGAGAGAGAGAGAGAGAGAGAGAGAGAGAGAGAGAGAGAGAGAGAGAGAGAGAGAGAGAGAGAGAGAGAGAGAGATCCGAAAAATACAGTATTTGTTCACACATCTTTGTACCTCAATACTTTTCACGTCCCGTGCCAGATCTTTTTTCTGCAGAATTCTGTTTGAAGTGTGATCACGTTAAAGGTTTTTATTGTCTTACTAAGCTCACATTTGACTGTACTTTTGACGGATGTGAAAGTCAGTTCCTTAACTTTTCCAAGATGTCTAGAGATACTAGCTGGTGGCCAAGCCTAGTCACAAGGCTGCTCAGGGACGTTTTCTTCATTTGGCTTCGTCTTGATTTTACTCGTTTGGACAGTAACGTGCAAGAATTATCCGCTTTTAATTAGCAGGCAATCTGTCCAACAGCCGGATCCGGTGAGAACCCCAGTAATGTGAAAGTTGTAGAGGCCCCATCGTCTCGTCATGGCTGTCAGGAAAGTGCCCTTGTATGGTTGTGCAGCATTTAATGCCTTAGGGACTGCAATATCTGCAAGAGATTATTCTGTGTGTGTGTGTGCGTGCGTGCGTGTGTGCGCGCGTCGTGCGTGCGTGCGTGCATGCGTGCATGCGTGTGCGTGCGTGCGTGTGCACGCGCGTGCGCGCGCGCGCGCGCGCGCGTGTGTGTGTGTGTGTGTGTGTGTGTGTGTGTGTGTGTGTGTGTGTGACATCAGTTATCTGATCAATGGAGCACCTAAGGCGGTGACTTTTTTTTTTTTTTTTTTTTTTTTCTTGAGGCCAAAATCCACCTCTTTATTCTATGATGCTCCGCACTGTCCTCTTAATCTGCAAAAAAAAAAAAAAAAAAGCGAAAAAATCCCGCATTTTCATTACTACCTTTTTTTTTTGGCCGTCCCATCCGTCGTCTCTTACACACCATGCATAGTCTGTATGTTCTCTAAACAAATAATAATAATAATAATAATGTTAATTTATATAGCGCCTATTTCTCTAAAAAATTAGGGCTCTAAGCGATTTACATTATCCAAAAACAACAACAACCACACACACACACACACGCGCGCGCGCGCGCGCGCGCCCGCGCAGGACCACACAGAACCGCGCAGGACCACATGCTCACGCATGACCACACACCCACGCTCTCAGACACCCGCACGCACGCACGCACGCACGCACTCACTTCAACACGGCCAGAAGAGAAACAGATGGAAGCCAGCTTGTAGTCAATTCGACTCTGGGTTGGAAGCCAGTGGAGGGACTGCAACAGAGGAGCGACATGTTTATGTTCAGACGCCTTGCAAACAACAGCCTGGCAGCGCTATTCTGAACCTTCTGCAGTTTATTGATTAGGTACTTTGATGAGCCAGCCAAGAGACTGTTGCAGTAGTCCAGCCTTGAGAAAACTTGGGAACAAACCAGAGTTTGCTTCAATGGAAAGGAAGTGTCTTATTGAACTGATCTTACGTATTTCCAGATATTCTGCCTTACAAACATTAGACACGTGGTGCTTGAAAGAAAGGATGGAATCAAAAGTCACACCGAGATCACAAGCCTGGGATGAAAGTTTGAATATCAGAACTTCCGATACTGATGGAAGGAGGAAGGGAGGGATGAGCTTGGAGTTTGGGAGGAGCAGGAGAAGAATTTCAGTTTTGTCGTCATTCAGCTGCATCTTATTCAAAGTCATCCAATTCTTTAAATCTTGTGAACAGCTTTTAAAATGGACAGATTCTTGCTGATTTTAGTGTTTTGGCGATTGATAAAAAGTGTCAGACGGGGGAGTGGGGAGGGGGTGGGGGTGTTACCAACCGCCATGGCGAAGTGGTTAGCGTCGTGGACTCCCGGATGGGAGGTCGTGGGGTTCGAATCCCATCAGAGTCATGTTTTTTTTTTTCTGCCCCGACCGGTTCCTACCCGGATTTGAGTTTGCTGCGGACTCAGTTGGGAGGCCTGGGACCACACAGTCGAGTTTCATCCACTTAATGGATGCGTTTCTGAGAGTGTTGCTCAAATTTCTTGACCAGCACTACAGGTGCCTGTATCTCTCGGGCATGGCTGACGCCGGGATATATTATGAAAGGAAGCGTAGAGTACAGCCCTGTCATGTAGTCTCAGACCGAAATGGAATTCCGTAGCATCATCATCTTAATCACCCTCATTCTCATCGATCAGCATAAAAAGAAATGTCTCAAATTCTGTGGCTCTTCATGCCCTGCTCTCATTGTGACCTCAATTTCGATGTCCTCTCCACGTCTGTGGCCATAGTTTGGTTCCGTCGGGGCCACCGGTATCGGCAAGTCCATGCGGGCTGTCGTTGGACGCACGTGGTGGCGCCCTCCGGAGGGAGAGCTTACTCACGCCGCTCCGCGACTAAGCAATTATTGTCGTCAGTAGGGGGCTTAGTAGGTGGTGTCCTGCGTATGTTAGATCATAACAGGCGCCACTGAACACCACCGAAGTGACTCGGCGGCAGTGCAGCGTCTCCTCCGTGGGTTGCCTCTTGACGACTTGACATTGGCTGCTCCCTGTGGGTTGCCGGTGCCGGGGCAGCGGCGGAACCTGCCGGGCTGCGGCAATGGACGGGGTATCGGAATGAGCGGCGTGGGTGCGCTGCCTCTGAGGTAGCGCAGATGATGGGACAGCAAAAAAAGTGTCTGGGTTTGGGTTTGTTAATGTTCTAATGTGTGGTATGCTGGCACTCTCACTCTCATAATGTGCTGCTTATGGAAAAAAGACTTAATTATTTTCTTTTCTTTCATTTTTTTTTTCTCTCCCCTATTTCCTTTTTCATTTTTTTTTTCCCTTTCTTTCTTCTTTTTTTTTTTCTTCGTCTATTCCCCCTCCCCTAGTGTCCATCTCCCCTATCTCCCCCCCCCCCCCACCACTCACCTATTTACACAGGCCTGAAATGATATCGTTGGTCCCAATTCCCCGTCTCCCTATCCATCCCTATACCCAAGTGCGTGAGCGCTACACACGCCACCCACCACGACCAAAGAGAGAGAGAGAGAGAGAGAGAGAGAGAGAGCGCGATGAGACAGACAGACAGTCGGACAGTGGACCGACTGACAGACAGACAGACAGACAGAAAGGCAGACAGAGACGGTGTGGTAAAGCTGGATTTAGAGATAGGTTGCATGTGGTCTCACCAACTGGGATGTTCCCCGATGAAGCCAGCCTAACAGCGAAAAGAAAAGGTCTGCGAGGAAGACATGAGGAAAGCCAAGAAGCGAGACAATAGGGAATACGAGTTTTCCTTCACTTCCCCTTCCCCCCTCTCCCAACGACCCCCCCCCCCCCCCCCCCCCCCCCTCCCCCTTCCCCGGATCTCCGGAACCTACCCTTCACCTGTCCCGCAACCCTCTCTGCAGAGATCCTCTCCTATTCCCTCTCCCCTCACTCCCTCTCATTTAGAACGCATGGGCGATGTATAATTTTTCCCTTCTCTTCTTCTCTTTTTTTCCTAAAAAAAAACACGATATGTGCGTCCATGAATAACTGATTCCCTGTGAGACTTACACTCTCTTGCCTACTTAGGGAAGTTTTCCTTTCAAACCCATTCCGATTTTATACTCTTTCTCAAAAATGAGTTGCAGAGGGATACCCGTGTTCGTCTTTTTGAAAATACTGATACACACTTTACTCAATAATACGATAAAATTTATACATTTATGATTAAATCTTTGATTAATTGATGCCAAATCATACATCTGTGTCTGATAATTTTATATGAGCATATGTGTTTTTATGTAAAATTTTTACCTCAATAATCTCCAAAAGTTGTAAACGATTGGACACTGGCAGAAAAAGTGTTCAACGAGATCAGTTACGGCAGGACAGTACGAGCATTTGTTTGAGTCTTTTACTTTGATTTTTACTAAGCATGATATCAGTTGGATAGATGTTGTGGAGTATTTTCCAGTGGAGAACTCCAAGTCTTACCTGTTTTCTAACGTCTGTAACTCTACACCATGTGGATTTGTCTAATCATTACCAAATTGTCTGTTCCAGAAGGCACTAGGTGTTTGAGTTTCCATATGTGGCATAACTAGTTTCCTTATTTGTTTGGGCTTTGTGTTTAACATACTGGCAAGACAGGGGAGCGTCTCAGATCCTTTTTCATCTGTGTGGATGCACTGGATCCACTGAGCTGGTATGGAGTTGATCAAAGCATTGTACTGGAACAGTGCAAGGGCACTATTCTGTCCAACAATTCCCTGCATTTCTCCTAAAGTCAGTAGTCTGTTTTCTCTCTCATGAAATATATCCTTTTACTCAACGCCATTCTTTACCCAATTTTTAAAATATAATACCTGATTTTTATACCAAAGTAAATTATCATGAATAGGAAGAGAGTATTCTATTTGTCGGATCATTCTCAACACAGAATCTGAAAGGCTGCTGAACGCCTGAATTCCTTTTTTCACCAAAGCGAAGAATATACCGAGTTGGGGGGGGGGGGGGGGGGGGGGGGGGGGAGGGCTCAGCGTATGTCACAGATGGAGCATATGTGCTGATAAGACCTTGGTGTGCTTCTTGTCTTTCAAGACGTACGTAGGTAATGTACCTGCAGTTTCTGATGCAGGGTAAGAATTCAAGTGTCGTGAGAAGTGCAGTTCCAGTGGTGAAGCCATGTCCTGCTTCCCTAGATTTGGCTGTAGTCTTGCCTTTTCAACAGAACGGTCCTGAACCTTTTCCTCTTCAGAGACTATGTTCTTGATAAGCAAAAGAGATCTGACAGATTTGCCCTTGCTTCACTGGGCTCATCCAAACCAACAGAAACTGAGATCAACATAAATGAGGGAGATGTCAGATCCACACGGAAAGCCAAAGAGAGATGTGATAATATAAAAGGTGAATAAAGAAGAAGGTGCAGAAAAAATCTATCAAAATCTGCGCAGGTAATGGACTATGTAGGAAGGGACACTTACATGAATGTTCAGTCGGAATACATGAGGCATATGACCCTTTTAAGAATAGCTCATCCTCAGTTGTATACTTTCAATGGCTCTGGTGCAAACATCAGATGACCCTGTGTGTTCACTCTGCCAAGGCAAAAACTGTAGAACAAGCCATGAGTTTACGCCAAGCAGCGCTGATCAAATGAAAGTATGCATCGAGGCACAATCAGCTGCTGGCAGAGATCATCTATTGCAAGAGGGAAAATCCACGTTTCAAGGTACTTTACCGACAAGAGCTTAAACAACAGCAGACTGCAAAATGTAGTCTGGCGTAACACTGATATCTGAACCAAGGACACGGAATTTACTGAATGAAAGACATATATGTGAATGTACAACAGACTCTCCGGAATGGAAAAAAATAATCAGCAAAAGTGCCATGAGATCAAATGTGGTGGTACTCAATTTACATTTATCAATTCGAATTCTGATACACTGCGCCATATCAGGGCGAAAACACGTATGGGACAAGGCACAAAGCTCAAAAACAAGGCTGCAGTTCAAGGTATTCTGACTTCCAAGCCAAGCCCAATCTGGACAGCAAATTCTGTCTTCCAGGTCTTATTCTCTTCTGTTGTTGAGATCCGATTAGATGTCTGCTTACCACAGAATCTTCAGCAACACTAGTCGCATCTTTGGTTTTCTATTGACTGATTATTGCACCACTTTACGTTCTAGGCCTTATAAATTGATCGCAGATAGTTAGGAATTGCGCTCCTCGTTTCAGTTTGATAGCATTAAAGGGAGAACAATGATCCATACAAGAGCGCAAGAACATAATGGACAAATGATATATCTGACAGACTAGAAGACACAAGGAATTTTGTCATCAAAGCGAAAGGCACTCTAGCCAACATATTGAGGAAATCTGGCTTCCGAGTCAAATTCTTTATACCTGTAAGACCCAGAAGATTGCCTGCATTAGATAGTTACTGCAGAAGCTGCAAGAAGCACTGGTCATGTCTTTTGGTTCTCTCTCGGCTGGACTATTGCCACACTTTACTGGCTGGGCATCGTCAGAATCATAAATTGATGGTAGAGTTATGAAGCGTTCTGATGGTTTCATTTTGAAAATATCAAAAGAGAATTGTTTATTGTTCTCATCTCTAATCAGCACTGGCTTCCTGTTTCTAAACGTACTGAATGCGAGATTTCTACAATATCATAACTGTCACGCCACCACCTGACTTGTCTGAACGTGCTTGTCTGTATATTCTTTCACGTTCTGTCGGTTATTCAGACGATGAAAGCATCTTCATACACCTACTATAATCAATGTTAAATCTCTTACCTCAGCTGATATACAATATCAGCAGGGTGCAGTAGAATCAATGGACGCATAAATGAACGAATACATCAGGAAACGGCTGGTTGTCCCTCCTGGTCTCAGTGACTTTGCGCTCTGCTGTCACCAGCGAAAGCCGAGCGACTCCTCTGATCTACCATTAAGGAGAACAAAGATGGAAAAGCGAAGTTATTCACCATGTTTAGGGAATCAGAACATATGCAAAAAAAAAATCTCAAAACATGGATCCAGGTATCAGAAACATGTTGAGAAATGCACGTGTATTGATCACAAACCCCTGCTAGGCATTGCCAAGGTCAGAAGCCCATAGCCGCACGCATTGAAAGACTACGTTTTCGTCTTATGCCATATGAGATGAACATTGTGTGTCATCCTGGGGAAAATGCACAGAATCCAGCTGATTTCATCAGTAGACATCTCACAAACTTTCCAACACAGGAAACTTATCAGAACACTACGTCAGCTATGCAGCAAAAAAAAACTGTGTTCCCAAAGCAATGACGGAAGATGAAGTCAAAAACGCTACCACGTGTGACTCAGCTCTACAGAAAGTAATGTCAGCGGTACAGACTGGAAAATGGTATGGTCGTGACATCCAGGAATATGCCAGATTGTCAGCTCCACCTAGATTTTCCTCCTACTTCTCCCGTTCTGTGTGGCTCTAACACTCTCATTCTGACTCTCTAATAAAATTCCCTATCTGTAGGGTGTTAAGATGGAAGCATTTAATTCTCCTATTAGAAAGTGCCTTTTAAAAAGGTTCCGTGGAGTCTGTCTTGAGAATATCCAGTCTGTCTTGAGAAACCCAAAAACTTGATTTCATTGTTTTGTTTGTTTTTTTGTATATTGGACGGAATCCCTTATTCATGATTTTTTTTAGGGTCATTTTTAACAAGGCTTTCGTTGTTTACTTTCTTTTTAAAATAAATTTAGACTCAAGGGTGTATTAGTGAACGTTCATGCTTATCTGTCACACGATGATGATTATGACAATGACGATGATGATGATCATCATCTTCATCATAGCTCCCATCATGTGCACATTCACAAATCTGATTTAAGAGCTTGACCCATAAATCTACATACACTTTTCAGCTTTGCGGCTTTCAAAATAATCGCGCGCGCTCGCAGGCACGCACGCACGCACGCACACATATACACGCGCGCGCACACACGCACACACACACACACACACACACACACACACACACACACACACACACACACACACACACACACATACAGAGAGAGAGAGAGAGAGACAGACAGACAGACAGACAGACAGAGAGAAAGAGAAAGAGAGAGACGGGACAGAAACAGAGACAGAAAGAGACAGTGGCAGACAAACAGACAGATATAGAGAGACATGGACCTAGAGACAGGGAGATAGACAGAGAGACAGTGACAGGAGAGGAGAGAGAGAGAGAGACAGAGAGAGAGAGAGAAAGGGGAGGGGGAGACAGACAGACAGACAGACAGACAGACAGAAACAAACACACAGCAGTATTAGCATACCGTGATAGACCCCCAAAAAAAAAAAAAAAAAAAAAAAAAAAAAAAACAAAAAAATCACACAGAAGTTCTAACAAACGAATACTGCTCAGTGTGCAGGCATGCTCAGATAATATCACTTTGCGCAGAAACTGTTTCAAAGGTAATTTGAAAATAAAACAGAATCAAAAAGGTATGTCAAACGGAGAGAACCTGTTTATGAACGAAAATGCCATTGTGCGGTCAATACTGTTTGCCATGTAAAAGCAAATTAAAGTGTTATAAAGAATGAGTAGCTGTGATGACAATAGAAACTTTGTTCAATTCAAGACGAGAAATTATGAACTGAAGAATCATTAGTTTCTCTCTAGCATACACAGTTTCATACCCATACGGACTACAGTGCAATGACTATTTACACATGGAACAAGTTTGGAAGTGCTCTTGCCTTAGATGTAGCATCTACCTCAGATAATCATGCATGTAGTTCCTAGAAAGTGTTTTAATTCCATATATATACAACCATTGGTAAAAGAAAGTATTACAGAACTCAAACAGGAGTATCACTCTCGAACACACTCAATGCCGGCAGGCTGTGGTGGCAAACGCACTGTCAGTGTCACAGGCTTGAGAGTTTCTGATTTTATGTTCAGGCGTGGCTGATTCGTGTGCGCGCGTGCGCGTGCGCGCGCGCGCGTGTGTGTGTGTGTGTGTGTGTGTGTGTGTGTGTGTGTGTGTGTGGTGTGTGTGTGTGTGTATGTGTGTGTGTGTGTGTGTGTGTGTGTGCGTGTGCGCGTGTGTGCGCGCGCGCGCGCGCGCGCGCGCGAACGCGAGAGCGCTCGTGCGCGTTTCGATAGGTTGCGAGGATGTGGTGCGGGATCTAGCGTCAAATATCATTTTAAACAGAACTCGAACAAAGCATAACAAAATCAAGGCGTTCGTCTCTCTCTCTCTCTCTCTCTCTCTCTCTCTCTCCTCTCTCTCTCTCTCTCTCTCTCTCTCTCTCTCTCTCTCTC
>JADBJO010000270.1:95000-132500 GCA_016801955.1 Conus betulinus | reverse complement strand
AAATTAAAACAAAAAAATGTAAAAGTTTAGTGCTTGTTCAGAAGGGGAGTGGAACTCTTGTGTTGTCCTACTGGTCGCTTGTCGACGTTGTATGAGCCAGAGTCGGACACGGAGAAAGCAACGTTTAGGTCAGCAGGTCTAAAAACAGCTGTCACCAGCAGCATCACGGTGAACGGCAGCCATAGGACACGACTTTTGGTCCAGCCAGTGTAAAGCCTTCCACCACTAGGCGCACCCTGTCAAGTTCTGCCAGGCACACCATCCTTGGGAGAAAACTGAGTCTATTAACTACTTATGCAAAGTTTGACATGCTTCTGGTCAAGCCAGTCCTCTAACGTCGATGGAAAGTTTGAGAGCACAAACAGCAGCATAAAAAATCTTAATTTGTTGAAGAAATTCTCCGAGGAGCTTGCGCATATTTCATAAAGCATGGAACTAACTATATCAGAAAAAAAGACGTACATGTGCTGGCAGACAGAAACCTTTTTTTTGTCGCCGCATGGCATTCAAACCACAGGCGGGTGGATGTCATAGAAGCAGGCTGAAAGAGTCCACAAAGGGACAACGTGAAGGACCTAATTGACGCCATCTGTGCTTGCAACACATGGCTAAGACCTGGGTGCTGTTGAGATTCTTCTTCTTCGTCTTCTTCTCCCTTATACACCGCGAAAAGTTTCATTTGTTTTGTTTTTTTGCGGCGCTCAACTGCAGAGCTGTTCACCAGATTCCTCCAGGTCTGAGAGTTGTATTGCAAATGAATTCTCTGTCCATTTTGCCATCTCACTGATCCATTGTTGTTTTGTTGTTTGTTTCTTTGCCTGTTTGTTTGTTTCCATTGCACTCCATGCCGCTGACTGATTATTTCAGAAGGGCATTTGGATCTTGACATTTGTCCATACCAGCTGAGATTCCTTTTCCAACGGACATCAATAGGTCTTCATATGGTCCGTTATGTTGCTTAAGGGTCATAGCACTTGTACATTGGCATGTTTCACCTATCACCTATCACCTACCCCGAAGTCTTGATGACCGTTGGGGCGCCACAAAAGACTTCGCAACCAGCTTCTCCACTCCTCCCGGTTCGTAGACGCTCTTAGGCAGTTGTTGAGTGTAAGGCCAGTCCATAGGTCTTCCTCTCCTTCTGCCTGCACACACTGTTCCCTGTAGAATGGTTTGGGAAGTCCTGTTGATCTATATACATGACCATACTATCTTATTTTCCAACTTTTCACCGTGGACAACAGGTCTCTGCATGGTCCACCATGGCTTTGCCTGACTGGTCTGGACTTCCAAGTTTGTAATGTGGTCTTTGTATGAGATACCGGGGATCTTGCAGAAGCATGTCATCTGTAATGCCTGAATCTTTCTCTCGAGTTCAGCTATCAGAGTCCACATCTCACGGGCATAGAGAAATATAGCAATGACCAGGAGCATATCAGTCTGATCTTGGAACTGATTGTGATGTCATCCCATATGGGTCTTAGTCTGGCTAGCGCTGCTGTCGTTTGCGCAACACTGGAGAACACTTCAGGTTTTGATCCCTCATATTAAACAATTGCCCGAAGGTACTTGAAGCTCTGAAATGTCTCTAGTTTTTCTCCGTTGATAGCGATGTTAGCGCTGATGCCGTTGGTGTTGCTAGTCATGTTTTGTCTTTTAGGGCGCTGATATCCATGTCGAATGCTGCAGAACATTTGTCAAGGCACTCTACCAGGTTGGCTAGTTCCTGCTCATCTCGTGCTGGCCTGTCGAAGTTAGTTACTATCCTGCTGCCAGTGCTTACTGAGCCTTGATGTCCCTCCAATGCATCAGTCATAATTCTCTCCGGGTAATTATTGAAAAGAGTGGGTGAGATTAACAAACTTGCCTCACTCTTAACAGTTGTTTTGAACCAGTCTCCTATGGTGCCATTGAGGAAGAATGCGCTGGTGGCTTTATCACAGAGGTATTCTGTGGTCCTGATCAGATTGGCGTTGATGTTGTACTGTCTCATCATCGTGCGCCACACCTTTTCGAAGGCTTTTTTCTGTTTAATCCACAAAAAACGTGGCACAGGTCCTGTTGGTGCTGATATATCTCACACATTATCCTCAAGTTAAAAATCTGTTTGGTGGCAGTGTGTTCTGCTCTAAACCCCGCCTGTTCTTCAGCAATGATTTGTCTGCTTGCGCTTCAGTCTGCTCAGAAGGATCTTCAGCATCACCTTGCTCGGGTGACAGAGCAGGCTGATGGTACGGAAATTTTGGCAAAGTAGGAATTGCCTTTCTTGGTGAGCGCGTGATGATCAGGGATTGGGTCCATGGTGCTGGCCACGCACCAGTTTACCAGATCTGTAGCATCGTTTCCTTCCTTTACTCACTCTGCTGGTCCCGAATGTCCCCCCAATAATAGACGATGACAACTTCTCCGTACTGCGTGAAGAAGAAGAGGCAGTAGTTAAGCCCTTGCAAGTGAGAAAATCAGCGAAGGTGAATAGAATGCAGCAGAGTTAGTGGAGGCTCGTTATATACCTTGAAAAAAAAACACCTCTTTGTCATGGCTTGGATTCTTCTGTCAAGTTCTTTACAAAGATCCATGTCTCACAGTCCGATACGATTTCAGAACATACCAGTATATTTAGCTGCTTGATTCTGGGTTTCATGGAAACGTTATCGTCCATCTGTACAAACGTCAGGCTGCATAATGCTAATGTTGTATTTATTGCTCTTTTGAGAATTTCTGGTTTTAATCCCTCATACTGATGATGGATCCCATATAGGTAAACTTTTGAGACGTATTTAGCTCCTGTCCATGGATTGCTGTATTGGACTTGGTGGTGGAGCTGTGGATGGCCATCAACTTGGTCTTTACGGTACTTATTTCCATGTTATACCCTGTTGTTGTTTTATTCGTTGTTACAACCATTTTGACGGTCATGGTATCATTATTATCAGTAGAGCGAAGACTATTCATGAAACTCCCATTAGTGCTGACCATGATGACATGGTAAATTTCAGAATATTAAGCTGAGTCCGTCAAGGCTACTTGACGAACTCAATTGAAGTATGGAACCACTCTCCGATAGCAACCTGTGTGAGAACCGTAGTGGTTGGTTTAGAACATATTTTGCTGGTGGTACTATCAGTTTTAGGCCGATTTTTTTATTCGCTTTTGCCAAATATTAGATTTGTTCATTGTGGCCCATTATGGCACACACTATATTGTCTAGAACCAGTGAAGAGAGTTTTGGAATGTAGTATGATGACTCCTTCAAAGACGCATAGAGAGAAGAAGCCCAGCAAATGGTAGAAGAACGTCTACAGATGATGGACAAGCTCAACTCCTCGTTAAATGCAGTCTTGTCTCTGCAATTCATGCTATTACCGGAGCTCCTCTGGCTTCTGCTGATACACAGTGTAAACATTAGCACAGTGGAATCAATGGAGGCCAAAACCAAATAGTACACAAGGAAATGGCTTGGTATTTTATCAGGTCCTACTGAAGTTGCGATCAACAGCAGCAAGGGAATCTGAAGCTACCCCTAGAGGAGTATACCGCGGGTAAAACAAGGTTGCTAACCGTAGTTGGGGCTCCGAAGATGCTATTGTGAGGTCAATCCAGCCCAAGTTTTAAAAAAGGGGCAAAAATATGCGAAGATTAGGAGACAGTAAAACAAATCACAGGAAAACGTCAAGGTAAGGGAATAATAGACAAACTAATGCACAGGATCTGGGGTCATGAGAATTAAATAAAGATCAAAGGCCAGAAGGAAAGCAAAGAGAGACAGGGTGAAATAAGAGCAGTAAGAAGAAAAGGACACCAAAAGAATCCAGATGGCAGTCCGGTTAAGTAACAGGACCAGGACCTGTGGGAAAACGCATTCCAGCAAAGTCTCAGGTGGAATGAAATATGGAACATGGTACCCCTTAGAATCAGCATAATCCTCCCGCATGTAAACTCAAACAGGTGAACTCTGGAAAATCAGCTGACCCTAAGCGTCCTCTCTCCCACGGCAAAGAAACAGTGGAAGATGTCCTGAGTTCATACCAAGCAGTGCTAACCCGGGAAAGGTGCAAACGGAGACACAAAGAAGCTGTTAAAGAGATTGCACGTGTTGTTACCACTGTCAGAACATTACGCCACTAGAAGCCCTAGCATCGACGTTCTTCACAGATGGAGGCCACACATTGTGGTCAGGACATCGAGAGTATGGAGGAGATGGATTGGGAGAATTATTTTGGGAGAGCACAGCACATCTAGAACGGGAAAACCATCCAGAGTGCATCGAGGTAGTACGAGACCGAATATTGTATTCCGCTCAGGTTCATAAAAACAACTGGTTCTGATTGAACTCACTGTGTTACATAAAAGCAGAACGGAGTGAGCTCACGTCTGTAAGACAATAGTACGTCTGTGTGGCCACCCACCTGAAGGAATCTCCCTTCCAGGCCAAAGTAATCGCCATAGAGATTGGAACAAACGAGGTCGTAAGTTCATCGGTCTGTGATTTCATTCAAACAGCAGAGAGTAGTTCTACTTGGATCTGATCGTGAGGGAACGAACTAGAATTTCATAAGGTTTAGATTTCCAGCTTAAAACAGGTGTCGCATAGGGATGAAGGTAAGACATATGTCTGAATGAACTGCCAACGCCGTGAAATAGCCACCCATCAAGATGTTACAGGTTTGAATCCAGGCAGCGCCGAGAACAAATCTGACAGTAGAGGGGCATATAAGATCCGGCCCTCTTAGAGTTAAATGCGTTCAGGGTCGAAACATTTTTCCAGCGGGGATTTCTTCCTTGAAGATCTGCTGTCAAACTATTCCTTGAGTTTCCTCCTATTAACACATGGCTATTGACTTCCGAAAACAGCTTAGAGGACGTCCAGTTAAAGACGTGATGACATTATGAAAGACCAGATTGCTGTGCTCTGTTAACTGGCTTCTCACCGTGCTCTTCTTCAACTCGCCACTGGTACCAAAAACGAAAGATGCTCACACACGGTTTACATAAAAGAGAGATAGTAATGAAGCCATCGGCGCCAGCCAGGCCATGAATGGAAATCCACAGCAGATTATCAATGATCATTCATTCATGCCCATCGCTCCCGGTGGAGCATAGGCCATCGACGACCCTTCGGCATCGCTCTCTGTTCTGGGCTGTTCTGATCATTCCAGTCCAGTTGGTCCCTTGTTGTTTCAGCTCTGCCTCAGTGTCTCGCCTCCAGCTGTTGCGAGGCCGGCCTCTCTTCCTCTTTCCCTGCGGGTTCCAGGTCAGGGCTTGGCGTGTGGTGCTGGACGCTGGCTTCCTGAGGGTGTGTCCGATCCAGCCCCACTTCCTTCGCAGTATCTGCTTGGCCACTGGTTCCTGTCCCGCACGCTCCCACAGATCGTTTCGGATCTTCTCTGGCCATCGAATTTTGTAGATGCGCCTCAGACAGGTGTTGAACAATGTCTGAATCTTTTGTTGCATTGTCTGTGTTGTCCGCCATGTCTCGCATCCGTAGAGCAGAACTGACTTCACATTTGAGTTGAAGATGCGGAGTTTGGTTCTTTTGCTGATTCCTCCTGATGCCCAGATGTTCTTGAGCATGACGAAAGCTGCTCTTGCCTTGCCGATTCTGGCTGTGCTGTCTCGGTCCGTGCCTCCCTGTTGGTCAACCACGCTTCTTCCAGGTAGACGAAAGACTCCACCTCCCTGATGGGCTCTCCACCACTGATGTGCTGGCAGTGGTGTTGATTTTCATCAGCTCGGTCTTCTTCTGTTGATCTTGAGCCCTGTCCCCGCTGATGTGGTCTCCAGGCGAGTGGTCTTGTCCTGCATCTGGCTGTGGCTGTGTGACAGGACAGGAGCGCCAGGTCGTCAGCGAAGTCGAAGTCGTCCAGCTGCGTCCAGAGTGTCCACTGTATACCGTTGTTCCTGCCTGTTGTAGTGGTCTTCATGATCCAATCAATGACCAGGAAGAAAAGGAACGGCGACGGAAGGCACCCCTGCCGAACTCCGGTCTTCACCTCGAAACTTTCGGACAGCTGGCCGGCGTTGGCAATCCTGCAGTTCATGTCCTGGTAGGTGCACCGGATGAGGGAGATGATGATTTCACGGGGACTCCGTAATGCCTCAGTAGCTTCGACAGCGTCTCTCTGTCCACTCTCGAAGGTCTTCTCATAATCTATGACGTTGATGTAAGGGGGAGTTCCACCCAGCTCCAGCGACTGCTCCACGATGATGCGCAGGCTGGCGATCTGGTTGGCACATGATTTGTTTCTGCCGGAAGCTTGCTGCTGCTGTCACGGAGCTTGGGGTCGACAGCCCTCCATCATCCTCTCCAGTAGAACCCTGTTGAGAACCTTGCCTGGCATTGACAGCAGCATGATCCCTCGGTAGTTGCTACAGTCTCTGAGGTCTCCCTTCTTTGGCAGCTTGATGATGACTCCTTCTTTCCACTGGGCCGGTACCTCCTCCTTCTCCCAGATCTTGCTGAAGAGGCTGTATAGCATGTTGACAGCTGTCTCTATGTCCGCTTTGATGGCTTCTGCTGGTATCTCATCTCATTCGGCCCTGCAGCCTTCCCATTTTTCAGTGTCATGATGGCCTTCTTGATGATTATCAATGATAAACAAGCGGAATTCTTGTGTGTTTATGGGAGGAAATTATCCACTGACCGCTTCATGAAGACCCACAGAACGAAAAGGGGCCATATGAAGACACATCGATAACAGCAGCGCACTGGGTCAGCAAATAAGACGTCGGAAACCGAGGCCAGGATTCAAACCACAGTTTCAACAAATCTACGCTGATTAATCAGACGACAGCTTCTGGTAGCCAAATCTCAGAAACCCAACTTGCTATCCGCAAGTGCAAAAGGGGACAGGAGAAATGAGACGAAAAAAAGTCCACAAACTGAAACTGCGTTCATTGATCGGATAGAGTAGACTGAAGCGCGCACTAGCCACATTTGTTCTACTTCTTCTTCTGTGGTCGGTATATATATATTTTTTTTTGGTTGCGTCAGATCTTCAATCTTGTCACCACGATGAAACCCGCAGTCTTCTCGAGGTGTTGACGGCTGCCCCAAAACTGCATATGCAGTTTTGCACCCTCTGGCCAGGCTTGACGCAGTAGAACATCATGCGCTGAACAGTGCTGGAGGAGGATGTGTTCTGGGGTCTTAGATCCAGTGTCACACGGACATTCGCCTGTGTTGTCAATCATTTCGGCTGAGGTAGCTCAGCAGTCGACCGTGGCCAGTTCTCAGTCTGAAGAGAATTGTTTGCTGGTATCTCTGGAGCTGATAGATTGGATCAGCACCACTGCCTGCACCCAGCTTCTTTTCCACTGGTTTCGATATCGGATGTGGATGATAGTTTTGGCCTCTCTGTAGGTCACCAGGTGGCTGAACTGCTCCACATTGCTGCCTACCTTCAATGGAGCATCAGCCTTCTCATTTCCAGTGATCCCACAGTGGCATAGAATTCACTGGAGTACAATAGTGGGTCGCCTTGAAAGATCATGGAGCGCTTCATATGTTTTTCAAGTGCTGTTCGCTTCTGTTGCTCTGAAGTCCCTGCAGTGGGGATCTGCATTCAGCGAAGAAAACAATCTTGGGTGGTGGGGGGATTTTGACTTTCTGAACCCTTGTACAGCATGGAGCAGAGCTGCTGACTCTGCTCTGCAGTTGGAGGACATTTTTCCCGTCGGAAAGGCTCTGGGGGTCAGTCTCCCATCAGTGTGTTTGCTGAAGATGTCTAGTCCTCCATTCTTCACCGCTCCCTTTGAACACGTGCGTCCACCCACTGAGGTTGTACTTGTCACCAATCATCTCCAATGCTAAAGCTTTCAGCAGGTGAGAGCCTTGACAGTCCTTCCTGTCTGCGCCAGGAACTTGTGTGATGACTGAGACTTCTTCTAGGAGGTCGTCTGCTTCCACAAAGTCGGGAAGCATTTGTATTTCGTTTGAGGACGTAGGCAGCAGGTCTTTATTTCGGCTGTTTAGACTTTAGAGAGGTGATTGAAACTTTTCCGTTCCAGACTGTTCTCGGTGGGATCCTTTGCTCCTGCATGTATTGGGTGGGAGGGTTTGCATAGGAGCTTCTGTCAATGGACGTAGACTTTCTCTTTACGTCTGTCTTCAAGGGAAGGAGACTTGCGTATTTTACCATTGCCTGAACGGGCACTGCTTTCATCCCGCCCGTGATCAACCATAGAGCTACGTTTTGAACTCTGTTCAGGTTTTTGATGCTGTCGTCCAAGCAATGCTGCCGTACTTTAGGGTCGCTCTGAGAGTACCGTATAAATCTTCCGAAGGAAGTTGATGTTAGCTACCCAAGATGTTCCGGCCAGCTCCTTCATGACGGCTAGCCTCCTAGCTGCTTTTTTTTAATGTCCCTGAGATGGGGGTTCCAGGTAAGGCGTTTGTCCAGTTTCACACCCAGATATGTTGGCATGTTTTTTTTTTATCCAGCTCCCTTCCATTCAGCCTCAGTTTGACTTTTTTTGGCACTGGTGACAGCGAGAAGACTGAAGTAACTGACTTGCTGGTATTTATTTATTTCTATACCCCAGTTAGATGCCCATCTTCCAATGTTGTCAAGTGCACTCTGCATTGTGTGGCTGGCGGTTGTGAGTTGTTCCACAGCATTCCAGGTAGCAAAATCGTCAGCGTGGAGGGCTTTGGAAACATATTTGGGGAGATTTCAGTGATGTCATCGGTGAAAATGAGAACAAGTGACGGGGGGATGACTCCTCCCTGTGGCACGCCTTGCTGGAGAGTGACATGGTGGCTGATATTTCCATCCAGTTTCACTCTTGCTGTTCGACACGAGAGGAAGTCGCGAATCCAGCGGAACACTTCCGTTCCACTTTCTTGTTGAGGAGCGTTAGGAGCAGTCCTACCTTCCATACTCTATCGAAGTCCTTTGTCAAGTCTACAAAGACAGCAAGTACCTTCTTTTTTTTTTCTCAGAAGGCATTATCTGTCTCCTGGACACGAGCTGATCGTCTGTACTGCGATTCTTCTGGTAGGTTGACTGTGTGCTACTTAGCAGGTGGTTTTCTTCTAGGTGTTTGAGTAGTTTTAGGGAAGGTACACATGGAGAAACAACTAAAGGAGATCACATACGCAATTGACACGGAGAAGGAAATCACACACGCAATTGGTACAATGTTGGTAGAAGCCCCAACAACGAGGTACTATATACCAGGAGGCCACAAATTATGGTCTGCCTTGTCGGGTGGTAGCTGGCGTTTTAAAATGCCTGCAGGACAGGGAGAGTGTCGGACAGAAAAAACAACTTGCCGAAAGTCTTTGTCTGAGGTCTCATGAAGGTGTCTTCTAAAAAGGCTTCTGCTCTGTGGTTTGTGCATTGTTTGTCTGTGTGGTGTTGGAGAATTGACCAGGATGTCCGTGCCCCAGTTAGTCTTGAAGTTGTTTGCTGACCCATCATGTATACATTGGTCAATGTGCCCTGGGGGTAAATTTCAGTAGTCATGGCGAGGGTAAAGGCCATCTTCATCTTGGAGTCCTGTCCACAGCCAAGTATGAGATAGGGGATGATCGTACAGTCTTCATGTCAGGCTGATCCGCTTCCCAGAGCTCGGGTAAATTTGACAGGTGGAAGGGCAGTGGGTCCTTTGGCAGCTGGTCTTCCAGCGTACTGTCCAGACAGCAGTTTGCTGCCAATAGACGGAACTGTTCCCTTTTTGGCTGGATTTTGTCAAATTCCAGAGCTTCTGCTTCATAGGGTGGTCTGGAAAAACATCAAAACTTTTCTGCCACCACAGTAGTCTTGGCTTCTCACCACTTGCGTAGAGACTGATAGACTCTAAGCGTTTCTTTTTTCATAATTATCTTGACTTCAGTGCACTGTAAATGATGCGAGGGCATAATTCTGAATTTCAACAAGTGTCTAAGGGGTCCTTTTTAAACAAGTCGACCAGAATTTAGAGCCGTGTTGCAGCCATGGCCTGACTACGTCCCAAAACAGTAGGAAGAAACTGTACTCGGGACAGCATGAAAGCAAAGGTCTTCAGTGAAGACGACCATCCCCACCCCTACCTCCCTCCTGACAAGTGTTTTGGCCCAGAACTCCTCACACTCTAAGGGGGTTGGGCAGTATCCAGGTCATGACTCCCAGATGCCCTTCTGCTGCCAGCTTCTGCTATTTTTTTTTTTGGCGCTGCAGGAATACGATCCCACAACTTTTGGATGGTAGGTGTCTCAAGGCATACCTTTTCAGACGGATGTCGTACCTACATCACTAATGGACACGTGTTCTAAGTCATGAAATATCAGTGTTATAAAGTTCACTATTGTTCCTCTCGACCAGATCCAGCTGGAACTCTTTTCAGCTGCCTCTGCTATTGTCTTTGGGGTTCTCATCCTTTTTCTTACCAGGAATCCTAAGCTGTTTAACGAGATCATACGCTGATAAGCCTACAAATCCACTTGCTCAAACCTCTGGAAGCCAGATTCCCTGAAACAGCTGGATATACGTACATACTTCTCAGTCTTGTAAATGTGAGTTGGTTCTGTTCTGATTTTGTATGGCACAGTTTGCTCGAACAGAATCAACCAGAGTGGAGAACGAAATCCAGTCTCATGCCACTCTTCCTGGTGATCTCTGGATGGTTCTTCCATTCTGAAATGTCTACCATGTCTACCCGGTCATCCACTCCATCTCGTAAACCCTGCTTCCATGCTCTTGATACAACAGCTGTTACAGGCCAAGATTTGTGGATTCCTGCCCGTGTAGAACATCGTCATTGGAGCTTCTTGTGGCGTAGTTTACCTGTCGTGTAATGACCGCATGCTCGATTTCTTGAGCACTTCTTTGTGCGTCCATGTATACCTTCCCTGGATTAGTGGTGCTTTGCATGAACTCAGGACATGTCCCATCGTTTGTTTGCCATAACAGACTCGAAACGTAGGATCATCTGATCATTTGATCAGGTTTGAATTTGAGCGTTGGACGTCATATACAGATCTGAGGAGGAAGTTGTCTCTTAGAGGTGCCAAGTACCATGTGTCATTCCAGCTGAGACTTCTTTGAAGTGCGTTTTCCCCACGATGTCCTCTGTCCTTCTTTGCCTTGCTGGGCTACCTTCTGGATTCTCTTGGCATCCTCTTCACTCTTCAATTTCTCTGTTATCAGTTTTTTTTGTTGTTGTTGTTTTTTGTTTTTTGTTTTTTTTTTTTTTTTTTTTGCTTTCTCTTTGTCTTTGACGGTCATTTCATGTCTGTTGTGCCAGGCTCCTGTCTGTTTGTCTGTGTGCGACATGTTATTTCTCCGATCTTAAGGTGTTTTTTGTTTTTTTTTTTTTTTTTTTGTTTGTTTTTTGCCACGTCCACTGCCTCCTAAACTTTCCATTTTCTCCCATTCTTTATAAGGGCTAGACTGATCTCACAACTTTGTCTTTGAAGTCCTCAAGCATGATTAGTAACCTTGCTTCACCAGCTTTGTATTTCGTGAGGTGGATTCTAGAAAAAGTTTCCTCTTTGCTTGGCACTAGTAGAGTGCATCGTTGGTGAGACCAGCTTGGACACCTAGTCATTTCCTTGTGTACTTGTTGACTTTGGCCTCCGCTGATTCCGCTGTGCTATGCTGATATCGAATATCAGTAGGGCCAAGAAGCTTTGGGATCAGCTTGAACTGCAGACTGCAGGCCTTGGTACTTGCCAGGTAGTCCACATTGTCTATTATCTGCAGGCTTTCTTCTGCCATTTGCTTGTTTTCCTTTCCCCTCTTTCTCTTCATACACCCCGAGGTTCTTGACTGGTTCTTCTGTTACAGGTGGAATAGTTTGGTTGGTTACAATGAACGTTACTGTTTTAGCGACTTTCCCTTTAAAGCTTTCCGCTGATTTCTTTGGCTTGGAATTCATCCTGAATGAAGCACCTAACTGTTCTAACTGCTTCAGTATTTGTGTGTCTCATCTTCCTTGGTGGAAATTGCTATTGTGTCCTCCATGAAGGCTTTTAGAGGAGACATTTGGGTATTCATTCCCAAGGTCCACAAAACTTCTACAGCTCATGACGACTTTCAAGATGACCTCCATTGCCAACACAAATAGTTCAGGAGGACTTGCATAGCCCATTACAATGCCAGTTTCCTGACTGATCCCATCTGTTGTGTATGATTTTGTGAAGAATCTCATGGAAAAGCCATGGAAGTGTCTTTTCAACATTACTCTGATGTTGTTTGGAACATGATACATCTTGAGGGCCAGGTGACCAATCGTGTGTGAGACTGCTCCATATGCATTTCCTAGATCGAGCCACTCCAAGGCCAAGGTCCCGTTTCTCTGCCGTAGCTCTTTGGATTTCTTCCCAAATCATAGTGACATGTTCAACACGGCCAGAGACGCCTGGGATGCCTTCTTTCTGGACCGACAATTCCAGGTACTCATTTTCTGTTAGGTATTTAGTCAGGTTAGCTGCCATGAGAGAGAAAAAATAACATTTTCCCAGGACGTTCAGAATTGATATTGGTCTAAACTGTCTGATATCACTCGAGGCTTGCTCTTTGGGAATATACACACCATCTGTTATCATCAATTGATTGCTGATCTTCAGGCCCCTCCATGCTGATGTTATCATTTTATGGAGCTACTCAAAGACACTGGGGCATTTCTTATACAGTATGGTATTCCATTTGGTTCAGGCGAAGATTTGGCTCTGGTTTTTTCTAACCACTTTCTTTACCTCATCCGTTGGTGGTGGCCTGTCGTTGAGCTTTTTTCTTGGCACTGTAGACTGCACAAGCCCTGGATTTTAAGTTGTGCTTCGCTTTGGAGGTTGGAATATGTTTTCTTGGGTGGCTTCTCAGGTTTCTTTCAGCTGCTCCAATATTTCCTGGCAATTTGGAAGGGGGCTCTCGAGAAACAATCTTGGGTTTATTTCTTTTTGCCTTTTCTCTGTCTTGCTGATTCTGCTTTGCTGAGGGCACCATGTGGACCTTGCACGTCTTCTCAGAGCTTATTCAACCCTCTCTTCTCAGCTTCACGGACAGCTTTCATCTGTTGCTGTTTTTTTTTTTTTTTTTTCAAATTCTCTCTTTTTTTTTCTTTGGATGTTATCTGTCTCTCTCTGGCGCCTGATGTTTTGTGGATGTGTCTTTAGTTATTTTTTTTCACTCCATGAGCGTCCCTACAGGTCCTGTGTACAAAGTCTCCAAATTCGGCTGGTTTGTGTTCCAGTATATTTGTTCCTATCAGCGCTTCCTGTTTTCGGACTTTTTTTCATCTAATTTCTCTCACTCTGTTTTTGCACTTGCGGGTGGCAGGTCGAGAGCCTGTACAGATTCCCTGTCTAAATAATCAGCGTGGGTGTCTTTGGCCCTGTGGTTTGAATCCTGCCCTTGGTTTTCAGACAACTTTTCTGCAGGCACTGTGCGCGGCTGTTCATTCATCAGAGTCTTTACATAGCCCTTCTTTGTCCTGTGGATCGTCATACCACATTCAATTGAGAATTTCCTTCCACACAGACACATGGGAATTCCACTTGTTCATTACTCATAGTCGTTATACATTTCCAGTCGTAATTTGGTTGGCGCCGTTGGATATTCATCATTCTCTCCTGCTGGGAGCATCTTTCATTTTTAGTACTGGTAACAAGTTTAAAAAAAGACAAGATTGGGAGCCAGCCCAGGAAGCTCATAAGTCTGATCTTTCCCAGTGCCACCTGGTCTTTCCCGGTTGTCCTCCAGACTATTCCAGGAAGTCTGTGGTCTAGCCATGTGTCAGCAGCCATTTCCCTATGTATTCGTTGGCTTTGGTCCCCATTGGTTCCACTACGCTAGTGCTGATAGTGTGTGTCTGTAACGGCCAGAGAAGCAGTTTTCAGTATCCTCTCGTGCCTGTCAACTTGCAAAGCATTGTCAACGTATGTCTCTAATTTGTGTCTGCCTTTGCAACGTACGGCTTTTAGGTCCCTTGTCAAAAGTGACACTACGAGTGACAGTATCGACTTTCGAGTTTTGAGATGAGATCAAAAGATGGTGGAAGACCTGTTCTTATTGACAAAAACACACCAATCACTCAGCCATCCAGCTTCTTCATTGCCTGAAGCTGTTAGCTGGCAAATGACGTACGCTCTATCTTATGTCAACTCATCAGATAGTCTGCACATAGCGCTGCCTCAACATCCTGAGCAGCTCGGACGATAAGGCAGTGTGTCGGACAGACGACCCCCCACCTTGAAGAATGCCATGACACAACCAAAATTTCTTTCTGTTGGTCCTGTCTAGAGAGAATATTGCTTTGTGATAGTAAAGATAGCACTCAATCAAGCACTACTTGTTCATGGCAGCTTCATTTCTCATCAATTTGACTTTGTCAAAAGCTGGTCGGAGGTCTACCCAGATGACATAAATCCTACCTTCTGTTGGCGGGAAGAATTATAAGAATTTTGTGACAGGTAGTAGGTATAACCTTAAGTGCTGCAAAATTGAGAGAATCTTGTAGCAAGAAGGTTCACCGTTTTCAAGTACCACTAGAAGTGACCATTCACAATACTTCTATGGTTTTCACCACACAGCGATCAGTCTGTGAGGGTGGCAGATGGCGGCCCTTTATAGGATGCTTTCCTTTCTATAGTGGTGGTATCATGATTGTGTCACACCAGATTTATGGTAGTTTCCCTTCTTCCCTGCTGAGGTGGAAATAATTCCCATGGTGTATTTCAAGTTCAGAACTACCAAGGTATGCACGTATTTTGTTACGCCATCTTGTCCTGATGGCTTCATTGACTTCAGCGTTTTTTTTGTTTGTTTATTTTTCTTTTGTTTTATTTGTTGGTTTATTGTTGTTTTTTTTTTTGTTTATTTAATCGATTGGTTGGTGGTTGGCTGGTTGGTTGTTGGTTGATTGTTGGTTGGATGATTGGTGGCTGGTTGGTTAACTGGCTAGTTGGTTCATTGGTTGGTTGATTGGCGTTGTTTGTTTGTTTGCTTGTTTGTTTTGTTTGTTTTCAGCAAATTGTAAGTCTTCGCATTTGATGATTGGAAGAAAAAAAGAAACACCCAAAGGTGCTGGGGAGGACCCAGAGAAGCACTGTCTCCACCTGCCTTTAGAGCAGTCCTGTACCACCCGTGGAGGCCTGCGCTGTGTTGACGATGGGTACAGGCACGCGCAGGACACTCCATTAAGATATCAAGGGACATAACTGCTCTTGAACAGAGGTAAATCAGACTACAGGATGCGACTCATAAGCCTTAAAGTAGCATCCCCCATGGGTGTACCAGCCTGTATTTTTCATGACTGCAGAGGCCACCAGCAAAAAAAAACACCACCCCAGCTGTTGAGCACACCCCACAGATCCAACCACCCCTGCCCAAAAAGAAACACCCGAAGGTGCTGGGGAGGACCCAGAGAAACACTGTCTCCACCTGCCTTTAGCAGTCCTGTACCACCGTGGAGGCCTGCGCAGTGTTGACGATGGGTACAGGCACGCGCAGGACACTCCATTAAGATATCAAGGGACATAACTGCTCTTGAACAGAGGTAAATCAGACTACAGGATGCGACTCATAACAGCCTTAAAGTAGCATCCCCATGGGTGTACCAGCCCGTATTTCATGACTGCAGAGGCCACCAGCAAAAAAACACCACCCTCCAGCTGTCGAGCACACCCCACAGATCCAACCACCCCTGCCCACGGACAGATGAAGACAGTGCCACTCCAGACACAGCCAAGCTTTCGCCATACGGTCTTATGTGCCCCTCAGAGAGAATCCAAAGTTGTAGTCTTTCCCACTGTCAACAGGATTTTCCCTGTGGTCAGTGGGTCTTTCCTCACTGTCACTGGACTTTTCTCCAGGGTCAGCCTAGTTAAGGCAAAGAAGAAAAAGAAACACCCGAAGGTGCTGGGGAGGACCCAGAGAAACACTGTCTCCACCTGCCTTTAGAGCAGTCCTGTACCACCCGTGGAGGCCTGCGCAGTGTTGACGATGGGTACAGGCACACGCAGGACACTCCATTAAGATATCAAGGGACATAACTGCTCCTGAACAGAGGTAAATCAGACTACAGGATGCGACTCATAATAGCCTTAAAGTAGCATCCCCCATGGGTGTACCAGCCCGTATTCTGCCCACGGCAGGGGTTTTCAGCAAATTGTAAGTCTGCGCATTTGATGATTGTTTTTCATGAGTTTCATCTTTTGTTTTATTTTTTTTCTCATTCCCCTTGTCACACTTGTAGTTTTGTCTCTAATACCATTGTGAGAAGGAATTCACTGCAATGGAATCTATTCATCTGAGCAGGCCTGAGGCAGCTTTCACCTCACCTGCTCCAAATGATCATCGGACTGAGATTCCAGGATAAAACAGGACATCTGCAACGATTACCGTCTCTCGTCAGTCACCCTCTGAGTCAACCGTCAGATCCACAGCTTCTAACCGAGCCTCAACCACTGCCTTGAATTCGGACAACTTGAAAGCGGGGAAATACTTTGGCTCTCTTTAGTATTTCAATATCAGGCATTTATCGAAGGTGATGGCCAGGGCCAGTGGGTTTATTACCAGTTTATAGCCTTATGCCTCCCACTTTGATGTCCGCTGTCTTCTCCTAAGTAGAAAGAGTGAACAGGGTTTGACACTGAAACCGAAACAGGCAATTTCTCTGTGCTGATGGCGACATACCACTTGTCTGGCCATGTAGCAAGTGAGTCCAAGGCTTGTTGTGTTCTTAAGATGTCTGTCCATGCGTACTCTCTTTGTGGACCCATAGGCAAGGTAATCAGCGACCAGTGCTGTGGTCACTCCTTTTGGTAGGCCAGCAACCGGTCCTTTATGAATATTAAGAAGATGATAGGGGAGAAGACCCTTTCTGTAGTATGTCATATTTGGAGACGATTTTCCTGTTTTGTTTGATCATTCGGAATATTCTTGTTCTTCGAAGATTCAAGTGGGAAAAACATTTTTATTGTCAATGTCAAGGTGTGAAGCTCCACGGTAAGACCGTCTTTTCATACGTTATCGACAACGTTCTGAAGGTCAGTCCATCCACCGACCACCTGTGTATGTTCTTGGTAGTATCCTCTATCTCTTAAGACAGATAGATCATGACAACCCCCCCCCCGCCCACCCCCCACCCCTTTTCTGGCACTATAATGGATTTGTTCTTAACACTGAAGTCGGACGTTAATGATTCTCTCCACTGTCTACATCTTTTCAGACTGATGGGCTTGAAACTGGGTTGCGTCTTCGTGTCCTTTCTTTTCTTCAGGATAGCAGCATGTCATAACAAGCCTCTCGCCAGACTCAGAAATCTATACCAATTTTCTAACTCGAGTTCATTTTGACTTGTGCTAGTCTGTTAAAGTGTTTCATCGCTTCCTTGGCTAAAGCATCTGGGCCTAGAATTAGTTGTTTTCAGCTCATGTACTATACTGTAGCGCTTCCCGTGGTCAAGTGGTTAGAACGCTGTCTGCATAGTTGACGATCACGTGCTCGAATCAGCCGTGGGGTCAGCTGTCTTCGGCTTAAACACTCTCTTTCTCCTTCGAACAGAAAATGGTTACCTGATTAATTCAGGGACGATTACAGACTAAAAAAAAACGCGAGGGATGGATCGGTCTTCCACCATGCTTTGCGCTGGATACGGGGAACCCTGATAGTTCATTATCCCTATGGCCATCAACCTATGGCTAGACACAGTGAACCTCTGTATCCCTATGGCCATCACCGGTGACACGGTGAACCCTGATAGTTCACTATCCCTATGGCCATCAACCTATGCCCTAGACACAGTGAACCCCGATAGTTCATTATCCCTATGGCCATCAACCTATGCCCTAGACACAGTGAACCTCCGATAGTTCATTATCCCTATGGCCATCAACCTATGCCCTAGACACAGTGAACTCTGATAGTTCATTATCCCTATGGCCATCAACCTATGCCCTAAACACGGTGAACCTCTGATAGTTCACTATCCCTATGGCCATCAACCTATGCCCTAAACACAGTGAACCTCTGATAATCATTATCCCTATGGCCATCAAACTATGCCCTAGACACGGTGAACCTCTGATAGTTCATTATCCCTATTGCCATCAGGCTATGTCTAAACATGGTGAACTTCTGATATTCACGATCCCTATTGTCATCAGGCTATGTCCTAAACACGGTGAACCTCTGATAGTAGATTATTCCTCTGATAGCCATCATACTATGCCCTAGACCTAAACAGGTGAACCTCTGATAGTTCAATAGTCAATATCCCTATGGCCATCATGCTATGTCCTGGACGCGGTGGATCTCTGATAGTTCATTATCCCTATGGCCATCAGGCTATGAAAACATTAACCTGTGACTGATTTCTGCAGCTCTGGCAGTGTGAGGCATCTGTCCATATTATTTGTTCTTGAGTCTCTCAATATTGTTCTCATTGCTTTCCTCTCACTACCTCAAATGTTTCTTGCTGGAATGGGTATCACTTTTGTTGCTTATGCTCAGCAAAGTGATCTGCTGCTGCTTTCTTATCCGCAGCACTCCGTTTTCTTCGAGAGGTATCTCCTAATCCCTGCTGTTTTCATAGCTGAGCATGAACCCCCACAGCTTATAAACATTGAATAATATAGTCTTGTCCCCACCCCCCCCCCCCCACCCCCTCACCCCCAAAACCGTTCCTTGCAGCCTCAGTCACATCCATTTTGCTTTCAATTAGAAGAGATAAATGATTGTTCGTTCTTCGATTTGATTGTCTTGATTGTTCTTTGTCTTGCCTAAAGGCCAAACAGATGAAAACGCGTCGTGTTTTGTCTTGTAATTTGTTTGTCCCTTTCGTTCAGTGGAACAGTAATTTTTTTTCTTTTACGTTTGACTCATGAAGTTAATTCTTGGTGCACTTGGCTAGACCAGGCTGAAACCTTTCCATCTGCCTCTGCCATTGCCTTTAGGTTTCAGGTCTGTTTTTTTCTCACCAGAAAGCCAGACATTTTTTTCTTTTGTCTAGTGGGAAGGATTTTTGGCTTAGAAGCCAGATTCCCTCAAATTACTGGCTGTACTGTCATACTCTTAATTTTGTAGAATTAAGTTTCCTCTAACCTGCTTTAATATGACACAATGGCTTAATCAGAATAATTTGTTTTGAGCATGATAGGAGTACTATACCTATTCTTCTGCTTCACTTCCAAACGATTTCTAAACATTGTCCCATTCTGGAAGATCTGCTGTGCATTCCTAGCTATCCACTCTATCTAGTTATCACTAATTTCGTGCTCTAAATGTCATAGCTCTTCCAGATCTTGATCTGTGGCAACCTGCTTTGTAGAATCTCATTCGTTCTTTGAGGTTCTGGTGGCATCCTGTTTTCTCTGGTTGCGCTGACAGCAGACGCGATCTCCTTAAGCATTTGCCTATGCGTATACTTGTACTTTTTTGCTGTGTTTGTGCCGTTTTGCATGGACTAAGGTCGTGTGCCAAAGTTTTTGATTGCCTAGAGATAGAATGGACACGTAGGGTCAGCTGGTATCTACCATTTCAGCACACAGGTAGACTGGGGCGAGAGAGTGAGGCTTACGACGCGCGCAACTCTCCCTCACTATATTGCAAATCAAGCGCAAGTCATGACTTCAAACCCCACACAGCGCAACCTCAAGTCCTGTGGCGATGGGCAAGTGGCGAAGGCAGCAGGTGTGGAAACACTGGGAGCTGTCAGTCACAAGCCTGCACACAGGCGGCCTAGGGCATGTGGTCGCTCTCTACCGGACAAAGCAGAAGTGGAGTTCGGCACCCCCTGGGTGTCTGAGCAGCCCTTTTTAGGACCGCACTGCTCACCTCCATAGCAAGAGGAAGGGGCTAGAAAAGGTGCCCTAAACATTGCCTGCTTCACCTTACCCTGGCCATCAAACCGCAGTCGAACTACGAAGAAAACAAAAACAAAGGTGCTGAATCTTGGCACATGGAACGTGCGAACTCTACTGGACAACGCCAAGGCAGACAGACCAGAACGAAGAACTGTACTGGTCGCCAAAGAACTAGCTCGCTACAACGTCGACATAGCAGCACTCAGCGAAACACGCCTAGCGGACAAAGGCCAACTTACAGAATGTGGTGGAGGATACACATTTTTCTGGAGCGGACGCAGCAGCAAAGAACGGCGAGAGGCAGTCGTGGGATTTGCCATCAGATCCCATCTCACCCGGAAACTTGTCAAGCTCCCGGAGGGCATAAAACGATCGCCAGATGACACTCCAGCTTCCACTTGGAAACAAGAAGAGTGCAACACTAATCAGTGCGTACGCCCCAACAATGACCAACCCAGATGACATCAAGGACAAGTTCTACAAAGAACTAGACACTCTCATCGCAGAAGTCCCACCGTCTGAGAAGCTAATCGTACTCGGGGACTTCGACGCCAGAGTGTGGACCGATCAACAGATCTGGGAAGGGATCATTGGGAGACACGGTACTGGCAACTGCATCAGCAATGGCCTCCTCCTTCTCAAGATGTGCGCTACTCACGACCTTGTCATCACGAACACTCTGTTCCGCCTCCCTGCCCGCAACAAGACATCATGGATGCACCCACGCTCCAAGCATTGGCATCTGATTGATTATGTCATCACCAGGAAGAGAGATGTGCAAGAGGTGAGAGTGATGAAGGCCATGTGTGGTGCCGACTGCTGGACTGATCATCGTCTAATTGTGTCAAAGTTTAAACTCCGCATCCTTCCCATGCGAAGACCCCAAGGTCAGAAGACTGCAAAGAGGCTCAACGTCTCCAAGCTCTAGGATAGTAAAGTTGCAGAAGATTTCTCCAATGCCCTAGATGGCAGGCTGCCCAAGACACGAGAGGATGACCACAGCAGCATTGAAGAGCAGTGGGAGGCCTTCAGAGATGCAGTCTACTTACTGCCCTCGAACACCTCGGACCAGCAACCCGTAGAAACCAAGACTGGTTTGATGAGAATGATGCAGAAGTGCAGACACTGCTGTCAGAGAAACACCATATGTTCAGAGCGCACCAGAATGACCCCTCATCTCAAGCTAAGAATGATGCCTTCACCAGCGCAAAACAAAAAGTCTAGAAGAGGCTTCGCGAAATGCAGGATGCCTGGTTCAGAAAAAAGGCCAATGAAATCCTGGGCTACGCAGACAGTCATGACGCCAAGCGTTTCTATGTCGCTCTGAAGGCTGTGTACGGACCCCAGTCCTCCAGATCCTCCCCCTTCTCAATGCAGATGGGACACAGCTGCTGACAGAAAAGAAGCAGATTCTGGAGAGATGGGCTGAACACTTTAACCAGGTTCTCAACCGCCCTGCCTCAATCAACGACGAGCCCATTGCACGCCTACCTCAAGTGGAGATCAGGTTAGACCTTGACAACACCCCCCCCCCCCCCCCCCCCCCCCACCTCCCTCCGTCAGAAAGGCAATCAAAAACACTTTCCTGTGGCAAAGCGCCAGGATCTGGTGCAATCCCTGCCGAAGTTTACAAATCAGGAGACCCAGCCTTGACACAGAAGCTGACGTAGCTCTTCCAGTCCATGTGGAACGAAGAGAGGGTCCCACAACAGTTGAAAGATGCCAACATTCTCCACATCTACAAGAGAAAAGGCAACAGCCAGTCCTGCGACAAAGCACCGAGGCATCTCTCTCTTGTCCATAGCTGGGACGACCTTGGCTCGTGTCCTGCTCAACCGCCTTCTACTACACCTTGAGCAGGGTCTCCTCCCAGAAAGCCAGTGTGGCTTTCGTGCAGGACGTGGAACTGCAGACATGACTTTGCTTGCAGCAGGAAAAATGGCAAGAGCAGCAGAGCGATCTGTTCGTGAGCTTTGTCGATCTGACCAAGGCCTTCCATACGGTCAGCAGAGATGGCTTGTGGAAGATCACGAAGAAATTTGGCTGTCCCAGCAGGTTCATTACGATCGTCCAGCAGTTCTACGACGGCATGATGGTGAAAGTACTGGATGATGGAGACGCGTCATAAGCCTTCCAGTGACCAACGGCGTAAAGCAAGGCTGCGTTCTCGCCCCTACACTCTTCAGCATGGTCTTCTCCGCCATGCTGACTGATGCCTTCCGTGACTTCCAGGGTGGTATACATGTCAGATGCAGAACTGACGGTGAGCTGTTCAACATCAGGATACTGCAGCTGTTACAAGTTGAAAGAGACCGTCATCAGGGACTTCTTGTTTGCTGATGACTGCGCCCTCAATGCCAGCCCAGAGCAGATAATGCTGCACGAAATGGACTGCCTCTCACGAGCCTGACAACTTCGGTCTCACCATCAGCACCAAAAAGACCGAAGTGATGTATCAGCCTGCGCCAGGTAAACCCTACCAGGAACCACACGTCACGGTAAAGGAACAGAACTTACAGGCAGTTGACAACTTCACCTATCTGGGCAGCGCGCTCTCACGAGCTGTGAACATTGACGCAGAGGTCAGGAACAGGACTGCCAAAGCCAGCTCTGTGTTTGGGAGACTCCGTGAAAATGTCTGGGAGCGGAGAGGACTAAGCCTTACCACCAAGCTGAAGGTCTACCATGCAATGGTACTAACCACTCTCCTCAATGCCAGTGAGACCTGGACTGTCTACAGCAGACACGCCAAACAGCTCAACCATTTTTACCTCAGCTATCTCTGCAGACTCCTACACATCAGGTGGCAGGACAAAGTCCCAGACACTGAGCTCTTAGAAAGGGCCAGCATCCCCAGCATCTGCACTGCTTCAGAAATCCCGAACCAGATGGGCTGGCCACATGGTCAGAATGCCAGATAGTCGGCTGCCGAAAAACAACTGCTGTACGGAACTGAGTCAGAGCAAGCGCAAAGTTGGGGGGGCAGAAGAAACGTTTCAAGGACTGCCTCAAAGTGTCCCTAAAAGGCCTGAACATCAGCCTCAACACCTGGGAGTCGCTTGCCCTGGACCGCCCAGCCTGGCGAAGCAGCATCACAAAGGGTGCATATCCATCAGAGAAGAGACGCACAGCAGAAGCTGAGAGAATGCGAACCGCGCGCAAGGCCAGAGCTACCTCCATTTCCACTGTAGCACCCATCCACATGTGTCCCACATGTGGGCGTTCCTTCCGGGCCCAGATCGGCCTCACCAGCCACACCTGCGGACCCACACTCAGCGATCTTCCATCTGAGATTGAAGTCATGGTCATCTTTCTGTGTGGATTCTCCATCCTTCTATTTTGCCCACTTTTTTTCTATTTTTCTTTATCAACTCTCGTTCACCATGCAAATCTGCATGTTGTATCACCGATGAACATTCGCATGTGTACTTAAGTATTTTAGAGTTTGAAACAGAGCGTCAGGGTTTATAATGAGCTAACATTTAGTGTACTGACACATTTATTATGGTTTTACAACAGAGAAAAAGAGAATGAGAGAAAGACAGAAAGATAGACGGACAGACAGACAGACAGATAGAGAGAAAGAAAGAAAGAAAGGATGGAAGAAAGAAAGAAGAGGAAGAAGGAAGGAAGAAAAAAAAACGAAAAAGAACTCGTAGCTGTGTAAAGCTAACGAAATAGATACTCAGTTGTTTAGCGAACTGTGTTAATACTTATATCTCATATCATAAGAAGCCAGTGAAACTTCCGGATCAGCGTGAACTGTGGCACCTGGCTTTGTGTTCGCCAGGGAGACTATTCTAGTCTATTTTCTGCAGACTTTCTCCGCCATTTGCTCGGTTTCGTTTCCCCTATATCTTTCAAAATGGTCATAATACTATCTTTAAAGAAATTTTACTGATTTTTCAGTCAGTATTAGAATGGCAGTGTCTACCACATGAATGTTTCGGGTACTTCTCTTTTCCAAACGGAACGCCTTCATGATTTCTTTGGTTTAAAATTCATCCTAGATAGAGCCATTGACTCCTCTCAAAACTTCTGTATGCTATGTGTTTTATCTTCTTGGGGGGGGGGGGGGGGGGCTGTACTGTCTCATACTTAGAGTTTTGTTTCAACCTAGATATCATTGGCACCACACTGCTGTTGTCAGCACTACGTGAGTCTCTGGAGTGTACTTCGCAATACCGTCGGTGAACTGTGGAGACAGAAGATGAAGCCAATTCAGTCGTGTGCCTCACCTCTGGATGCATACCAGGATGTTCTCCTGAACATTTGGTGTGTGTGTGTGTGGGGGGGGGGGGGGGGGTTTCCAGAGGAGCTTGTGACTTTTCGAAAATTCTAGGAGCCGCAGGATCCCTTCGTGAATCACTCCTGTCCCCAAACACCTCATTGTCCATACCTACGGATCTGATGCGTTTGGGCTTGTTTGGAAATGTAAGCCTCCCACGACGATCATGAGTCTTTTTCTATGGATTTGTTTAGATCGTGCTCTCTAAACTGTTGATTTGTTCCCAAGAATCAGTGATTTGCATTGGAAGACATGCTAAGATGATGAGTGTGCATTGTAAATAAGTGGGGTAACTTTGCTCCCATAAGAAAACCTAACACAGAGTACGTTTTATTCAAGACTAGCACAGCCTTTTAAGACTGTGCCAGAACACAGACTGTGCCAGTCCTCAATAAAAGTTACTCTGTGTTAGGTTTTCTATTGGGATCAAAAGTTACCCTACTTGTTTACTGTTTATTGTTTACTGTTCCCTGCCTCATTTCATTTTCAATTTCGTTTCGATTAAATCGAGGTTATTTGCATTTGTTTCTGTCCGTCTTTGTGTTTGTCTTTTGATCTCCCTTGCATCCTTGGGTTGATCCTCAAGCGTAGGGTCAAAGATTGTCCCCCTACATTTGATACTGTTTGCATAATGTCTTTGGTTTTTCAGCAACTTTTTTTTCCTCCCCCACTTTTGTTTGGTTTCACTTACTACTCTTCACTGGCTGCTTTTGGGGTGCTGTTGGATTCTTTTTTTAATCCTTGGTGATGAGAACACCACGGTATTATGGACTGTGGTGTGTCTCTATTTGACGCCAGGAGCACGGACACAACCAGCCGTGTCTCCCTGATGAGTTCCGATCCAGCGGACGAAAAGCATTGGAGCAGGCAATACAAATAGATCTGCGTTCGAAAGGGATTACGATGGTTCCCTCATGCAGCTAGTGAAGAGTTTTTCATATCTATATTACATTTTCTTAATTTCATGTTACCAGTTTCTCCATCTTCAACCCCCCCCCCCCCACCCGCCTACCCAAGTCCAAATTTTCTGCCAAGTCGTTACAATGAAGACAGTTGAGGTTTTAGCCTGCGCTTATTTTTCCCCCACTATTAGATGTTTCGTCTTTGTATTTGTCTGACTTTATTCAAGATTAAAAGGCTGAGAGAGAGAGAGAGAGAGAGAGAGATACCTATGCATCACTGACGCTTCACTGACACTCCACTCTCAAAACTGGCCTGGGATCCTTTTCACAACCACACTGCAGTAATCGCTTCTGCTCGCAGCAAAACCTGCGTGAGGGGCTGGTTCGTAATTACTCACCAGTCGGAGACCTGGAGAGGAGACGGGCGCCCCCAGGGAATACCCCAAGCCCACAAAAAGAACATGAGGGATACCACACAAGGCAACAACATACCGGATCGGCCGAGGCCCTGGACACCAGTGGCCGCACCTTCCACTGACAATCACCAGGGTGCAGCTGCTGTAAAGTGTGCTACTGGGGGCCGAACTACCAACAAACCACCATCAGAAAACATGGCCATCGGAACATAAAAAAGTTCGCACTCCACAACTGATCGGAAGAGTCGATGATCTAGAACATGAGCTCTCAAGATACCAATGGGACATCCTAGAACTATCAAAGGTGATGTGGACAGGATTTGGGGAGACTGCGACAGGTGAGGGAGACAACCCGTGGCACAGTGGAGATCCAAACATTCATCAGCACGAAGTAGTTGTCCTTGTGAACATGAACGCCGCACCCTGCGTCATCAGTTTACGCGCCGATCTCCAGGGAACTGATTTCCATCAGCTGTCGGCAAAACTAACAAATATTACTATAATCCAGGTGTACGCGCCAACACCAACCTATAGTGACGACGAGGAAATTGAAGAATCACATGAACAGTTGGAGAGCATCATGGACAAGATCCCCAAGGAAGAATTGGTCATCACACAAGGGCACAGACGCTTACCAACAATGGTCTGGGAATGTCGAGAGATTTGGCAATGGGCAAACAAACAATAGAGACTCGCGCCTTCCTGAGTCTGCTAGCAGCCACAGGTTGACAGTGGCCAACGCGCTCCATCCCCACGAGGAGGGCAAGGAGGACAACCTTGCATACACCCAATGGGCTGGTGCACAATCAAAATTCACTTCATTCTCGCATCATTCCGATTTAAATCAAGCATCAAGAAAGCACCCAGGAGCAGTCATAGGCAGTGATCACAATATGGTGCCTATGACCATCAAATTGAAGCTAAAGAAAAAGCACAGAACAACAGCCCCTCGCATCAAGCTCGATCTGGAAAAATTAAAAGGCGCTGGGATAGCTGCAATTTTCTAAGCTCAAAATGGGGGGCGGGGGGGAGTTTGCTGCACTGAATGTTATGGATGCAGATGTCGACACCGTGACCGAGAAATTCAAAGGCGTACTTCATGAAACAGCAGCGAAATTACTTGGCAGAAAGAAGAAAGATCGCGCCTTGGATCACGAATGACGTCCTTGACGTCTGCGACGAAAGGATAGCACTGAAAGCAACCAGGTTCTTCAACCAAGAAGCATCCAACAAGTACAGACTGAAGAACAAGTAAATACGGAAGAAAATTATACACACAGAAGAAAATTGGATAACAGACCAGCGCAAGGTCATTGAACAGGACATGGAGCATAGGAACACCAAAAAGGCCCACAACACCCTGAGGATGCTCACCAAAACCGAGCAGAACAAGTCGTCAGTGATTGAGGATGACGCTGGCAATGCGCTGACTGAGAACACCGAGATCATGGAAAGATGGACAGGGTATTGCCAGCAGTTATCCAATTACCCGCTCCGACTCGATAGTAGCTTGTTGACCAACCAACCGGCAGCCAGAGAACCAGACCCTCTTCCAATATTGAGAGCAGATGTGGAAGAAGCAGTTTGCTGCTTGAAAGGAGGAAATTCGCCAGGATTTGACAACATCCCCGCAGAGCTGCTACAGCATGGAGGCGAGGAGATGATCACAGTGCTGACTATGCATACACACACTCCACCACCACCATCACCACCACTACCAAGAAAAACATTAACCCCCCAATCTTAGCTATACGGCTCTTTGACCATCTTCAGTGGTGTTTTAACGTTCAATGATGTCGCCGATCTGCAGGCTGGGATCGTGGGTTCGATTCCAACAGGAGGTAGGTATTCATCTCGGGGTGTGTGTTTTTCGCCCCGATCTGCTTCTAGCCGGGGCTGAGTGAGCTACAGTTTCAAATGGGAAAACTGGAACAACACAATGGAGTTGCATTCACGTAATTGGCGCATCTCTGAAGGTGTTGTTCAAATTCCCTTACCAAACCTGCTTGTGTCTGTGGTTCTCAGGCCTGCATGATGCTGGAATTTGTTATGAAAGGATCCGAATAGTACGGACCAGAATAATGTTTTATAGCATCATCATCATTATCAATTTTGTTGTACAACTTTGAAAAATGTTTCGAATTCTGTGGCCTTGGTTTTATGATGACTTCAATTTATGCCCGTTTCGATCTTGTCCATTACCTCAGTTCATCGGGATTGTCTGTTTGATGGACGCGGTGGCGCCCTCGGGAGGAATTGGGATGTGGGGGAAGGACTGTCCTCGCGGTGGATCAGCAGCAAAACAGTTACTGTCATAAGTAGGATGTTTTAGTGTGTGGTGTCTTGTATATCTTGGATCAGAACAGGCATCCACGGACACCATCGAAGTGACTCAGATGCATAGCAGCAGTGCCTCATCTGGTGGACTGCCTCATAACAACCTATCAACTGTCCCCTATGAACGGCTGGTGCTGGGGGGATGCGATGGCTGAGTGTGGCTCAGTTTAGATGGGTTCGAATGAGAAGTGTGTATGTATTGCTAATGGACGTGGTGGGATGAGTGATGACTAGTGGAGAAGAGGTCGGAGCGGAGGGCGGCTGGAGGGGGAAAGAGGCACAGAATGAGATCCAGAAACTCATGGGATTTGATGATTGTAGTCCCTAAACCAGTATCAATGTCACGAAATCTGATTCTTCGGCGCTCTCAGTATCAGCATTTACGCTGTTGACGAACAATCACATGTCATGTCAACATATGCCCACAAAGAAGTTTTCGTTTTGAAATGCAGTTTCCTCTATTTTATACACAATTGTTTTCTCTCGACTATGAAGTTGAAAAGACAAATGGCTGAAAACAGATATCTGTGTAAATCTCCATTTCATCATTCCATCAAATCAGATCCCATTTTTGGTTTCATAAAAAAAAAGTGGACGATGGGTCACAATTTTACTTCTGCCATTTCATAACCACCCTTAATAAGTTCAATCATACATCATTTGGTCGTTTCAACTGCAGTCACCAACACTAATGGCTCATTCACAACAGCCACATTAATTGCAATCATTGCTATGCCACATATAGTATTTTCGAATGGTGTTTCCATAGAACGCTCAATAATATCATCCACGATTGTGCCGACGTGGGAAGAACTTGGTAACTGCTTGAGTGGAAAAAATCTCACCTACAACATCAACAGGACGTGGAATTTCTGTCTGATGTATTCTCATACAAGAGACAATGTACCGGTCAACGTCAGTTCAGAGTGCACTATTGACTTGCATGTGGGCCCTATGGGGTCTTTTGAGTTCATATTCCTGAGGAAAACCTGCGATCCAGAGAATCCTCTTCATATTGAAACTCCTACTTTAACTTCGTTTTCTCGGGTGTGGACAGGGTGTGAAAAGGTGTCCCTGAACGAGCCGTGGGTACCCATCATCAACCTAAATGTGGCAAGAGTTCGTCTTCGCTTTAGAATTAGAAAGGAGGAGGATTTCACCATTCTGCTCAACGTCTCCTGGCATGATGCATACATTTTTAGTCACCTTCTTGAGCAGTTTTCCATGTCTGAAGCATTGGGCAAGTATTTTCTGCCTTGATTTAGCGATCTCTCTCTCTCTCTCTCTCTCTCTCTCTCTCTCTCTCTCTCTCTCTCTCTCTCTCTCTCTCTCCTATACAAAACCAATACAGTAGGGGTGGGGGGTGGGGGTGGAGGGGGAACAAAACTACAGGTAAACTATTTCACTGTCATTAAAACAATGACTTTGCAAAGATGTAAAAATCAACGTGGGAGAGAAAAGGGCAAGAGAAAGGAATGGGGAAAAACAGAAGACACTAAAATACAAATGTAGATTTTTCGCTAGCAAAGTATTGGGACATCATAATTCGTCTTGGAATCATGGACATTTTTATCGGCTTCCCGAGGCACCTTCTCCCGCAGATTCGGAAAAGGTAGAAAAGTAAACAAGATGCAAAGCATATAAACGTACTCCCAGCTTATCCTGAGTACGCGTGATATATTCCAAAGAGGAAAAACCGTCTTGGGCTGGTGTAGCTGTTAGTAATGGCTATTCTGGTAAACATCGACCATAATCTGTGACCTATGATGAACATACTTACAAATTTTCACAAAGATCCGCCAAGAACTTTCTGAGATTTTCAATAAAGAAAAAACAATTTTGGGCCGTTAGTAACGGCTATAACGGTAAACTTGAATCGGGCATCATCCGTGACCGATAATGAACATACCTACAATTTTCAGAAATATCGGCCATGTACTCTCTGAGATATTCCATGAAGAAGGAAAACCGTTAGGGGCCGTTATAGTAAAAAAAAAAAAAACACGTGGAGAGCGTGGCAGGAGAGAGTCCTCAGAAGAGAAGCCCCCTTCAAGCAAGTGTTTCGGCCCTTATATCCTGACACTCTAGGGGGGTTGGGCCACACCCAGTTCATGACTCCGGATGTCCCTCTGCTGCCCCTTTTTTCCCATCTTGGGACGAGCCATGGCTGGGATTCGAACCCATGACCCTCTGCACATGCTCATTTTCCACTTAATGACTCGTGCATTAACCACTGAGTCACTGGGACACCTGATATTTGTAGGAAAGCTAAGCCTTATGAAGTTCACTTTTGTTCCTCCTTGACCAGATTCAGCTTGAACACACCTCTCTGCCGCTTCTGCCATTGCTTTCAGGGCTCTGGTTTTTTCCCTCCCCTGCAACTGAGAGCTGTTTCATGAGGCTGTATGCAGACGTTCCCTACAAACCCCCTAGCTCCAATTTCTGCAGTGAGGACTTTAACCTGATAGCCTTCTCTCCTCAGGCTGTTTGCCAGATCAGCATACTTTTCAGTCTTGTAGATCTGAGCTGCCTCATTCTGTTCTCATATGGCACCGTGAGCTCGATCATGATCAGCTGCTCGGTTGACTGAGAGTGGACTACTATGTCTGGTCTCATACCACTCTTGCTGATGTTTTCTGGGTGACTCTTCCATTCTGGAAGGTCTGCAGTGCACTCCCAGTCATCTGCCCCGTCCAGCAGACTGCCTGCATGTTTCGAGTGGCACTGCTGTTCTTGGTCATGATTCGCTGCTTCCTGCCATGAAGAATGTTGCAGGTGCTTTTGGAGTCCCGATTTTCCCTTTTGTGGTGTTGGTACTAGCCCAGGCTACTTGTACAATCTCTTTGAGCACTTGGTTGTGCCTCCATGTGTACCTTCCTTGAGCCAGGGCTACTTTACATGAGCTTAGGACATGCTCCACTGTTTGTTTTTCATGGCAGAGGGGGCATGAAGGATCGTCTGTTTTTCCCCACTTCACCAGTTTGCATTTGAGGGCAGAAGGTCATATGCAGATCTGAGAATGACGTTGAATGACGTATATATATATATATATATATATATATATATATATATATATTATGGACTGTGGTGTGTCTCTATCTGACGCCAAGAGCAGAGACACAATCATCCGCCGTGTCTCTCTGATGAGTCCGATCCAGCGGACGAAAGGCCTCGGAGCAGGCGATAATATAGATCTGCCTTCGAGAGGAATTGCGATAGTTTCCTCATGCATCTAGTGAAGGGTTTTCATATTTATGATATACATTTTCCAAGTTATTTCATCTTCAATTTTTTTTTTTTTCCTCTCAATTTCAGATCTTTGCCAAGTCATTACTGTAATGAGAGAAGAATTGTTAACCTGCGCTTGTTTTCCCCCCCACTACTTAATTGTTCAGCATTATATTGTTTGGTCAATCAGTGGGTGATTGCATATTTTAGGGGATCCAAGGAAAGGTTGTTCTGCACAATTCTTAGCTGCTGACAATGCTTGGGTTATTGAACAGCAGGGCTGACCGCTCAGACTGTTCCATATCTTTTGATCTCCCTTGTATCCTTAAATGGATCCTCAAGCATAGGCTCAAAGATTGTCTCTTACATTTTTATACCTGTTTGCGTAATGTTTTTAGTTTTCAACAACTTTTTTCCCCTCCACACTTTCGTTTTGTTTAATTCTACTACCTTTCGCTGGCTGCTTTTTTTTTTTTTTTTTTGGGGGGGGGGGGGGGGGGGGGGGGGGGTTGGGTTCTTTTACGAACCCTTGGCGGTCGGAACACCACAGAATTATGGACTGTGGTGTGTCTCTATCTGACGCCAAGAGCAGAGACACAATCAGCCGTGTCTTTCTGATGAGTCCGATCCAGCGGACGAAAGGCCTCGGAGCAGGCGATACATACAGATCTGCCTTCGAGAGGAATTGCGATAATTTCCTCATGCAGCTAGTGAAGGGTTTTCATGTTTATGATATACATTTTCCCAGTTATTTCATCTTCAATTTTTTTTCCTCTCAATTTCAAATCTTTGCCAAGTCATTACTATAATGATAGTAGAATTGTTAACCTGCACTTTTTCCCCCACTAGCTAATGTTCAGCATTATATATATATATATAGGTAAAATAAAAAAAAAATCGGGCATCATCCGTGAACCATAATACCTACAGGACTGCTCTAAAGGCAGGTGAAGACAGTGCTTCTCTGGGTCCTCCCCAGCACCCTCGGGTGTTTCTTTTTCTTCTTTGCCTGAACTAGGCTGACCCTGGAGAAAGGTCCAGTGACGGTGAGGAAAGACCCACTGACCACAGGGAAAGTCCTGTTGACAGTGGGAAAGGCTACAACTTTGGATTCTCTCTTGAGGGCACATAAGACCGTATGGCGGTCATGGCAGTCATGAAATACGGGCTGGAACACCCATGGGGGACGCTACTTTAGGCTGTTATGAGTTGCATCCTGTAGTCTGATTTACCTCTGTTCTGGAGCAGTTATGTCCCTTGATATCTTAATGGAGCGTCCTGCGCGTGCCTGTACCCATCGTCAACACAGCGCAGGCCTCCAAGGGTGGTACAGGACTGCTCTAAAGGCAGGTGAAGACAGTGCTTCTCTGGGTCCTCCCCAGCACCCTCGGGTGTTTCTTTTTCTTCTTTTGCCTGAACTAGGCTGACCCTGGAGAAAGGTCCAGTGACGGTGAGGAAAGACCCACTGACCACAGGGAAAGTCCTGTTGACAGTGGGAAAGACTACACTTTGGATTCTCTCTTGAGGGCACATAAGACCGTATGGCGAAAGCTTGGCTGTGTCTGGAGTGGCACTGTCTTCATCTGTCCCGTGGGCAGGGGTGGTTGGGTCTGTGGGGTGTGCTCGACAGCTGGAGGTGGTGTTTTTTTCGCCGGTGGGCTCTGCAGTCATGAAATACGGGCTGGAACACCCATGGGGACGCTACTTTAAGGCTGTTATGAGTTGCATCCTGTAGTCTGATTTTACCTCTGTTCTGGAGCAGTTATGTCCCTTGATATCTTAATGGAGCGTCCTGCGCGTGCCTGTACCCATCGTCAACACAGCGCAGGCCTCCAAGGGTGGTACAGGACTGCTCTAAAGGCAGGTGAAGACAGTGTCTGGGTCCTCCCCAGCACCCTCGGGTGTTTTCTTTTTCTTCTTTGCCTTAACTAGGGCTGACCCTGGAGAAAGGTCCAGTGACGGTGAGGAAAGACCCACTGACCACAGGGAAAGTCCTGTTGACAGTGGGAAAGACTACAACTTTGGATTCTCTCTTGAGGGCACATAAGACCGTATGGCGAAAGCTTGGCTGTGTCTGAGTGGCACTGTCTTCATCTGTCCGTGGGCAGGGGTGGTTGGGTCTGTGGGGGTGTGCTCGACAGCTGGAGGGTGGTGTTTTTTCGCCGGTGGGCTCTGCAGTCATGAAATACGGGCTGGAACACCCATGGGGACGCTACTTTAAGGCTGTTATGAGTTGCATCCTGTAGTCTGATTTACCTCTGTTCTGGAGCAGTTATGTCCCTTGATATCTTAATGGAGCGTCCTGCGCGTGCCTGTACCCATCGTCAACACAGCGCAGGCCTCCAAGGGTGGTACAGGACTGCTCTAAGGCAGGTGAAGACAGTGCTTCTCTGGGTCTCCCCAGCACCCTCGGGTGTTTCTTTTTCTTCTTTGCCTTAACTAGGCTGACCCTGGAGAAAGGTCCAGTGACGGTGAGGAAAGACCCACTGACCACAGGGAAAGTCCTGTTGACAGTGGGAAAGACTACACTTTGGATTCTCTCTTGAGGGCACATAAGACCGTATGGCGAAAGCTTGGCTGTGTCTGGAGTGGCACTGTCTTCATCTGTCCGTGGGCAGGGGTGGTTGGGTCTGTGGGGTGTGCTCGACAGCTGGAGGGTGGTGTTTTTCGCCGGTGGGCTCTGCAGTCATGAAATACGGGCTGGAACACCCATGGGGACGCTACTTTAAGGCTGTTATGAGTTGCATCCCAGGACTGCTCTAAAGGCAGGTGAAGACAGTGCTTCTCTCTGGGTCCTCCCCAGCACCCTCGGGTGTTTCTTTTTCTACAAATTTTCAGAAAGATCGGCCGAGTACTTTCTGAGATATTCCATAAAAAAGAATAACTGTTAGTAGCAGCCATAACGGTAAACTGAAACGTCGGGCATGATCCGTGGTCCATAATGAACATATATGCTAATTTCCACAAAGATCGGCCAAGTACTTTCTGTGACATTTCATAAAAGGTAAAAAACCGTTATGGGACATTACAGCCGTTAGTAACAGATATAACAGTGTTCTAAAACACCGGGCATCATCCCTTGCATCTAATGAACCTACCTACACATTTTCAGAAAGATCGGCCAAGCACTTTCTGAGATATTCCATAAAGAAAAAAACGTTAGTAACGGCTATAATGGTAAACTAAACATCGGGTATCATCCGCGACCCGTAATGAACATACCTACAAATTTTCTTAAAGATCGACAAAGAGCTTTTGAGATATTCCATAAAAAAGAAAAACACCATAATGAACACACATGCTAATTTTCAGAACGATCGGCGAAGCACTTTCTGAGATATTTCATGAAGAAGAAAAACCATTAGGCCGTTAGTAACGCTTATAACGGTAAACTAAAACATCGGGTATTATTCGTGACCCATAATGAACATACATGGTAATTTTCCACAAAGATCGGCCATGTACTTTCGGAGATATTCCATAAAGAAGAAAACCGTTACAGGCCGTTACAAGCCGTTAGTAACGGCTATAACGGTAAACTAAAACATCGGGCATTATTCGTGACCCATAATGAACATACCTACAAATTTTCAGAACGATCGGCCAAGTACTTTCTGAGATATTCCATACAGAAGAGAAACCGTTACAGGCCGTTACAGCTGTTAGTAACGGCTATAACGGGGTAAATTAAAACATTGGGTATCATCCGTGACCCATAATGAATGTACCTGCAAATCTTCTGAAAGATCGATAAAGTACTTTCTGAGATATTCCATAAAGAAGAAAAACTGTTATGGGCTGTTATGGCCGTTAGTAACGGCTATAACGGTAAACTAAGACATCGGGCATTATTTGTGACGCATAATGAACATACCTACAAATTTTCACAATGATCGGCCTCGCACTTTCGGAGGTAATCCATAAAGAAGAAAACCGTTACAGGCCGTTAGTAACGGCTATAACAGTAAACTAAAACATCAGGCATTATTCGTGACCCATAATGAACATACCTACAAATTTTCAGAAAGATCGGCCAAGTACTTTCGAAGATATTCCATACAGAAGAAAAACCGTTACAAGCCGTTACAGCCCTTAGTAACAGGTATAACGGGGTAACTAAAACATTGGGCTCATCCGTGACCCATAATGAACATACCTGCTAATTTTCACAAAGATCGGCCAAGTACTTTCGGAGATATTCCGTAAAGAACAAAAAGCGTTACACAGCGTTAGTAACAGATATAACGGTCAACTAAAAACATCGGGCATTATTTGTTACCCATAATGAACATACGTACAAATTTTCAGAAAGATATGCCAAGTACTTTCGGAGATATTCGATACAGGAGAAAATCCGTTACAGGTCGTTAAAGCCGCTACTAACGGCTATAACGGGTTAAACTAAAACATTCGGTATTATCCGTGACCCATAATGAACATATCTACAAATTTTCACAAAGATCGACAAAGTACTTTCTGAGATATTCCATAAAACAAAAAACTGTTATGCGCTGTTATAGCCGTTAGTAATGAACATACCTACAAATTTCAGAAAGATAGGCCAAGTACTTACTGAGATATTCCATAAAGAAGAAAATCCGTCACTGGCCGTTACAGCCGTTAGTAACGGCTTTAACGGTAAACTAGAACATCGGGCATTATTCGTGACCCATAATGTACATACCTACAAATTTTCAGAAAGATAGGCCAAGTACATTTTGAGATATTCCATAAAGAAGAAAAACCGTTACAGGCCGTTACAGCCGTTAGTAACGGCTATAACGGGGTAAACTAAAACATCGGGCATCATCCGAGACCCATAATGAACATACCTGCTAAATTTCACAAAGATCGGACAAGTATTTTCGGAGATATTCCATAAAGAAGGAAAACGATTACAGGCCGTTACAGCCGCTAGTAACGCTATAACGGTAAAGTAAAACATCGGGCATTATTTGTGACCCATAATGAACGTACCTACACATTTTCAGAAAGATCGGCCAAGTACTTTCGGAGATATTCCATAAAGAAGGAAAACCGTTACAGGCCGTTACAGCCGCTAGTAACGACTATATCGGTAAAATAAAACATCGGGCATCATTCGTGACCCATAATGAACATACCTACAAATTTCAGAAAGAGCGGTCAAGTATTTTCGGAGATATTCCATCAAGAAGAAAAACCGTTACATGCCATTGCAGCCTTAGTAACGGCTATAACGGGGTAAACTAAAACATCGGGCATCATCCGTGACCCATAATGAACATACCTGCTAATTTTCACAAAGATCGGCCAGGTACTTTCGGAGATATTCCATAAAGAAGAAAACCGTTACAGGCCGTTACAGCCGTTAGTAACGGCTATAACGGTCAACTAAAACATCGGGTATTATTCGTGACCCATAATGAACATACCTACAAAATTTCAGAAATATAGGCCGAGTTGTTTTTGAGATATTCCATAAAGAAGAAAAAACCGTTGCATGCCGTTACAGCCGTTAGTAACGGCTATAACGGGGTAAACTAAAACATCGGGCATCATCCGTGACCCATAATGAACATACCTACAAATTTTCATAAAGATCGGCCCAGTAGTTTTGTCTGGAGCGAGTGGAACACATTTTGACCATGGACAGACGGACAGACACACAGACAGTATTTCTTCGTTCCCATTCTAAAGTACTCCCTGTTCTATAAGAACTGTGAGTACAAAAATGAGAAAAGAAAGCATTGCGATGAAATAAGTTGAATAACAACTGAAATCATTATCTTTTAAAGAATAACGGATATTGGTGGAAATCTTTGAGCCTATGCTGGAGGATCCATTGAAAGAAACAAGAGAGGTCTAAAGGTGTCAACAGTGAAGAGCGACCAGCTCTACTATTCAAAAGCCCAAGCATTGTCAGTCGCACCAATGCCGATAGCAGTTAAGAACTGTGCAGAACAGCTTTACTTGGATTCCCGCCATGAGATGCAGCCTCCCACTGGCTGACCAAAACCACCCTATTTTGACAAAAAATAAATAAATAAATGGGGAAAACAAGTGCAGGCTAACAATCCCTCTATCATGAAAACTATAATTTTGCAAAGTATTAAGATGGGTTTCCCTGCTCTCGTGATCCTCCGTTTACCTTGGCTTTCATATTGCTAAGTTTTATGTTTTACTGGTTACCGATCGGGCTGTGACCCCGTTTCCCTTAAGGTTCATGGGACACACGCCTTGACTGGTGATGCTCAGTTCCAGCACAATTGGGTGTCATCTGCCAAGGCCCAACTTCCTTTCTCCTTTGCTGTCATCCTTTACCTGTCAGGCGGACTCATGAAAGTGTGCATGCATTATCATCATTAAGAGGACTTATATGGCGCCTGCCCTCGGCTAGAAACCGGTGTAACAGCCCATTCTACCTCTCCCCCCCCTCTCTGGAACTTACCCCGGGGTAAGTCTGGGCTAGCCTGCTTTTATCCCCGGGGTCATTCCAGGACTAGCTGGAACTTACCCCCCCCCCCCCCCCTGGAACTGATCCCCCCCCCCCCCCCCCAGTCA
>JADBJO010000270.1:0-90000 GCA_016801955.1 Conus betulinus | reverse complement strand
AATCGTCATCCTCACTCGAAATAGAAGGAAATATTATATTTGTATAAAAAAATACTTTGATTTGCTAGCTTGAAGCAGATCATGCTTTTCGAGAGGGGGATATTCGATATCATTCGATAACAAGGAAGAATGTGCTAAAACAAACCGAACAAACAAACAAACAAGAATAAAATGATATATATCTATCACGGATTGTACTTCTGTAAATGCAGAGGGATGGCCCTGGTCCATTTTGCGAGTGTGTTTATACGTAAATGGGAGATAGTGTCAATGGAAGGGGATCCGTGAATGTCCAGCAGATACATTTCTTGAATATTTATGGTAACGTTTTTTAGAGGCAACTGTTGTTGGACCAAGATGGTGTACCTAGAACTGGGGCTGACGCTCTCTCCAAGGCAAGCGACAATGTGGAGCAGTTCGGCCACCCAGTGACCTACAGAGGGGCCAAAACTATCATTTACAGCCAATAACAAAACCAGTGGAGAGAAGGTTGGGTGCAGACAGTAGTGCTGATCCAATCCATCATCCCTCAAAGATGCCAGCAAACCATCCTCTTCAGACTGAGAACCGGCCACTGCCGACTGCTGAGCAACTTCAGCCGAATTAAGATTGGCAACACAGATGAATGTCCGTGTGGCACTGGGATCTGAGATACCTGAACACATCCTCCAACGCTGTCCAGCCCATGATGTTCTACAGTGTCAAATCTGGTCAGACAGTGCAGAGCTGCAGACGCAGTTTTGGGGCAGCTGTCAAGACCTCCAAAAAGACTGTGGGATTCATCGTGGCGACAGAACTGAAGATCTGACGCAGTTAACAAAACCGGCCGCAGAAGAAGAAGAAGGAGGACCAGAAAAGAGTCGGTCAGAAACACACGGAGTACTGCACGCTTGCAAAAAAAAAAAAAAAAACGAGAAGAAAAGGATTGGAACCCGTTGAGAGTGCGAAATCTATGATGGTGGCAACTACTGAATCAGTCACACAACAATGTTCAAAAGTCTAAAGACGAGAATTAGAATTCATAAGGCTGGCTAGTAATCCCCCCCCCCCCCCCCCCCCCCCCCCCCCCCCCCCCCCCCCCCCCCCCCCCCCCCCCCCCCCCCCCCCCCCCCCCCCCCCCCCCCCCCAATCTATCCCTCCCACATATTTTGGTTTGAAGCAATGACGTTACCCAGCTCTGCACGCGGAAGTGAATGCGCATGAGTCTGAGATGGAGCAAATGCATAACTGAGTGAGTGAGAAACAAGAAATGATCGCACATATCCATAGTTCATAATCATTTTTATTCCCTTCCATTTGTACAATAACTCAAGTTTTTTTTTCTACTTTAATCTTAAGCAGCTATAAAGGTCTAGAAGAGACATAGCACTTGCATATCATTGACTTTTTTCCCTTCTTAACAAAAAAACAGCCATTTTGCGCCGAAGAAGAGAAGATAAGCGGTTCCTCATTCTTCGTTTTCACTGTCCTAAATGTTGCTTTGTTTTTGCCTGAAGAAGACCCAGTTAAGAGGTCCGAAATGCATTGTGTTTTATCCTGCAGTCTGTTTGTCTGCGTCCTTGGCGCTAACTAACCCCTTTCCTTTCTATTTTTTTTTTCTGAACAAAAGCCTATCACTCCGTTGCTAAGCTGCGAAAGTGTCCATGAGTCCACAACAAGGTAAATTTGAGTAAGTCATACGTGGGTAAGTTGCCCATGGGGAAACTGCACCATCGTTTAATTTCACTAGAATTTTCCCCCCATGTGTGTTGTTGTTTTTTTTTTTAAAAAAGGAGGGTTCCCCCAATTACAATATTTTTTCCTATCAACTTTGAAAGGTGATTTTGTTCATCATATATCATGCCGGAAAAGGGAGATAAGCGGTTTAGATTGACTCCAGTCTCTTTGCGTTTTGTTTTGATCTGTTTTGTTTCATTCCCAGCTGAACACACAGAGACACAACTAGCGCATGCACCTTTAAAAACAGGTGCAAGATCAATGACAGGATTATGTAGAATAGGAGGTTTTCAGTTATAGCCGCATTCAGATCACAGAATACAACACTATTCGATCAAGATAAGAGGGACTTCGAAGTTTTTTTTTTTTTTTTTCCTTTTTTTTTTTGTTTGTTTGTTTAATTGGGCCTCCATACTCATCTTTTTTCACATTTTTTTTTCTCTTTTTTCTTCTTCAAAGCCTCACACACCATGCATACTGTCTGTGTGTTTCATTACCGATGGACATTTGCTTGCTGTTTTAGTTTTAAGAGTTTAATACACAGCATCTGGGTTTATTTATGTTCTATTGCTTAGTGTGCTGACACTTTAGCTCTGTTGCATTTACTGTTAACACCGAAAGGAACAGTTAACCAAAAGAGCAATGACTACAGTTCTTATAAAGAGGTACACAATGTGTGTTGCGTGCGTGCGTGCGCGTGCGTGCGTGCGTGCGTGTGGTGTGTGTGTGTGTGTGTGTGTGTGTGTGTGTGTGTGTGTGTGTGTGTGTGTGTGTGTGTAAATGAGTGAGTGAGTGTGGGTGAGAGAGAGAAATAGATAGAGTGAGTGAACTCGCGCGCGCGAACGAGCATTTACATATATGTCAGAGAGAGAGAGAGAGGGAGGGAGAGAGAGAGAGAGAGAGAGGAGGGAGGAGAGAGAGAGAGAGAGAGAGAGAGAGAGAGAGAGAGAGAGAGAGAGAGAGAGAGAGAGAGAGAGAGAGAGAGAGAGGACGGGGTCAGATAGACAGACAGAGCACGACAGACAAACATAGAATTACGACAGAGAGAACAGTGAGTCAGACGGTCAGACAGGCAAACAGGTACACACTCCAATACAGAGACAGACAGACAGACGGACGGACGGACGGGCAGGCAGAGAGACAGGCAGAGGCAGACAGATAAGCGAAGATGTAGAGAAATATAAAAAATAATAATGCACATACAGAGAGAGAGAGAGAGAGAGAGAGAGAGAGAGAGAGAGAGAGAGAGAGAGATTGGCAGGCAGACAGACAGATAGCCGGACAGGCAGGCAGACTGACGGGCCGACCGACCGACAGACAAACTGAGAGAGACACTACCCAGAGAGAGATAGGGAGGAGGGAGGGGAGATTTACAGGCTTCCTAGCATACATTTCAAAACGGCAGAGGTAACTGCTGCTTTGTAGGAAAGTGCAATCAAAGGAGTTCTGTAGCAGTATGTTTGCAATCAAAGGAGTTCTGTAGCAGGTAGTATGTTTGCAATCAAAGAGGTTCTGTAGCAGGTAGTATGTTTGCAATCAAAGGAGTTCTGTAGCAGGTAGTATGTTTCCAGTCTACTTAAAAGAGAGGTGATGTTTTCTAATGTTTAGTTCTTTTTTTTTTAAAAAAAAAATGTTGCAGAACGAAGAAAGAATCGTTTTTTTTTTAAATGCTTATACACATCTCAGCTACAAGAATAATGTAGTTAATAAATTTGTAATTTACCAGATTAAGACTAGATTTGTTTACTCCAAACAGTATGTCCAATACTGATAGCTTTAGTCTTATATCTGTTTTTTTTTTTAATGTATATTATTAAGTTCTCGATAAAAAAAAAGTTTTTCACAGGTGAACAATCATAGAAAAAATGCTCGATGAAATCCACTGTATCAAGACAATAAGAACACATTATTTTCTTTTACCTGCATTTTACATAGAAGAATATTTGTAACGTAAACATCATGCATGATTTTCCAGTGCAGGACTCTTAATTCGGTTTCTTTTGTAACATCCTTTGCTCTTGACTATATTGATTCATCTAACCTGATGCCAAATTTTATGAACCAAAACTGAGACGCGCACGGAGTCATTGGTTTCTTACCGTCACGTACTAGTTTCTAAATGTCCTTTGCTTTCGTACTGAACCGACTCACCTCACATTTCTGACTTCCTTTTTCTTTTTCACCGTTCTGTATCCACTGTACCCATGTCTTTGGAATAGTATTGATTAGAATGTGATACTCAAATATGGTATTTGTTCTGTTGTGTCCGATCATGTTTTGCAATTCTTTCAGTGTAAGTAATCGGTTTCTCGAGAATGCATAATCTGTTTAATCATTTCAATGTCTTTCGTTTGCCAAGTAGGGTAGAACAGTGTTTTTGTTTATGAGTAGTAAGTTGTTGAACAGCATTTGATTTTGAAAATTATTTTAGTTAAATTCTTCCCGCGTAACTGCAGATTTGTGTTCTAAATAAATGACTAGGACTTCTTTCCAGAATTATTGTCTGTTCTGCCCAGTCCTTTAACATCTTTTCTTTTACATCTGATGTAGAAAATTCTATTACGTTTAGTATGCTTTTCCAGATGCCATTTTGGAATAAGACAACAATTTTGTTTTTCAGTCGCTTCAAACACGTTACCTGCCTATCTTAAATAAAAATGTATTTGTAGATCGAGCATGTTCAACATTTAAGACCCCCTCGCTGTAATTAGCTTCCATTACGAAGCGTTCTATTTTTTCAAACGCTCACTCATTGGTTTATTTTTCTACCAGACGAATTTATATAGGATTGTAGTTATTTTACTTAATACACCGTGGGGAAGACCTATACACCGCATTAAATACATAAACTGGCTAATCAAAAAGTCAGTATAACAACAACTTTACCTTGAATACTCAAGTTCGCGTTCACTCCATTCCTTCACGAAGGAATGCATCAGATCCAGTCTATGCGACCAGTTGTCTTCATCGTCTCTAGCCATTTTATTTATTTCAAAGTAAATGCCCAAAATGTTTTATTTTACTGACCACGGTAAATGGAATAGTTTCGCCTTCATTTTTGCTTACCCATTCTTAAAACCTTAAGATTTTTTTGCGCGCATGTAATCTTAAGGTCAGAATTTTTTCAAACTCAGCAGTATTTCTGAAGCTCTTAGCATGTCTGTTCTGTTGTTTTGTTTTGTTTTGCTTTGTAGAAAAGTGTGTTGTGTCGTCGGCCATTTGCTTTGTTCTGATATAAAGTGGGCTTATGCAAGAGGGAGTTGCAGCTTTAATGCCCTGTACAGAACTGTTCTCACTTACCTTCTCATATATGGCGCATGATAAAATATATATATATATATATATATATATATATATATATATATATATATATATATATATATATATAAAAGAAAAAGAGTTTTGACCTCGCGCCGAATATGAGAAGATAAGTGGATTTTCTCGTTCTTCGTTTTCACTGTCCTAAATGTCATATGTTTTTTGCCTGAAGAAGACCCAAGAGGTCGAAATGCAGTGTGTTTTGTCCTGTACTTTCCTTGTCCCCCTCTCTTTCTATATTTTGCTTCGTTTTCCGTCCTCCGACACTTCGTTTGAAACTAACCTTTCTTTTCAGAGTAAGATCTGCGCAGACTCCACTGCACTCTTTTCCTTCCGAAGAGATTTTAAACCGAGGTCCTGTGCGTGAACCTGCATGTTGCGGAAGGCTTGCGTTCAGTGCCAGTCCCCTTTTGGAGTAGAGTAGGCCACCCTGTGCCATGGGACGGGTGACAGGGAAAGCAAAAACAAATGCACACTCGTGTTGTGTTTGGACATCCTCCCCGAATGTGAAGTGGGTGGAGGCAGCCTTGCACACAGTGTTGCATGCAAAGCATACCGTTTACAGCAGGCCTAGGGATTCAGTGTGTATCAGACACTAACAAAACTTTAGGTCACGAGCCAATGAATTTCTTACTTTCTGTGTATGTTGTCATCGGAGAAAAAAAAAAACTACAATAAAAAAAATGTGTTAAATCTTTCAATAAAAGGGAGCACCTTACAACTCCACCCTCGCCGCGCACTGATGAACAATGTTCGGAAGAAAGATATTTGTTCTCTGCAGGCGTTGTAGAAAGCCCACTTTAGAGCCAGGAGGGGGGTGGGGTGGGGGAAGGAAGAGGACGGATGGGGGCTGGGAGAGAGGAACGGGCGGAATGGGGGAGAGTGTGATGGTTATGTCTGATATCTTGAAACGGAATGTTGGGCTTTCTGTGCTCTATTAGGCCAGCTGGATTTGCGCATGCCAGCAGAGAGACATCCTTTGAAACCCTTCAACAAAAGTTCTACGTCTTTTTCTTCATTTCTTCGCTGTGTTGTCTTTTTTTTTTTTAGTTCCTTAACAATATCATAACCTCGCTATGTGTGACACTTCTTGGTGTTTCCTTTTATGTCAAGATCAATGACGTGGCTGTCCTGTGTAAATTGCGGAAAATTACTAAGAGCAGAGTAGGCTAAGCTTTCATTATGACAAGTTGTATCATGCGCAGCCCTAATGTACTGAACTCATAACGTGTTAATCTCCGTAGAGTAAGTCTTTGCTAGTAGGGGCCTAAGAAATCAACATAAAAGAGTGTTGCTATTGCCACAGACTGCTTCAGTTTTAAGCACCACCAGAGCTGTTTTCGCTCATAATAAGCAGTGTACTTTGCATACGCCACACCAGTCGCTAAGTTGATAAAAAGAAACAAGCGAACTATTTGTCATGAATATGAGAAAAAAAAAAAAAAAAAGGAAACAAAAAAGTCGATTCTAAAATTTAGCCGGTACTTTCAGGTTATCAACAATTTGCAAACTAATCTCAAACGAAGGTCTGAGACTCAGATTACCGTTTTTTTTTTTTTTTTTTTTTTTTTTTTTTTTTTGTCAAAACGACTCGCACAAAAAGTAAAGACCTAAAAATGTTGATATTACCACAAGAAAGCCCTGAACATGATGTATTAATGGCCTCAGAAACCTGAAAAAGAACAGGATCCTTTAAGCCTGAGAAAGGTAGTAAGGAAGATAGGTTATCAAAAAAGATTAGAGGAGAACTTTATAAGCATATATAGTAGGACACCTATAAGCCAAAACATGGATCGGACTCGCAGATCTCTGTCAAATATCTACATAATCGGTACTAAATATGTGCGACTGCGATCAAATAGTCACTGCATCGAACTATTCTGCATGGATCAAAGCATACAATACGTAAAGAATAAACCTGTCCCGTTTCTTTCATATCACCGTGTGTTTCAGTCGAACCATCACTGCTATTTGCCCAAAAGGATATAAAGCATAAATGTAAGAATGCATTCACATTTAGAAAGACAAAACAATATGCAAAAGCAGGGAGGATATTGTTGCAAATTATGAAAACTCAGGTGATTTCAAAGAGAAAAATTAGAGTCACACTGACCTGTTTCGATTTTCTGTGCCCGTGTTTTATTAGGATCATTTTACGGCGAGTCTACGGCAGATCAGCCTTTAGTCAGATTACTCCATTCTAGCTGGTCTTGTGTGTGTGTGTGTGTGTGTGTGTGTGTGTGTGTGTGTGTGTGTGTGTGTGTGTGTGTGTATAACATCTTTGTTGTCGTCAAAACGATTCGTGTGTGTGTGTGTGTGTGTGTGTGTGTGTGTGTGTGTGTGTGTGTGTACAACATCTTTGTTGTCGTCAAAACGATTCGTGTGTGTGTGTGTGTGTGTGTGTGTGTGTGTGTGTGTGTGTGTGTGTGTGTGTGTGTGTGTGTGCGGTGTGTGTGTGTGTGGGGTGTGGGGGGGGGGGGGGGAGGGGGAGGTCATGATGAACATTGAAGATCATTTGGTATTGTCTCAGCTTTTAACATCTGACAAAACAGAACAAGCTTGATTGTAAAATAGTCACTGAAATGGGGGATAAGAGATTAGTGTGCTCAAGGTCACAAGATGGGACAGGTAAAAAGAGGCTGTGAGCACAGCAGATCATGGACGTAAGAACAGTTTTCAACAAAGTCTTCATACAGTGATTGGTGATGGCAAGACCTTCAGATATATTGAACATCCACATCAGAGGTCAAGGACCGTCTTATATAGAGAAAATGGTCTTTTGATTACCATTGACAAAACTAGGATTTTGACGTCCCTCATACTTTCACAATCACTAAGCTGACTGTAGTTGAAAAGAAAAGAAAATTAGGGATTTTTTATATTTCTACCTTCTTACCTTCATTTCACGTATGTGTTCAAACGACAGCCTACAGGCCAAATTAGCACGAGCCATTTAAGCTCACCTGTTCACAACACAAGGTTGCAAACAAAGGTGAACCACTCACTTTTACTGTTGACCATTCAAAAAGTATAGCTCAGTCTCTGTCAAAAGTGACGAGAAACGAAAAAAAAGATAGAAGCAAAGTATGTCAAAGAAACACACGTCCATGGTAGGCCCTGTTTATTCTTTACAATGGTGATAATGATGACGATGATGATGATGATCATCATCATCATGACCATGATCATGATGATGAAAGTGAAGGAAAGCGAGGGATTAGGGGGGATGACGAGTGGGGGGCAGGGGGGAGGAGGAACAAAGGGATGTCGTTTTTTATTTCCATTTTTGACAGGTGTCGAAAATGCCAATAAAACTCCCAGGTGAAAGATGGAACTGTTCTGTGCCTAACTGGCCTGATTTTCGGCTCACCTGGCCTGTAACTTGATGACACAGTGTATGGATGCGGAAGATGAAATGGATTGCGGATATGAACTGTGCCGATCAAACCAGGGGTTTGTTGTCGAGAGTTCTTGCTATGTGATATCGTACTTTACTTCCTCGCATACACAACTAAGTGGATTTCCAACGTATCATGACGCAAAAGATTTCTGCATGAGATCTGGTGGTTCTCTGTCTTCCTTTCGCTCTGAAAAACGATGGCGACAGATGACGGAGCTCATGAAAAAGCATCTCTTGTCCCCAAACCTTCATGTGGGACTCACTACGCATCAGTTGATCCTTTGTGAGTATAGATGTTGCTATCAGATTCGTGCAAGTGTACATCTCTCTCTCTCTCTCTCTCTCTCTCTCTCTCTCCCTCCCTTACACACACACACACACACGCACGTGCGCGCGCGCGCGCGCGCGCGCGCGCACACACACACACACACACACACACATTCACAAAAGATGGGGCTGGAGGGCGTTTTCAGCTGGCAGCAGCACACGCTGCATGTTAGAAGCTCCAACCCCTTTCGCCTCCGGCACAAAGAAATATTGATAATTCACTCTGCAACTTGCGAAGAGGGTGCGTGACTAGCCATCAATCATCTCGCGATCTTCATGTGTCTGATTGCCTCGTGACAGTTTCCATAACTTTTATGTAAAGGTGAGCCGATGAAAGTCATTTTCTGTGCTGTCAACAAATATCTGGGCAGACAGTATCCCTATACACCTCCCCTCTCTCACCTCGTGTTTTGGGGAGTCCTCTTTCAAGTTGTATGGACGTGGAGCAAATCCCCAGCCCCACAGGACTGACAACAAAAAGCAGACCAGGGTTGCTGGCATCAGTAGCTGCAAGACTCTCTGGATAGAACTGGTGAACAAGAAAACCGAGCAGTCGACTCCGACTTTAGGGTGACCCGCGCTCTCTGACATCATGGTCATGATACAGTCCTTGAGCTCTGCGTGCTAAGAAAGTTCCCTTTCATGTAAAAAGTGGTCAGACACTCGGTGACCAGAATTCTACACTATGAACTGAAATGAATAACACGATGGAAGAAGTGTGTGCCCTCCATACTGAAAACCAATACCTGATTGAGAACAAGTCGGATCTCATCTTTTACTGCGTGAGAAGCAAAATTCTATCGTTTGATTGTCTGCAGCCAAAACCGCATTCTTCTGTTGTCATTCACTGCTACTTTTGTAAGTATCAAACGGAGATAGCAAAGGCTAAAATGTAGCTAAAAAGGGACAGAAGAGGTAGAGGGAGGGGGATTCTCTCTGACGAGGTCAAAATCTCAGAGGACAGCTTGGTCTATATGAGGAAAAAAGCCAGGGGTCGATGACGTCATGCAATCAAAGGGTGTTTACAATAGCAGTCAAGGAACTCATCCAACAAAGGGTTTCTGCAATAGCAGTCAAGGAAGTCATGCAATCAATGGTGTGAGGGTCAATTAAGAAATGCAATGATGGGTTTTTACAATAGGGGTCAAGGAACTCATGCAATAATGGGTTTTTACATATATTGGTTAAAGGAAGTTATGAAAGAATGGATTTGACAACAACGGTCAAGGAAGGAATTCAATAATGTGCTTTTACAAAGTAGTCAAAGACGTAATGCAGTGAAGACTTTTTACAAAGGGGTCAAGCAAGTATTGCAAAAATGTGTTTCTTCAACAAAAGGGATCAAGGAAATAATGCAATAAGTTTTTTTTGTTGTTGTGTTGTTTTATGATAGGTGTCAGGGAAGTAATGCAATAGTGGATTTTCACAATCTTGTCACAGGTACTAAATTTGATTTTTCCCTGGGCGACCATGACAGTCTGAGAGCAACTGATTGGGGAAGGAAGCATTCTGGTCATATGCTGTCTATGATTTCTATTTTGTTGAACATGATAGAAAGAAACAATCTGAATTATTACATGTTCATAATCTGTAAAATGAACAGACCATTACTGTAATTTAGAATGTTTGATTATATCCTGAAACATAGTGGTCAGCTGTTCACAGAGCTGTAAAGGTCTCATTCTGATAGACATCTTGCTCTCAGTTCTTCTCTTCTCGGGTACCAAGTCGATCTTCAGTCCTTAATTCTTCCAAATGTAAGTCATCATCTAAATTTGAATGGGGGGAACGTACCTCACTGACCAGATCCTAAAGTTGACTCTAAACTGACATTTGAACTGCTCTCTGAACCCAAAAATATCGCTAGCTGCTTTTTCACCTAAACTTCCGAAAGAAATTTGAAAAACAACCCGGCTCTATTCTGCCCTAAGGAATACACACTGTTCCCATTTTAAAATCACTGACATTGAACTTTGATTCTTTGTGATATTTTCAGACATCCATAGTGATCCTTTTTAATACAAGATGTTTGTTTTGATCTTGCTTTTTTTTTTTCGCACAAGGATTCCACCAGCTCTATGCATACAAGGCCGTCGTCCTTGCCATGCCGAACTGTTTAACACTTCATCCATTCGAAGAGTGTTTTCTGACGATTCCCAGTCAACGAGCGAAATACGTCTGCTGCTAATTGATCAAGTGTTCCACAAATCAAGAATATTCAAAATGCATTCTATTTCACAGTTCCGCACCTACACTGCTGAACTTACACACTTGATCTTGTCACTGAAGATGGTCTACCAATCTGGATCTAAGAAATTTACCGCTCTCTTCGACCTTTCTGCGGCGGGAGGCCGTTGCTGGCCATAACTAAACCACCCTGAACTCATGAACTTTTGTTTCAGACTGAACGCTTCTCTGGAATCTGATGGTTACGACATTGTTCTCGATTGGATTCTCAATCATGCTGGCATTGGAGACAATGAGGTAGCCCATCATCTTACCAAGATTACCACACAACCACACAATCGTTCAGTTCACCTATCCCCTTCACAGATTTGAAACTCAAGGCTCACAATCCCGTCAAATACCACAGATCTGAGGGCTGGAACACACAGAGTAATGAAAAAAACTTTTAGAACTACCCATACCTTACCACGATTTTCACCTTTTCACCACGCGCGCGTGTGTTTTGCACGTTGTGTGTGTGTGTGTGTGTGTGTGTGTGTGTGTGTGTGTGCGTGTGTGTGTGTGTGTGTGTGTGTGAAAGTCACAATTAAAGTCGAACTTTTTTAAGACTGCACATTGAATAAACAGAATCTGTTGTTGTTGTTGTTTTCCCCATCAAAACATGATATCTGCAAGAATAATATGAAATGAACAGTATGAAAGTAAAAACGATATGCAAACACATCCGAATAAAGAATATGTGGAGCAATATATACACACATGAACGAGAACAAAGACTCTGTAAACATTCACTCATTTCAGTACCATCCATCGCTCACTCTTACATAGACCTGTGTGGCATTACAATGTAGCCTATACCAGTAAACATGTATCACACACACACACACACACACACACACACACACACACACACACACACACACATACATACATACACACACACATTCTGCACAACATTGCTGAAATAGATGAACAAATAGAAGGCAAAAAAGGAATAAATAGACTGAATATTTAAAAAGATACATGAATGAAAATGTGGATGAACGAATGATAAAAGCACAAATAAATGAAATACATGGAAAGTAAGATATGAAGGAAGCATCAATGATCTAAGTTTTGCACTGAATATTGGGTTTCTCGCTATATGAACATTTTTTTAATGCTTGAAGTGGAGTTCACTTTTGATAGTTGTCAACGCTGTTGGCAAACTGTGCCACAAACAACGTCAGTGTCCAATTTTCTGGATGTGTATAGATTAGTTTTTTAGGTCTGAAAAAACAATACTGAGTGTTTATGTTTGTAACAATTTATTTTGAAAGTTTCTTTTTTCTCATCTGTTAGGAGAATTTCCATTCATAACATTATGCATGCATACTGAGTTGATAAGATAACTCTACCATGGAGAGGTAAACTTTTGAGTTGCTTATGACCCTCAGCGGTCAGGGACCTTGATTTCAACAACGCTTATTTCATTGCTCTTTTACACTACGGTAAATCACTTTTTAACTTGTGTCACTACAGCTGTCCCGTGAGAATGAAGCACAATCCATAACTGATAGAATATGAGCACCAGAGAAATCCTTCCGTACACATATATCAAGAAAATTCTTTTTATTTTAGTCACATAACATATTTTGTTGGAAAGATATTTACCTGGGGATGTGGTGTAATCAGTCCAAGATAAATCTCTGTCAGTAATGACGCCCAGTATTTTATGCGAGTCAACTTCTTGTTTTATTATCAGATACAAATAATGGCTCGAATTATGAGATAAATCCGTGTCTTTTTCTGTCGCGCGTATACATACATACACGTTGATGGTTTTTCTTTCTTTTTTTTTTTATTGTTTTGTTTTATTTTATGGACATGTGGTTTAGCTGGGTCCAATTTACAAGCCTTTCAATGCCATCTTGATATTTATTTCATTTATTTCTACGTTTACAGGCATCACATTCTTTTGAATGACTAAATGTTAAATCTAAAAACATTTCACAATTACCCTTAGGAAAGCAAGGTGAGTCGTTTACATATATGGAAAACAAAAGGGGTCCTAGGACAGATGTCTGTGCTATTCCATATCTAACTGACATAAGTTCTCATGTTTGATTATTTACCGTATATGATTATTTTCTATCAGACTGAAAAGATCACATGAGACAAAAAAAAAGATTGGCAAGAGTTTATAGAATTCCAGTTTACGCAACAACAAAGGATTAATTACATCAAAGGCTTTCGCAAAGTCTATGAACGGAATGTAAGTAAATACATTTTCAATTCTGTATGTGTGCATGTATGTGCGTGCGTGCGTGCGAGTGTGTGTGTGTGTGTGTGTGTGTGTGTGTGTGTGTGTGTGTGTGTGTGTGTGTGTGTGTGTGTGTGTGTGTGTGTGTGTGTGTGTGTGTGTGGTGTGTGTGTGCCTGCCTGTCTGTCTGTCTGTAAATACATACGATGAAAAGAAACCAGGGAACTTTATGCCGTTTTGTATACAAATATACGTATGATTCACGTGCGTGCTTCAGGTATGCTTTTGTTCCAATTTGGGAAACTGGGATTGTGGCTTATTACATACCCATTCAGCGTCAGTACGGTCGTCCAATTTGTGGGTTTTACAGAGGTTTTGTGGACTTTGTTCAGTTCATACCCTGCTTTCTGGAGATAGAGCATCTGTACACCATGTGCGAGTACACCCTAGACACTACTCCGCACGCAGAAGGTCACCTCGCTCTTCAGACAAATTCTTCCTTCAGTCTGGACACTGTGATGTGCCCCCCACGGTCACTACACTCATGCATTTCTCTCCTGTGATGTTCAGGCAGTGTGTTTCTCCAGCCAAGACTGGAGCTACACGTCACCCAGAGAATCATGGGACATCCCATCACCATTTACCTGTTTGGTGCCACGAACCTATGTCACTGCAACTGACATCAGCGCCACCCTCGTTTTCTGTGTGCTACAGTAACACAGCGAGTGCCTTACAGCATAGTGTGTGACCACCGGCAGGACTGTCAGGATAACAGTGATGAGGACTTCTGTCAGTTCCCTGCCTGCTCTTTGCGAATGTCACCCTGTGGCAACTTGAAACAGGTGGTCATGTCATGTGTGGAATAGACAATTATTTTGTGTCATATTTTTCTTTTTTGTCATATTTTTCTTTCACATTTTGAATATAAAAGGTTGTAAAATAAAATTAAAAAAAGAAGTGGAATTAACTGGGCTGAAATTAAATGCAATATATGGAATTGTGAGTTATTATATACATAGTTCAAGAGCCCTTAGTCATATATAATACGTCCATTAAACTAGAGAAGAGAAACAAGAAAGTGTCATGAATATTACGTAACTAATTCGGCTATCATGTTAAAAACGCAGTTTACAAAGTGTAATGAAGAAGCACCCACATCTGATTTATACAGCAGATTCTGTATGTCCGTGTTCTTGCTCCTTATACACGGCCACCATTTTCATCTGATATCCTCCAGCTTTGGCATCGTGACCCTACAGCATACAAAGCAGATTAAACTTTGTGCAGGACAGTTATATTTTTTCCTGCAACAATCTTGCACAAAGTGAAACAGTGTCAGGGTTTGAAACTGGTCAAAAGGGGAAATAACTGTGATTAGACCTATGGCAAAGGGTGTCTCTTGCTTTGAATTTTCAAACATCCATGTTTACCAGAGTGGGTTTAACAGGTACCATAGAAAGAGGTTATGATAAAGAAAAGGGCGATGAAGGAGAACGGAAGAGCGGACGAGATTTGGGGAGAACAGAGATAATGGAGACAAAAATGGAGATAAGAGGCTAGAATAAAAGAGGACGAAGTGAATATGAACAAGAAATAGAAGGGCAAGGACTGGGACAGACACAGGTGGGGGTGGGAACAAGAAGGAAGATAAAAAGGATAGAATAGAAAGGAAGGGCATTAAGGAGAAGGTAAGAAATGAGGGGGTTGGGATACCAGAGAAGTCCTGGAGGAGTGAGGGAAGAGTAAAACGGCCAGTCTTCACATGAACCGACATTATCCTACCCACTAACACACAAGAAACTTTAGAAGGCTCATGGGGGGGGGGGGGGGGGGGGGGGGGGGGGGGGGGGAAGAAGAAAAATAAATAAAAATGAACTTTTTTCAATCTTTTTCCTTCTTCCAAACTTGCTGAAGGTGAAGTTGTTTTGTGACATGTTCGATCACTGTTCGTTACATAACAATAATGTTGATTCCTACCCTTACCATGTAAGAATCATGATGATTGCTGCCCTGTAGCATTGTTCTGTAAACCTTTATATCTGTTTTCTTTCACAGGATGTGGTGCACTAAGTTGATACTTTTGTATTGATTATTTCTGTAGTGTTACCACCAAAAAGAGGAATGTGACGGGAGTCTACAACTGCCTGAACGGCGCTGATGAGATGCAGTGTAAGGACAGTCAGCTGGATCCCTCACTGAACGCAGCTCTGATTGTCTTTCCGCCCGCTGCTCCTTTCATGGTCACTCTGGATGGAAAAGGGATGTACAAGGTCGAGTCTGTCTATGATCAGCCCTGTCCACACACGCATTTCTGGTGCCTCAGCGACAAGTTTGCCTTCCTGTCTACGTTCGATGCAATGGAATCAATGACTGTCCTGGATGGGAGGATGAAAATGGCTGTAAGATGAACAACTTGTGTCCAGGGTTTTACCGATGTCGGAGTTCTTCTGTCTGTCTCCATTCCAGTCATGTGTGTGATGGCATGGTCCAGTGTCCACAGCGTGATGATGAACTGTGGTGTGATGTGACTTGTCCTCAGCAGTGTCAGTGCTGGGGACTGGCCTTCATATGTAGACAGAAGTTTTCACTTGATTCGTTTTCTTACTTACGTTATGTAGACGCCAAGAACAGTGGTATGGCCTTATTGGATTTTTCAAATCAAGTATCGTTGATTCATTTGGGACTTGCCAACTGTGAATTGTCTAGGCTTGGTAATGCTGTCTTCAGTAATCTGAAAAGCCTCGATCTGAGTAATAACTTCATACAAAGTTTTGAGATAAGCCATTTTAAGCAATTCCCTCGACTGAAGGCACTGTTTCTTTCCGGAAATCCTTCAGCCCTCATGTTTCAAAGCATTCCAACAAACCTAACGATTACATCTCTGCACCATCTGGATCTATCATTCATCGATATCCCGGTTTTACATATAGATGAGCTAAGCCACTTTGTTGGTTTGAAAATTGTTAATTTGTCTGGTTGTGAAGTGAATGAAATTAGTACAGGTGGTTTTTAATGCATTCAACGACTTACAGGTGTTGGACATTAAAGGCTGTCAGCTTGCTCAATTCCCAGAGAAGATGCTAAGAGATCTCCCTCATTTGCACACTGTGTACGCTGACAATTTCAAGATCTGTTGTGAAGCAACACTTCCTGAGGGATTCAGTCTTAATGACTGCTATGCTCCTTTCGATGAGGTATCTTCGTGTGAAGCCCTCCTTCACTCCAACACTTACCGTGTGTTCCTGTCTCTTTCTGCTGTAATGGCCTTAGTCGGCAACCTTGCAACCTTTCTTTTCCGTTTGATCCGAGGGAAAAAAGGAAAAAAATCTGGATTTCACGTGTTTGTCACCAATCTCTGCATTGCAGATTTCTTGATGGGGGTGTACTTGTCCATCATTGGAGTGGCTGATCGTATGTACCTGGGTTCTTATCTGTGGCAAGACACGCGCTGGAGACACAGTGCTTCATGCAGGGTGGCTGGTTTTCTGTCTCTGCTGTCCTGTCAGGCGTCTGTCTTCATGATCTGTCTCATTACACTGGATCGTTTCTTGGTACTACGCTTTCCTTTTAGTCAGCTGCGCTTCCATCGCAATGCTGCCATGCTGTTGAGCATTGCAGTGTGGTCAGTGAGTCTCCCTTACGGCCTCAGTGCCCTTGTTCCCCGACTCTCCCTTTCAGGAGTTCTATAACCAGGTTGGCATCTGCATACCATTGCCTGTGACACGGAAAGGTTTCAGGGAGATGACTATGCTTTCGGCATCATGATCGTCCTCAACTTTGTCCTTTTTATACTGATTGCTGTTGGTCAAGGTCTGATCTATTTAACCATCAGGGCCAACACCATGGCAGCTTCAGACACCGGCCGACAGTCTCAGGACCTGAATATCGCTCGTCGTTTGATCACTATTGCTGTCTCTGACTTTCTTTGCTGGTTTCCCATCGGGCTTCTGGGCTTGCTGGCCCGTCAGGGTGTGCCAGTCTCAGGGGAAGTCAACGTCGCCCTGGCCATTCTTGTCCTTCCGGTCAATTCTGTCATCAACCCTTTCCTATACACCGTCAACCTTATCATGGAGCAAAGGCAGAAAGCCAAAGAGGCCAGTTTGTTGAAATGGCTCAATGCTAATAAGATATTATAGCAAACTGTTCGAACAAATGTTTGGCTCTTAATGCTCATTTTTATTTCACTCTCTATTTGTGCAGAGATAGGCATTGTTCTTGTCAGAAATGAGGGACTCTTTTGTATGTGCGTTTTGTGTGTGTGTGTGTGTGTGTGTGTGTGTGTGTGTGTGTGTTTGTGTGTGTGTGTGTGTGTGTGTGTGTGTGTGTGTGTGTGTGTGTGTGTGTGTGTGACAAATTATCTTCTTTCTTTTGTTTCACTTTATCAGTATGCAATTTGATTTGCCCTGATTTTGTTGGACTGTAATAAACTGACAGTCATCTTGATCGTTAAAAACGTTTTAGGAATGAAGTTCTATAATAGCGCTGCTTTTTATAATGCTTTCTGTGTCATTATTTCAGCTAGATAATAAACCCTCCGCCGCTCCTCTTCCTCCTATCTCCTATTTATTTCACTTGCCCACTCCCCCCCCCCCCCCCCCCCCCCCCCATCTGTCACTTCTCTCCTTCCCACAACTCCACCACGTCCGTTGAATCCCTGCCCAAATTACATCCAGTTCCTACAGACATTCTAATTAAACCCGATTTAAATTATTAATAGAGTGAGCTGTGCTGTTTGTGTGTATGCGAGCGTGCATGTCTGCGTGCGTGTGTGTGTGCGCACACGCGCGCGTGCATGTGTGTGTGTGTGTAATGATAAAAAAAACTATAATAAAACTCAAGTTATAACACTAATACTACCCTACATGAAGAAAAATAACCAACCAGCAAAAGCCACCACTACAACACATATCTAGTTCAAATGGACACACAATGAAAGACTGAGCACACTTATTCCTCGGAAGATCAGAGTCTTACAGTTACTTGACGATCCCTGTACATACTACATATCTCGCCAAATGATAACTACTCAATAACTTTCTATTATAGTATCAAATCAACAGTCCTAGTAAACGATGAATCGTCTCCAAGCTTCGAAATAAAAAAGAGGCTGCCCACAGGGTGACCCGATTTCACCATATCTATTCATACTCTGTGCTGAAATTTTAGCAATTATGATACGAGAAAACACAAGTATCAAAGGAATTCAAATAGGACAAACAGAACATAAGATATCCCAATCTGCCGATGACACCGAACTATTCCAACATGGGGACAGAAAATCTGAATTAAATTTCAAGGTATTAACAGATTTTGTAAACAGGTCAGGATTACAACTTAATGCTGGGAAAACCTTTGTTGTTTGGCTCGGCAGAAAGATGAACAGTGATATCAAATTCATGCTACACCTCAAATTCAACTGGAATCCCCCAGAATTTTTTATACTTAGGTATACATTTTAGTAATGCCCTGGAAGATCGTGCGCAGCTAAACTTTGATGAAAAATACCAAAAATAATAATATTATTGAATATTTGGATGAAGCGATTAATAACCCCCCATTGGAAGGGTTGCTGTACTAAAATCAATGGTTCTGCAAAACTAGTTCATCTATGGTTGTTACCTCCAAACCCTTCCAACAACTTTATTGAACATCTAAAAAAAAAAAAAAAAAAAAAAAAAAATCCTTTCAGTTTATATGGAACGATAAACGTGATAGAATTAATAGAAATACGTCAGTCAAAAAAAATATACGTACCAGTGGAATAGGAATTCCAAATATTTAGTACTATATGAATGCACTTAAATTAACGTGGGTTCGAAAATTACGTAACAGTAATTGTAAATAGAAACAAGCGTTCTTTCATTGTTTTAAAGATGCAGAAAACTGGACGCTATTTGGTCCTGATTTCTTCTCCAAATGCAAGCACACCTACAACTTTGGAAGGACACTTTTTCAGAGATATATATATATATATATATATATATATATATATATATATATATATATATATATATATAAAAACAGAGAGTTTAAAAAACATACAGACAAGATAAAAAGATTTCCAAAATTTTCGGCTTTACTGCCTTCCTCAGTGGTGCTCCCCAAGGGGTGAGTCAACTGGCCGGCGAGTCACACAACATTTATCCATGCATAAAAAGAAAGTGAATAAAATTCACTATCTTAAAACAAGAAGCTAAAAAGGATTTCACATACAGGCAATCGTTCAAATGGAAGGGGAGCAAAGGGACGTTATAGTGTAAGGAAGAGGGGCTGAGTGACAGTGTGTAAAAACGTGCGCGCGTCACGCACATACGGGAGTGTGGGCGTAAATGAGTGTGTGTTGGTGTGAGTGTGAGTGAGTTTGTGTGTGTGTGAGTGTATGTGTCAGTGCGTGTGTGTGTGTGTGTGTGTGTGTGAGTGTGAGTGTGAGTGTGTGTAGTGTATGAATAGGGGGGGGGGAAGGGGGGGGGAAGGTTCGGGGGTGGGGGGTGGGGGGTGGGGTGGCGAAGGTAAAAGGAGAGTCCAGAGGCGTAGAACATGAACAGTTATGTAGTGTGTTGAGTCCGAAAGGATGGAGAGTTTTCAATTTTCTTATCCAGAATTTTTCCCTACAAATTCTGTGCGTGTGGCTGTCTGAAAAAACTTTTTTCTATCACCATGCATTTCATGTTGGCCAGGGTGTGGTTGGGCAGGTTGAAATGTTGCGTGACTAGAGTCCCGATGTTGTTCTTGATGTGAGATCTATGCAGATAGAAACGTTTTCTGAGTGAATTTTTTTGTTTCACCTATATATTGAGAATTCTGACAGAGTTCGCAGAACATGAGATAAATGATGTTATTGGTTTGACAGTCAGTATGGTGTCTTAGAGTAAATTTTTCTTTGGTCTGGTGGCTAATGAAACTGGTGGATTCCAAGGCGTGCTCTCTACAAATAACACATTTGTTGGAACATTTGAAGAAACCATTAGGATCTTTAGGATTTAATTTGATGGGAGGGCTGAGGGCATAAGTAAAGTCTTTAAGAGAACGGCTGTTTCTTTCTCCTAGGATGGGTGGGTGAGGTATGGCCTGTTTAAGTTTGTCACTGGTGAAAACTGTCTGATATAGTTCTTTAAACCATTGACGCAGAGGGGGGTTGCTAGGGTTATGAGTGACAATAACGGGTGTTCTAGGGTTGGACAGCTTAGGTTTGTAAGTAAGAGTATCATAGCTGGGTGTATTTTTTGCCTTTTCAAGAGCAGCGCTTAGAGTTTGGGGTTTGTATATATATATGCGGCTATAGGAATTTTTCCATATTGGTGACTTGTGATTGACAACTACGGTAACGTAGTTTCATACCAAGATTTCTGCTCAAAGTGCATCACCTTAAATCCACTAACATATTTATGTGGCATGATCTCCGTTCAGAAATACGTGGAAAAACGACCAAAATAAAAATAAAAAATAAAGATTCTTAAAGACAGAGTGAGCCTAAGTCGGTACAAATGTTAAATAGAAAATGTAAGGGGTTCAAGAAAATACTACGACGTGCTCATAGAAGATAGAAAAAGACACACACTGTTTCAATAAATGGGAAACTAGTTTTGAAAGAGAGATAGATTGGAAATTAAAGCTGTTTTTAAAAAAAATCGTCAAAATTAACGAGATAAAACTCAGGTGGTTTCAGGTTAGAGTTCTCCATCGTATACTGGCGACAAATATGGTTTTGAGAGAAATGGGAATTGTACAAAGCAACAGCTGTAGTTTGTGCTTAAGAGAAAAAAAATACAGTATAAAGCATGGTCTGTGGGAATGCGTTCACACACAAAACTTCTGGAAAGAGTTTCAAAACCATCTCAAAGCATATTGCTCCAATATAAATAAAGTAGATTTAACGAACGCGTCATCATTCTTGGTATTGACCAAAACTTTAAGATTGACCTTTTTTTAAATTATATTTTGTTGTGCGCAAAATTTCATACATATCAATGCAGACTGGACAAAATAATTCTACACTTAGCTCATTCCGAAAAAAAAAGATGAAAATGAGATACAAGATAGAACTTTTTAACCCACAAACTGTTGATGAAATCTGATCAATATGAAATTGACTGGGCCTGCTATAAATCCATAACAGAAATTCAAATTACGATACTTTAAATTGTTAGTCAACGCTGTGTTTCACACATCCAGGCTCTACCTCTTAACCCATAGTTCCACTATTCTCAGTATGATGCCCACCTTAAACCTTATTTTGGTTATATTTTCCGATTCATATACTGAGCCACAAAGAAAGTATGACTGGATATGAATCAAAACAAGCAACGCGTAAAATCAGATATATTTGCTTTAGAGAATGAGAGTGAGACAGAGAAGAAGAGAGCGAGTGAGTCTGAGATAAAATAAGAAAATTGAGTGGGAGGAGGGGAGGGATGGGTTTAGAAGAAGGCATGAATAAGACAGACAAGATACGACCATGAAACTTACTTCAGAATATTTAGCCTACTTGGAGTCATAGTATGTCCCTTTTTCCAATTTTACTTCTGGTGATAAACATTTCCTTATTGAAAATAGGTATCTCCAAAGAGATCATATCCCAAATTTCATTCGCAGGTCGCTCAGTGAGTGACTGGCAGCAGACTGCGTCCACCAGCTTTGAAGGGAAGATGTGCTTCTAAAGTTTTGTAGAGCAAGCGGCGGCTGTTTTCAGGTCAAAAGAGGAAGTAGACGCCATCTTTGTTTACAAGGTGACAATTACCGGCTTGTACTATCACTGTCAACGTCGAATAAGATCAGAATTCTTAGACTGTCCCACTTCTGGCACCGTATCAACATGTCATGTGGCGTTGAGTTGGATGGATGATTGGGGAGCATGTGATGTACCCTACAAACTTGCATTTTTAACCCAAGGATACGGTAAACTGAAGTCAGCCGTTTAATCCGGTTCAAAGGTAGCAATTCTCGTTGAACAACGTAGGCCTACTAGCCAGGCCCGGTTAGTTCCCTTATATGACAAGGCCATAAAACTGAATCTGATCTGTGTTCTCTTGCTTATGTTTTATCTCGAAGTCAGCGTCATCCATTAAAGTGCCTGTCGCATGCCCGGCAGCCTAAATTTAATTGGTCTTATTTTGTTTTCACACGATGTAAATAGCGTACAACAACACCGTTTTTACATCGCGGACTACACTGTTTAAACATCAAAAAATTAGTTTCCAGAGACGGACATGATTAAACTGTTCTGAGAATCTTTGCGTCTGAAAAGTTAACATCAAAATACATGCCAAGTGTTTCCAAGAAGACAGTTCAAAATAAAAGGATCACGGATGAGCCCTAAGGCCTGAAAAGTGACTTGAACTAGATGTTCAGATACAAGTCTAGCAGTCACTGATAAGGCCCCAAACGCTATAAATTCTCTATTACACTCGCATTCTTTTTCTTTTTCACAGAACCAGAGGCGGGGAGAGATAAAAAAAACTTTCAAGTACATGGTAAAATATTGAATACTTCACTGACACCTATGGGAACCATTGACCTGTAGTTTTGAAGAATCATTATTGTTTATGCCCATCAGAGTCGAATTTTTCATGTAAAAATTTGTGGTTAAAAGTTAGAGGGAATGCGCAGGGCTCGTGCAGTTAATTGTCTCGATTGCTTTCAGTTTCAATGTGAGGTGACTACAGGCAAAAATTAACATTTTTTCAAGGAATTTCAAGCAACAACCGGTTAACATAGACAAACAAATTACAAGACAGAACACGCGTTTCAGCTTCTTAGGTCTTCTTCTGGCAAGATACACAACATTTAGGACAATGAAAACGAAGAACGGGCAGTCACTTATCTTCTCAAATTCGGCGAAAGATACGTGTTAATCAACGAATGAATGGCAGGCATTTTACACTTTTTCGTACATTAACATTTGGTTATCCAAAACTGTGTCTGAGCGGAGAACTTCTAAAATTAATACAAAACACGACTGGCTTCTTTCTCGCCCAGCTGTCGATAGGCTATAAGCTTTTGGTTCAATTTTCGGTCAGAAGGTATTGTGTTAAAATGGGCTACCGAATGATTTTTTTTTTTTTTTTAAATACAGTTTCTGTAGCGTTTATCATAGAAATAGAATAATTAACAGGTTTTAAATCGAAAAGTCTTAATTTCGTAGATCGATAATTTAGCCAAAATCTCCGACAATGACAGTGATACAGTACGAAGGAAGCGACTGTTCAGGAAGGTCAGCATCGTCATCGTCGCAAGCTTGTGAGGAAAATATCCTGAGCATGCGATATATACGAAATGAGGGCTTATAAACTTTACTTTTAACGTCCGTTTTTGGATTTTGCAGTTTTTTCTCATATTCTGAGCGAAATTAAAAAAATACATTCAAGGTTTGACCGGCGGATATTCGAAACGGGCGACGGAATTAAATTGTACAAAAATATCGATTTAGAGAAGGCATTCCAGTCTACTACTGTTGAGACGAACGAATAAACTTGTTAATGTTCATTTCTTCAGTAATGCTAATTTTCAATTTTTTCAATTTCTGAGGCATTCACATTTTAAAGATTTTCACGAAATGGTCATGATTCATCAATCGATTGTGGTAAGGGGAAAGGTGGCTCTGGAACAAAACATTTTGTCTAAAAAGTAAAAGGTGACCAAGATCTAAGTGCATTCGGTAGAAACCTGGCTATATCTATCTATCTTCATCTCAATCTATCTATCTATCTGATTTTTTTTTTTTTTTTTAACGTACACCATGGTTCGTAAATTGTGGCATATTCAATCAGATTGTAACTTTCTAGTCTGTTACAATGATACCCACTGATTAACCTTTTCGATCCGGATCTGAATCTTTGATATTTCGCCCAAAATTATGATTTGAGTTCGTTCCTGGGCACAAGAACTTGAACATAAAAACAACAACAACAAAGATTACACCGCACTGACTAACGTCCGTCGACGGTCGACTTCTTTGCGTCAATCCACCGCTGTCGTGTTTCTTAAAGGGAAGCTATCGCAGCAGTGAGCTAAACCCTGCTCCAGAGTGAACTGTCTTTTCCAAGAAAACTGCTTTCTGTCATAGGCATACTGTTTCCGGTTAATTCAAAGCAGTGCATGCAGCGAGTGAAACTCCAAAGCTTCGCTAGTTTGACGCAGTATCTTGGTTTAGTGTACGAATCAGGTTTAAAGTATGTAAATGAGCTAAGGTGTTGCTCTTTGTATGGCATTGTGGTTAACGTCGCATAACTCATTCGCACTGTCGTCGATATAGGAGAAGCGAATTGCTGAGTGACGTTGGTATGTTTATAATGAATTTCGATCTCTCATTCTCAGAATCAGATGTCTTCTAAACTTCGCATTTTGTCTGTTACGATTTGTCGGCCACAGTTGATGACCGAAATGAGCAACATTGCAGTCTTTCTTCTTCTGTTCCATCAACAAAAAGACAAAGTCAGTAAATCCCAAACAGAAAATAAACATCAACATCGAGAATGTGGCAAAAGTGGCAAAAAATTAATCATCAACCAGTTGACGGCGGCTATACGAAAGAATAAGAATGCGCGCCACACATCATGTGCACGCCACTCGGCTCTTGATTGGTAACTCGTGTTGAAACTGGCTTTAACACACACACACACACACACACACACACACACACACACACATATATATATATATATATATACAATAATTCAATATATTTATATAATATATATATATATATATATATATATATATATTTGTATGTATGTATATGTAGTCAAAGTAGATAAAAATCCAATTAAGATTAAAATTTCCCAGATTTTTGGCTTTAATTACCTTCTTCAGATGATACAGACTGTAAAAGTAAAAATGCTCACATTCTCCACCCTTGGTCCTTGAGCATGAATCATGAATGTATGTAGTTGGATAAAGGCACATTCATTGAAATGTTTTAACTTTACGATAAAACATTCAATATAAAACATTGTATCAATAGGAAGCATAAAATTAGGAGGGGAGGGTGGGGCAAAAGGGGGCGAAATGACAACAGTAGGTTGGCCATAATTTTGATTACCACTACAGACCATGGTATTGATATACAATGTGAGAGAGAGAGGGTGTTCCACGTTTGGAGGAGAAAAAGAACAAACTTCCTCCAGGTACCTGTTACATAGGAATGAAGTAAAGGAGACCACACACGAGAACCATTAGCAGCGTGTTACATTGTTGTAATGAGCTAACGTCAATGTGCACATGCTCATAAAAACAAACAAATGCACAAGCGCATTCGTAGAATGTATATATAACATAATATATAAAATACACTGAAACCAAACGGACGGACAAAATGATGCGGAAAGCAAAAGATATTGTTCATTAAATCAATATTTGTCCATAAACTGTCTGTTCACATTGGCAGAAACCAAAAGATATTGTTCATTGTCAAATCAATATTTCGGTTACTTGTCCATTGATAGACTGTCGGCTCACATGGTTGGTTCATGAAATAATTACCCATCCATAAACAGTCTATTCACATCCAGTGCAATGATTCCATCATATCTTCAGATAATCTGTGCTCAAGGGAGTGAAGGACTGTGACATCTTGACATGGTGGCCAGCTTGTAAACACAGTTTATTTTGATTAGTTTATTGGCCATTTCCTTCTTTGTGGGCTGCTGCCGGTGCAATTGTGAATTGATTACAATGTAATCAGTTTATTCTAGAATATAGTCCTATTGCTTCTGAAACAGTTTATGCTCCCATTTAGCTGTGATTTCCAATGATCAGTGGTCCCATGTTCATGGGAAAAAAAGGTTAAATTTTTCTTTTCTTGTTATTGGGGTATTTCTTTGAACTTTTGAAGTGTTAGATAAATACAGTTTTTTAGAAGAGGGCATGAGAACAACCTTGACAGTTTTTCATTGCAACAGACAGTCTCACCAGATAGTGTGCACTTAGCCTAGTCAATGGTCATGATGCACTGGCTAGTACACCTAGCAGTCTTCATCTCTGCATCTTGATATGAAAACGAGACCAAGTAGGAACAGCATAGCTAAGAAAGTTCCTTTCCAACAGAATTACTGACTGGAATGTTCTTCCAGCACAAACTATGCATTGCAGAATCTAGACCACTTTTTAAAAAAAAACCTCCTACACTTGTAGAAAACTTACATGAAATTTATTTTCAGTGTCAGCACTACTAGATGATTTCAGTATTACGAAATACTGCATTGATTGGAACTCTCGTAAAAGAAAGTCATTTTGCCCCTGAGAATGCCAGTGACTTCAAGATAAAGGGGGATGCTGAATTAGGACATAGCATTCCTGGATTATTTCACTGAAAAATTAGAAAGAAAAGTAAAACAAAATGTGACCTCCCCAAAACATGATGCAAATTTAGACATTTCGGTCATTAGTTTGGGGTATTGGACTTGGAGATGAACACAAGTAAAATGGAGATCAAAACTTTAGAAAGTTTGCTTTTTTTTGTTTGTTTGTTTACAGTCACAGACACAATTATTTTGATTGTTTACTAAGGGAAAGTAAGGAAAGTGTTTAAAACATTTCAGTTGCAAACTAGTTAATGATTATATTTAAATGTTGATGGTCATTCAGTTTTTAAGACACATACCTTTGTCTGTAAAGAATTTTTTTTTTTTTATGCTCTTCTAATGAGAACAGAAATAAGAGATTTTAGAATGATTGATGCCTCAGTTTTGTGCCATGTGTAGAGTGTGAAAGAATATGGCTAGAAAATCACGTCATAAGTTCATATTAACATCCTATACATAATAATTTGTAGGAAAATATACCACAGCTTACTTATAATACTCGGATCATACATACTTACATGTATACATAATATTATTATATATAAAGAGAGAGAGAGAGAGAGAGAGAAAGATGTTGTTTAGTAGTGGGGGGAAAACAAGTGCAGACTACCAATTCTTCCGTCATTACATTAATGACTTAGCTTTACACAGATAGATAAATAGATCTAAATATCTGTTTCATTTATTCAGTGTGTGTTGCATGCAGTGTGTGTGAGTGTGTATATGTGTGTGTGTGTGTGTGTGTGTGTGTGTGTGTGTGTGTGTGTGGACCGTTGCATGTATGACACTGAACACATAAGAAGAAGTTAAACTTCATTTTCCATTTGTTATGGGAACTGTTTTTCTATTTTTCATTTGATATGAGAATTGTTTTCTTTGAATGTTTACTTGGATCTATGAAGTGCATGTGAAATGGAAATGGCATCCATCTTCATTTCTAATGACTGGGAAAACACAGTTATATATTTTTTTTAAACTGAGCTCAAAGCATTCCTATCATTTTCTATGCTTTAAGATCTTTGCTACAAATAATGCCTTGGTTGGATTAAACCATAGGAATTTGCCATGTCTTCAAATTAGATGCCTTGAAAACAGAATACAGTGAATCATCTCAAGGAATGGTAAGGAGGGTGAGGATGGAATGCCTCCCCTGTTATGAAAGGTGTAAAGGATTGTGTTTTTTCAGGTTTGTTTCTGTATCTCCATCAGCCCTACTTATACAGAAAGATGCCACAGCAGTTACCATTTTGAGATGGCTTTCTCTTGAAAACCATCACATAGGCTTACAACTTAAGAGGTCAGGACTCCTTCATCCATAAACCAAGGGTCTTATTTCCTGCCATTGCTGTGGCATTCCAACATTTTCAGTGCCTCTGTAATGCGTCTTGGACACAGCATCCTAGCACTCTAGAAATCCCATTGTTCATCATTGTCTTCAGGATTTCTGGCTTACCAGGGCTGATGGTGTTAGGGGGTGTTTCTGTCACTGTGGCCAACTCAGTCGTTTCAAACTGAAGGACTGACCGTTAAGCCATATGCCCTCCTCCTTATCATTCAAATTCTGCTCTCAGAGTAAGATGTACAGTATATATGGTGTTAGTACAGGGAGTTCTCATTCATACTCTATGTTTGGCTGAATGTACTTGCCATGTTTAAAAAAAAGAGAGATGACAAGTTTGAAGAGAAAGATTTCATTAGATTTCATTTGGATAGTGTAAACCAAACCATGAAATGAATTACATTCTTTTTCTTAACAATCCAGCTACAATGTATTTTTTTTTTCTGCTTGGCTGATAATCATGTCAGTTAAAATGATGAGTAGGGGAAAATCCACATTATAGACGGGGCTTGATGTGACATGCCTGACTTTATTACTGTACATGTAGATTCCTGGACACAGATGGACACAGATAATTTTTAGTTGTCCCTCCCAGGAGTGGGGGAAATCCCAGATTATTATTTTTCAGTTGTCCTGAGGACAAGCAGGTTTTTTATTTAAATGCTCTAGTCCCCTCAGATTTCTACTTTCCGCCTCGAGGTAAAGAGGCAGTTGATAAAAGTGATGTCCAAAGTCAGTTACAAAATGCCAGCAACGACATGCTCTGCACACATGTGATGCTCACCTGAGAGGGAGAAAGAAAAGGAACAAATGCATTGTTTCTGCGCTGACCATAAACAGTTTTTGCATGCTGCAGACTTGTCTTTATATGCAATATAATGCAGAAAACGCTCATCTTGGTGAGACAACAACACTCTTATGGGGTCAGATCTTAAAGAAGAAGAAAAGAATGGGGAAAAAAAAAACCAAAATCAAACCTGTAGCACGGCTGTTCAGAGCAAGTTACTTAGTTTTGAGTGGCTGTGGAGTTTACAGCTCGCCTGCAGCTGCAGAGGCCATGCCGTGAATCACTGAATGCAAGTCAAGGGAAAGGCGTGTTTTCTGCAGGCCACTCCCCACCAGCTAGCTAACCGCATTCTGTACTTGGTGAACTGAATGTCACCTGTGCATAGCCAGTCTGACAGCAATGTGTTCGGCACTGTTCAGAGGCCATTACAAATGGGCTGTTGGTTTGATAATTAGTGGTTGTCATGAAAAATGTAATATATCTGCGCTCTTGAGATGACTGAATTGGTGAATTCCCAACAATTCTTTTAATGGCAAAAACTCAGCTAGGTTTTACTTCCTGTACATAACGTAGATACGGCATGAAAGCTTGTCCTCAAGTGGTCAGGCAATATTAGAATAATGACCGCACACACACAAAATTGTGCAAAAATGATGTCATCACTTTCTGGGTATACAATTTTCCCTAGTTAACAAGTACACAAGTTTGATACATGCCTCTGCTTGAACTGCAGCAACAAAAAACATTGGATTAGAAGTGCGTAAGGCTTGTTTTTTTCGCCTTTTCACTAAGTATCTTGTGCAGAATGGAAAAGTAAAGCTGTGGAATGAGAAAGGAGGTTGAGGTTGGTGGGGAGAGAAGAGGACAAGAGGGGGAGGGGCATGGAGGTGGTGGATGCAGACCTAGAAAAAAAAAAAGGGGGGGGAGGGGGAGTGTAATGGTCTGTTGTAATTAAACCTGGTTATCTTTCATTGACAGAATAGAAAATAGGTTGCCGAATGGACGAGTTGAGAGAATTTTCTCACTTGTCTGTGAGAAGATTTAGTTGTCTTAGACAGTGACGAGTTGAGAGAATTTTTCCACTTGTACTTTGGAAGATTTAGTTGTCTTAGACAGTTAGAGGGATATGGGTATTTCAAGCCCTCACTCATTCAGTGTACAATGTTCAAGCCAGTTTGTTTATGTAACATGGTCCATGCAACGTCAGCTTCTTGACTGTTAGTGTTACTGTTAAAATTGTTAAGCTGTAGTCAGAGGACTCAAATTTCACATAAGAGCGTAAAACAAAACAAAGATTTGTGCTGAAAGTCACCGGTACTGTGATGGCATGGTTGTGTTTTGTCAGTCTCCCAGGTCACTGTTGTTAACATGAAATCATTGTGTTCCAGGCCGTCACTTCTTGCCGGTGTGGTGGACACTGGCTCCGCGTGTGGAGGAAAGAAAAGCAAGGTGGGGAGGAAAGAAAGGGAGATCATGCAGGTGTAGAGTGGGACCCACCCCAGTGACCATGTTCAGTGACAGTGACAGTGACAGTGATGACCAGGGCCTCATCTCTGAAAATCTCCGCAGACTGAAAAAACACAGTCTGTTCGCAGATATTCTTTTATCCCAGCCCCTCGCAGGTGAGTTATCTGTGGCTTGGTATATGTATGGAGTCTCTGCTGGTAAAGTATATGTGCCCCAAAAGTCAGATTCTCAGACACACTATCTACTTATTCTGCGTGCCGATACTATTCTGCTAAGCACCAAGTCGCGTGTGCGTGTCTGTGTGAGAGTGTTCGTCTGTGTGACTGTGAGAACAAACTCACGGTAGCAGAAGAGGGTATTTTCATTCGGCACGTGCAGTGAGAGAGTTTCTGTTGTGCATGCAAAGCAAGACTCATGCATGTGTTTGTATTTCTATGTTCTTTGTAGATGTCTTGTTGGACAGTGTATTGTTGTTGCTTGCAGCACCCAGTGGCTTGAATGGTGGGAGAATCATGGGATTATTTTATTTGAATTTTATTTTAATAAACTGTGTTGCACCAGGTAAAATTCATACGGGTGAGCGCTGCTGCGATACAGCAAGACACTTTTAGATGCGCAGGTATATGGAGTGTGTGCATAGTTCTACGTTGTTTGCTTTGAGAAAAGTAGCCGTTTATGTCATAGGCATGACGACGTTTTTCTATTTTTTATTATGATGCATTCCTTGATTTGTGTGGTCATGATAACGGTGGTTGTACTGTTGGGCTTCTAGCCTAATGGTATATATCTGTAGCCTAGTTGCTAAGTTGCATTACTATAGAAGTGGCCATTGCTCTATGTAGATCTGTGTTGTTCATCAATAGCTGTAGGTGGTACAGAGAGAGAACTGTGTTTTGATTTAGTTTATTTGTCTGCTCTTCGTGAACTGTTTCCTGCTAGTGCCTCTGGACTACATTGGTACGTCATCGGGACTTACCAGGAGTGTTCTCTGGAGTCGTGTGCAAGAGGAGTCATCGCTGTATTTTGCTCGGATTGTACCGGAGCTTTCGTATTGGATTACTGCGAGTCTACCCATAATGAGGGGTGGGTTCTGCAAATCGTAACCTGGTGCGGGGTGCTGTGGGAGTAAACGGCAGAGGTGTTCCTTTTTGTACTCTTCGTCCCAGCCCTTTCCCATAGGAGGTCTTTGGTGAAGGACTGGAAGCTGTCAGTACAGATCAGGGCCATGTGCCATTGACATTATTGACACAGTGAAGCAAGTGTTTGAGTGCAGGAGTGAGCACGGAAGTTGTAACATTGTGGGCATTCGAGAATGCAAGAGAATTTCTTTAGATTAGAGTGACGTCAGTGCACAATTGAAGCACAAGCTGAAACTCAAGCAGTAGTGGCTGTTTGTGTGTGGTTGGCGGGTGTAACATGAAATATTCGGTTGTGTATGGGTTGCATGGAGACAGAATGTGTACCTATACAATCAGTCTTGAGACTGAGCTACTTTATAATTCTGATAAGAAATCATTTTGTGCTTCCTACTCCTAGTTAGGAACTGAGTTCAATTTTGATGTCAAGCATGGAGAGCTGAACTCACTGACTGGTTAAAAGTGTTTGCCCGTGAATTGTTTTATCTTGTATGTAATTGTGATGCTAGAACGATTGTGCAGGGAGGGAACAGAGGTTTGTTCCATGCTGTGGTTGGTTGCTGCTGATTTTTAGTGGAAGATGGCTAAGTTAAGGTGTGATTGATTCACAGCAATTATCACTATGTGAATCTCTCTGCACACAGTGTGATTCATGGTATTCATAGGCAAAGGTCCATAGTGATATTAGCCGGGAGTGCATTGTTGCATGGTAGGACATTAGTTTTTCCAAGGTCGGACGTGTTAAGTGTGCCTATGGACTGAACCTATGAGTGCTTGATGGTGTGTGCAATTGTCGTGCTGTCTGTCTGGAGAGTGTGCAGTTAAGTGTAAAATATACCCCTGTGTCGTCAGATAGATGAGAATATATGCATACAAACTTGATTCAGTAGTAGGACTGCATTGTGTGTAGGGGAAAGTAGTTTAGTTAGGTCTTTGAGACTGTCACTCTGTAGGGCAGTTCAGGCCTTAGTGAGCCTGACACAGATGGTTAGAGTACTTGCCTGTGGAGGTGACGGTCACATGTGATTTTAAACCACTCTTAGGGTGAGGGTTTTACCGCTTGAAAGCACCATCCTTCAGTCCAGCAGAAAACAGGTACCCTGTTTCAGGGCTGCCAGCCAGGCCAGTGCATCAGAAAGTTACACTATTCCATCAAAGTTTTAGCACTAGTCTGAGTATCAGTATACCGTCACATAATTCTTTTTCTTCCAACTTTGTCCAGACGGGGGAAATCATGATGGTATTGCTTAAGTGCACAAAGTTGATGTATTATTAGTCAGGCTTATCACACCAAGGTTATCTTTGCACTCATACACACATGCACACTCATGCACCCATCAAACATTCACCTCTCTCTGGGAATGGGATGTCACGTATTCGGTTCTCTCCTAACTTGACTGAGAACAAGAAATACTTATAATCAAGCATGAAGAATTCAATCACACAAAAATGGAAAAATCAAAACATAAAAGATCAATACTTCCTAATCCCGGCTTACAATAAAATGGTTTCTTATGTGGCCAGGTTTCCACACACACACAACCACGCTTTCACACCACACCACAGTTCTTGAACAAGTCTCTTCAAGTTTTCTTCAGCACTGGATGATGGTGATGTCCTTGGTTGACTGGCTCCACGTTTCAGTACTGGGTCTTCATGGTCATCTCTGGGATCTCGACGTAGAAATCTTCTTCTCTTTCACCCACCTCTGGGCTTCAAACTCAAGTTTTTTTCTCTTCACCCACCTCTTGGCTTCAAACTCAGTCTTTTTTCTTCCTTCCAGTTTGTCTTTTACCCTAAGACCTTGCTGTCTCTTCTGTCTCCCAGACCATGTTTCTCTCGACCCTACTCTGTCCTGCTCACTCCTCTCTCCTTTGTCCTTCTCTCTCTCTTGTTTGTTCTTCTTCTCCTGCCTTCACGTTGTTCTCCCTCAGTTTATATAGGGATGGACACAAAGGATTTCCCTTTGAGCCATGCTTTTGTCCATGCTGCTTCTCCACTACCTGGCTCACAGTACCCTGAATTCCCCTTTTCTACATTCTTCCATACATCAGATTGACACATCCCTACCTAATTGATTAGCAAAACAACCACTGGCGCCAGATGGACATCGAAGATTCCCGCCGACTTGGGGACCACTTTAACACCGTAATGATCCTAGCGAGGGCTATGACAGCAACGTCCACACACATTCAACCAGTTTGACAAAGCACCACCAACACAGTTCTTCACGGCAGTGCCATCTGAACGAGCCCAAGACTCCTGCTCTTCAAGGACTGTTTACAAAACAACCTCAGCTGACTGAGTATTTAGTGCCTACGTGATGTTCCGGGGCCCTAGTGGTTACATTCCTTCCCTCTCGCTATCGGGACGGTTGGAACTCAGTAGGATCCTTACTACATCAGGTGCCATCTGTCACCTGACCACTTCGTCCTCCTTGACACAGTTTGACCATGTGCGGTAGGTAGGGCGTACTGCTAATGGGTCTGTTACCTATTTCTCTACCACGTACAACATTCATTGCCTCTAAGCGCTTAAGCCCTTTTGTGAGAGGTTTCGCTTCCTTGACAAACTTCAAAATCAAAAGCAAACTGAGTTCAAACACTGGCGGCAAATCATGATCAAGCAGCCTTGTTTTCACAGTACTGTTATTAAGATAATAACGGATTCATGTTTTTCAAAGCAGGTGATGAAGATCAGAGCCCATGTCTTGTCATTTAAGTCTGCCTCCATCACCCCACTTTTGTATTTTGTTTTTGAAGTTAGAAAAGTTTTTGTATGATCATATTGAGTGATGACTTCAGTGGAAAAACAGAAAATATAGCAATGACATTGAAACTGAGCTCACGCATAATAAGAGTCAACTGGGTATCAGTTAGAGGCTACTGTATGGTTTAAAAGTAAGTGTGTCTTTGAAGAAGTGGGTTTTTCTTATGTGCTGTATCGATTTGTTTGCAGTGAGTAAATACAATCAAGAAGATATAGATTAAATCACTTGAATTTTCTGACAAATCTCAGAGAAAAATGATTGGTGGAAACAGCGCAGTTTGTCCTTTCACACTTGAAACCCTCTTTCAGTTTTAAAGTTAAGTTGCCCACCTGCATTTTGCTCTGGCTTAGGTCAGCTGGGCAGTTTAGTTTGTCAGGCCTTGTTATGTAGGTTAGAGGGATAGTCGCTGTCTTTCACTATGCATGCCTGGGACATTGTGAACCTCTCATAGTTCATTGGGTCATTGGGCTGAAGGACTCTAGTTTAATGATTTGTATAATTACACTTATCAATATCCCTTAGGTGGTGATGACAGGTCATTGGTGCAGGCATGAATGCTAGCTTTAAGAGCGTGCACACACACACACACACACACACACACACACACACACACCCAATTCTCATATATGCATGACAGTGTGATTAATAGATAAAATGTGTAATACATCACAGGCACAGCATAAAATACATCATAATTTATATATGGACGGCTAGCTGTTAAAAAAAAATGAATTCAGTTGAAATTTTTTTTAATTTTCTGATCAATAAAGCTTAATTTTTAAAGGCTTAATTTATCAAAATTAAAAAAAAAAAAGTTAAAAGACACCACGGATATGAAATGTAACTGAAAGGCTAGGAAACAAAAGAGTGATAAATACGACATACAAGTAGTACCAAGCGTACAGTTCCTCATTTTCATACAGACTTTTTTGTTGTATGTTTTCCCTACCGTACTGTTCCTTTCAGTGCAAGCACATGACCTATTTCATTGCATTGTCTTGTCCTCTGTCTCTGTCTGTCTGTCTGTCTGTCTGATTCTCTCTCTCTCCTCTCTCTCTCTCTCTCTCTGTCTGTCTGTCTCTCTCTCTCTCTCTCTCTCTCTCTCTCTCTCTCTCTCTCTCTCTCATTGCTGTTCTTTTCCCACCTTTGCATGAATCCCTATTTGTTATGTTGTATTGTTTTTGCACGGAGTGTGTGATTGCAGTTAACAGGGTATTAAAGTCTGAAAATGTATAGTAACAGAAAACCATGGATTGTTGAAGTTATGAATACTATGTTGATTGGAAATACCTATGACTTTTTTAACCGCAGTTGTGTTATTAATAGTGCTATGATGATTATTATAGTGTTGGTGATGATGATGATGATGATGATGGTGGTTGCTGCTTTTGTCTATAAAAGCAGTTTCATTGTATTTAAACAGGTACAAGCTCTTATAGCCTATTTTTTTTTTTTTGAAATGGTGTGTTCTGTGTAATTTCGATGTTGTATACACAAGGTGGATGTCTAAGAGTCATGGGGAGAATGTGGTGTGGGTAGAATCTCCTTTGTGCCCCTCTCCCAACACACGATTCCCTTTTACTGATGGACTTTAAAGGGGGAAAAAAATTAAAGTCCATCCCTGATTTTTATTTATTTACTTTTTAACTGCTCCAGTCACTCTTTATTTCCCATACATTTGTTTGCCAGATTTTTTTTTTTTTTTTCGACTTCTTTTTGCTTCAAAAGAGAGAGGGAGGGGGGGGGGGGGGGGGGGGGGGGAGAGAAAGTGACAGTGAGAACATGTATGCATGCACATGCGCCTGTTGGTGTGTGTGTGTGTGGTTGGGGTTAAGTGGAGGTGCGCGTGAGTGCTCGCTAGAGCGGGCTTTGTGTGATGAGTGTGTGTGTGTGTGTGTGTGTGTGTGTTGTGTGTGTGTGTGTGCACATGCGCATGTGTGTGTGTGTGTGTATCTGTGTGTGTGTGTGTGTGTGTGTGTGTGTGTGTGCGCATGTATAGAAACTGAATGATATGACTGCAATGGACATGTTTTTATTGTTAAACGGAATGTGTAATGTTCTACATAGATGCCCTTTTATTTTTATCACTTTTATGTGACTATGTGGAATATCATTACTTTATACTACACTTCAGTAATTTTTGAAACGAGATGGATTCACGTCTGCTTCAACAAATCTCTTGTTGGATGTGATGAATTGATGAAATATGTGTAGTGTACGCTTTGTCTTATTGTGTTGTTTGTGTTTTTGCAGTGCGTGCACATTTGTGCATGCATGTGTGTGTGTGTGAGTGTGTGTGTGTGTGTATGTGTGTGTGTGTGTGTGTGTGTGTGTGTGTGTGTGTGTGTGTGTGTGTGTGTGTGTGTGTGTGTGTGTGTGTGTATGCATACATGTGTGTGTGTGTGTGTGTGTGAATGTTTGAATGTGTGCGAGTGACTGCATATGTGTGCTTGTATTTATGCGGTATCTACGCTTTTGTATCTGTGCGCGTGTGTGTGTATGGATGGGGAGGGGGGGGGGCATGTGTGTGTGCGTGTGTGTGGCATGTATGTGTGTGTGTGCGTGTGCGTCCACGTGCGCATGCTTTTGCTTGTGTGTGTGTGTGTGATACAATAGATAATAAGGCAGAGTGTGTGTTAAGGCCTTTTGTAATGGATGACAGTGGATTAAAAGTTTGTCTAGTTGTCAACACAATACTGTACTTGAAAATCCCATGATGTTAAGGCCTCTGCCCCTCCCATCCCCCCCCCCCCCCCAACCCTCCTCCCCCCCCCTTTTTTTTTTCTTCTTGCATGTGTGAGCATGTGTTCAAATGAATTTAGAATAACAGATGGAATGTTTTATATCCATCTGTTTCTTTTTCTGCCCAATGCGTATGTACCCAGAAACTTGAATTCATTATGTGTCTGTGTCCGTGTGTATGTACATGCATGCATTCTTTTCTCCTTTTGAAGCAAAGGTTTCAGTTCTCTCAAACGTTTATGCTTTTGATATCTTTAAGCCGCTCTTAAGAGTGTGCCGCTGTGCTTGGCTGTGTAAAAAAAATTCTGATCTGAATGTGGTCGAAAATGTCTTCTGTGGAGCAACTGTTGATTTTTTTTTTTTACTTAAACGTGATTTGCTCTGATTTTTATTGTTCATTTTTGTTTCAATTTTATATGTCAGTATTGTAATGTGTCCAAATGTTGGTAGGACCCATATTAAATTTTAGTCTCAATATGAGTAGCAAAATAACCATTGCATCCATGAATTGTCAGGGTCTGGCCAACCCACAGAAAAGTCTTTTTTTTTTTTATTTATCATTATTTTTTTTTTTTTTTTTATGTGGTCATCAGTTCTATTTTCAGACAATAGGGTTCTGTTCTTTGAAGGATGGGAATGAAATGGAATGGGAGCTATGGTTGTGTGTCTGCATACATGTTGAGGCTGAAGAAACCATTTCCATTCACTTGGCTGTCTCCAGTGTGGACTGAACCCAAAACCTAGGGATCAAGAGGACATTGCTTCTTCCCTCTGGGCAGCCAGACCCAAGATAATACAACAAAGACAATATTTGTCATGTTTAGTCAGTGTTACAGGGCTTCTCATTTCATTAATGTTTGAAGGATTGCTTCACATTTTGGGGGGTTAACTTTTAGGGGATGTTATAACACTGACATGGAAATTTTTAAGAATGAAAACCAGATATCTTGCCCATGCAGTGAACAGTGTGCAAGTTAAGATTATGCTGTTGATACATGTTATTCTCGACTGAACCTTCTGTCCAATCAAAACTTAATTCAGTGCTTCATAGGTACCTGTAAGCCTTACAGACAGGACAGCTGCTGTGTCTATTGTAAGCACAGTTTTGTTTTCAACAGCCTTGATGTGGCTGTCTAGGTATCTCAGTTGTATACATGTAGACACTATATCAGGAGGTATCAAATACTCTCTGACTGACTGCCATGATTGAAGCTTCAAACTTAGCTGCTCACTTTAGTTAGCTAAACATGCTTGGTGTACTTTTACCATGTGATCACGCACCATACAATATTTTGGAGAGTAATTACATGCGCAAATTGAAAGTCAAAGGAAAGAACTTGAGCTTCAAAGCCTGAAATACTAAGAAAGTATGCTTTGTTGGCAGCCCTGTGTATTTTGCGGACTTTCTTTTTCCTGTTTTACTAACACACTCCTTGCTCATATCTGGCTAGTATGCAGAGAAATGGCAGCAAAAATGGAATTGTGGAGAGAGAATTTGAACATAAGATTATGATGTGAGAAAGCAGATCAGATGTGCCACATCTACTTTTCATCTAAGAATCGGAGCAAGACAGCATATTTACAGGAGACAGTTTTGAGTGCAGGGTGAAACGGGATGTGTCACTGGAACAGGGATGCATGCATGCATTGATTTATAGATATTGACTTCTATGAATTTGATTTGCCATTTTATCCATGGATTAATTCAGTCTTGGGTTTATTTTCTGTACATGTCTTTGTTTACTTATTTCTTTGATTTGTATTTTCCAGACTCTCAGGCACTTAGTCAACGCAATGGGAGGCTATCCCTCAGAAAAAACAAGCATGATTCAGATAGCCTGCAAGAAAACCTCATTCCAAACCGTCCTCCAGCTTCCAACAAGCAGCGGAAAAAGGATCACATCCTTTACCAGTTTCCAGTTCACAGCCTTCCAGTCAACAAAATTTCAGCCCACCTCCGGCACTTCATCAGATAAAGATGGAGACTCGTCTGGAGAGAGTACATCTGATTTTCCGTCTTCTGGAAACCAGGGCCCGCCGGTCATGCTGTCACTGTGCAGAGGCCGTACAAGACAAGCAGGACAGGCCAGAGGGAGTGGTGTGGAAGGGCCAAGAGTGTGTGGGTGAACTACAGGACAGCAGTGAAGACATGGTGATTGCTGAAACCAGTGAAGAAGATCTGGACACTCAGACCGAAGGCACTGAGGAGGAGAGACCGAACGTGTCCCTGTGGCTTGGTGCTTAAACCTTTAACAGTCCCTCATGAATCCAATGCAGCCCATGGCAGTCCATCACTTCATTTGCCTTCCCCCATCTGCCGGGCCAACGATGTCACCCCAGATCCTGCTGCACCAGTGGAAAGGCAAGGACAAAAGAAGATGCCATACATTAAGACTAACTGGCGGGTAGAACGTCTTGCTTCAGATGAAGATGAGGATGAGAGTGACGAGGAGTATTTCCACAGCAAGAAACCCAAAACGATGGCCCCCATACACTCTACTCCACTGAGCACATATACTGCTGTAGTAAGTGACCAGCAGGCAGCAGGGAAATCTCTTATCTGCAGTGATGATGAAGATGAAGATGGTAATGATGTAGAGCTTCCACAGTTGACATTTTCTTCAAAGCGAAAAAGAAATGAAAGTTCAAGTCTTTCACATCCACTAAAAAAATGTGCTGTGCCTACAGGATCCCAGTCAGGGGAGGGCAGACTGGACAGCAAGGCGGCAGAAACTGTGCAAAAAAGCAAATGGACTTAAAGAAAGTATGCTGTCAAGGCAAAGTGACACATCAGATGACATGCAATCAAGGCAAAGTAAAGTTCCGAAAATTGTGCTCCCAAAGAAAGGTGAAGGATCAGGATTTGGGCAGTCAAAGCACAGCACACCAAAACGAAACAAGCCAGAAGCATGTAGTTCAGGCGCAGACAACGAGTCAGCTAGCTCAGAAACTGAGGATTATGACAACTGTCACAAATCACATCAAGTCTCCACAAAATCAAAAGAGTGTGGGAACTCTGATCAAAAGGCTGTGCCATTGAAAATGATACTACCTGAAGGGAAAAGCTATCAGAAAGTCAGAGCAGTGAAGCTGAGATTATGGGTGAGGAGACTCAGCAGAGTGAAGCAACAACTGTGATTTATGAAGGATCCACTATGGAGTATTCCCAGTTGTCTCCCAGTTTTCTGGACCAAGACACACAAGTAGCAGATGAGCCGGGCAGACTGAAGGTACCCTTGACAAAGTGAAAATAATTAATGTTGTGAGTTTGAATCCAGATGTCTCTAACATTCACAATGAAGAGGCAGTCCAGAGTCACAACAGTGTGAATGCAGATTCTGTTTTGCAGACAGTAAGCAGAGAATTCAGTACCTCTTCAGAGATACTCTGCCATTGCTTGCAGACAGTGACAGCACTGTTGTTTTTCAGGGCACCTCAGCAGTGATGGGTGAGAGAGTGTCACTACCGCATCTCATGTCAGAGGACTCTGACATGACGCAACGTATGCGTTCTGTGATGAAGAGGATTATCAGAGACCACCCAGTCTGACTGCTGTCCCCAGCATTCCATCCATTCTTGGTCGTCAGGTATCAGAGGACTTGCCTCCACCGCCTGTGCTCTCAAAGGTCTCAACCAGCATTATTCCAGATAGTTCCGTTTCTGCTACTGACAGCAATATTTGGCCAGCTTTGTCTCCTTCAGCTTTAGAAAAAATGAAAACAGAAGACAGAGACAGTGATGTCACAGTGACTGCTGGAAGTACAAGTGGTGTGCAAACTTTACCTCCTTCAGAACATAACATTCAAAAGCATGGCCAACCGAGGACACTGTCTGTGACTGTGGCATTGCCAGAAAGTGACAACACCTCACAAAACGTGAAAACTGAACAAGTTGGTTTGCCAGACCAATTGACCATATCGCTAAGATTGCCTGAAAAAGCTGATGATTGTACTGACTTCTTGCAAAGTTTTAAAACGGAAGAGAGTCCACAGAGTCAGGAATATCCTCCAGTGCTGCTTGTAAAACTAGAAACAGAAACTTCCCCTGTCCATACTAAAGTTACTTCAACTTCTAACCCCTGTGATGTGGATGATACAGACAGTGATAACAGCCAGTGCTTGTTTGATGACCTGCCAAAGCACACAACAGAGCAGGGAAAAGAATTCTGTGATGACAACCAGAGAAACACTGAATCCTCATCTTCAGCAGCTGATGCAGAAGAAGACATTCCCATCAGGACGCTTGTGGAACTTAGAGCTGGATCCACTTTGGTTGAGCAACAGGTCATTCTGCAGATTCAGGTTCTGCTGCAGTCAGGCCCCAGCAGTCCGAGTCTGGCAACTCCGAGGTCCTGCCAGTGCAGGAGACAGAAGATGGGGCACCAGATAGCAGTGATGCTAAAAAGGTATCGAGGCTGGGACCAACATATCAGTGTCGGATGCTGTGCTCTGGTGAAAGATGAACCAGTGGGCTACACACTGGAGGATGATTTTGTGATGGTTTTTGATTCAGATGAAGAAGAGCTGTTCACCAGCTTCACGCAGGTGGAGATGAAACATGAAGCCATGGATGATCTTGATGAGGACTTGTGGTCTGATGACATCACAGAAAGACAGTACCTTGAAATAGACATTGACACAGATCAGGAGAGTGCTGATAAGGATTCCATGACTGCTGATACTGATAAGAACAATAAGACCAGCGCAGTGAACAGTGATGTTGCTATGGACACAGATGATGATGATGATCTGTTGGCAGCCTCAGACAGTGCTGAGACTGACGTAGCACAGAAGGAGAAGATGTATTCGTTGTATTCCCAACCCACTTTGATTGATGATGTTTATGAGGATATTAGTACGATGAAGATGTGTATTTGATTTCAACTCAGATTGATGATGACAATGAAGCTTCCTTGAAGGAGACTCCAGTGACTGAGGAAAAGTATGAAGATATCAGCAGTGATGATGATGTGTATGTGGTTGGCACTCAGATTGATAAAAGCAGGTCTTCCAGTTTGAATGAGACTGGGGATGACAAACCTGGTACTTCTGTTACTCCCCATTCAGATGAGACTGGGGCGAATACTGATAGGTTCAAAGGCAGTGACATGAAGGAAACAGGCAGTGACATGAAAGAAGGGAAAAGTGTGTCTCAAAAACCAGCACCAGAACAGTCAGAGGAGCAGGATGCTGAGGTAGAGGACTGCTTGAAAGACGACTTTGATGATGATATGGATAATACTTTATTTGCAGCAGCAACTCAGCTTGACAGTGATGAAGAGACAGCTCTCCTTTATTCACCAGACAGCGTTCCAGGAAGCAGTGCCTTGTCTTCTGATTCAAGGAATGAAAATTACAGAGTGACATTCCTGAGGCTGAAAAGTCCAAACAAGAAATGGTGAGGGAACAGCGGGACAACTTCAGATTCCAGTTCACGATCTGTCCATTTGCCAGGATATAGGTTCAGATTTGGTTGACTTAACACAAGAAGGCAGTGATAAGCAGACTGCAGGAGAGGACACCATCAACAAAATGACCAACCAGACAGAAGATCTTCAGGAAAACAAAGAGGACATTGAAGTGGATAAAGGTAAGGCTCAAGATATCTTTGATAATCCCACGTTGATAGACGAACAGTGGCTATCTATCAGTGATAGCGATGGTGACAACTCTTCTTCAGGAGCCTGTGGACAGAGTGAACCAGAGCTTGGATGTAAGAGTGTCTATGATGCTGAAACTTTGGGCAGTGTGGAGGTTGTTTCATCGGAAGAAGAGGATGAATTCGACTTATATTCTATGGCAACACAGAGAGATGAGGATCCATACTTTGCTCCAACACAGGTTGATCCAGAAATATTCACAGTGTCTGAGGAATCAGATCTAGAGAGTAAGGAAGAGAAGACAGACAAAAATGAAACAGTGGTATTATTAGAAGACAAAGAAGGTACTGATGTCTCAAGAGCAGTATATTTAAGGAAGCAAGAGGATCTAACAGCTGGGACATCGGAATCATCTATCATTCAAAGGCATTCAGCGGAAGATAATAGTAAAAGTCAACCCCCATGTTCCTCTGACGCTCAGAGGAGGGTAAGACAACATTCAGCAGAAGATAAATCAGGGAGCAAACCACACTGGAGAATCAACAGAAGCATTCATTTGTCAGAATTAACAGCTGGGAGGTACCATTGTCCAGTAGAACACATTAGAATGTGCACGAGAGACAATGGTTGAAATCAACAAGAAGAATGCGAAGGGGAGTGTGATTGAGATAGAACCTCTGCCAGAGGCCAGAAGGAGAGGAAAAAAGCGTGGCTTGCATCAAAAGTTGTGTAATGCAGAAAATTTCAAGACTGTGCCTGAAAAGGAGCCTCTTGAACAGATAGAAAAGAACAGTACTCCTGCAGACAAATACCTTTCTGCTGAGGGCAAGAGTAAGCGGCAGAAGGCTTCTGCCCATGCAGCTGTTCTGGGACAGGAGATTCAAGAAACCAGGACTTCCTCAGACTCAGTGTGGATGAGAAAAAAGCCTGCTGTGGATGCTGCTGATAGAAAACGATTCTCCAACAGGGTGCCAAAACCGCGAAAACGGAGGAATGTGACTGGAACTCCTGATATTTCAGAGTATACCAAGAAAGCCAGACAAGAATTGGCGGCAAGGACAAAGAAGTGATCCTCAATCCTTCCCAATACAGAGCTGACCGCCGACAAGATGCAGCCCCTCGGAATGATTGTGCCATGGACATGGATGTAGAGCTGCCCAGCACTCAGGAGGTGTTTGACAAAGGTCTCCCTCTCTTGACAGCTACCATGCCTGTCTCCAAGCAGCGGCTGATGAGGACTGAGAAGGGGAGGAGGATGCATCTTGTAAAGGTTCAAAATCAGAATCGTTGCCCGTATCCACAGCAGAAGCTGGCAGCATTGCTAAGCCAGCTGATGTCAAGAGGGATAAAGCAACTGAAGAAACCAAGGAACTGGAACTGAAAACAGACTCTTCTCGGAAAGATAGAGGTGGAGACAGAGACAGTCGAAATGATTCCAGTTCTAAAATGGAATCAAATCAGTGCAGAGGCTTATTGAACATAAACAGTCGTGAACGTCATACCGATCCCGGTTATTCAGGAAGCAAAGCATCAACAAAGTCATCAAGGGCATCTCGAGAATCCTCTGAGACCAAAGAAACTGTGGAGAAATCTGCAACAAAACACGCAAAGACTATGATGGAGATTGGACACAAGCATCGTGATAAGTTGAGTTGAAACACTATGACAGTGCACAGTATGCTTATGTTTTAGTAGATTTTTAGTAGATTGTCTGGATCTGTGTTTACCAGCCTTCAGAGTTAGTTGTTTGTTACTGAATCTGTGTTCACTGGCCATCGTAGTTAGTCATTTAACCCAAGGTTTCAACACTTTGAGTTTACAGCCTGGGCAGTCTTTCCTGCCATACCTCTGGGCTGATCTGCTTAAATGGAAGGGATGCTTCACTTAAACTATGTCAACTCAAAGCTTTTGAAGAGACAAAACAAAACAAAAAAAACAGATGTTTTTTTTCCCTAAGAGATTTATAGCAAGATATTATAATTTCATGTAATATGATGAGCTTTTGGACTTTTGATGCTTAACAAACAAAAACATTATTTTGTTATGACAGACAGGCTACTTCATTTATTTTAACTTTAAATAAATGGAAACCTATTCTACCAAGAAGTGAAAAACTCGGCGCTGTTACGATAATGTTCATTACAACTGGCAACATATTAAAATTCTGAATCGTATAAAATTCAGACATTTTCTTACTTCATACATAACTGTGTTTGCATGTAAATGGAAGACTCAATTTTGGACCAAAATCTGTGAAAGTTTAAGTAAGTTTTTGTTTTCATTTATGTCAAATTTGAAAACTGGAACTTACAAGTTACCTAGGTTTGAAGTCATACTGGTTCCAGTACACCACCAGGTCTTTTGTCCAAGAAATTGCTCAGGCCTGGGCTTATGGCCCTGTTTAGTGACTCCTGAGCATTCATGTCCTGCTTTTGAGTACAACTTAACTTACAAGTACAAAATTGACTGACTGTATATGATTTTGGGGTCTTGAAGGTGCTTTAGATTACAGGAAGCACATGGTACACACAAAAACATCGGTTAAGTTCATGAGTAAAGGACTTCAGAATTTTTTTATGGAGGCAAAGTGAGCTTAGGCATGTTTGTAGGGTTGATGTGCAGACTGTGTGCACAGTGCATCATCTGTGCTATGAGCTGTAGACGCAGACCCTGACCATGACTGAGTACACATTGTATGATTTGTGCTATGAGCTATGTAGGCACAGGCCTGACCATGACTGAAGTACACATTGCATCATCTGTGCTATGAGTTGTGTAGACACAGACCTTACCATGACTGAAGTACACATTACATCATCTGTGCTATGAGTTGTGTAGACACAGACCTGACCATGACTGAAGTACACATTGCATCATCTGTGCTATGAGTTGTGTAGACACAGACCTGACCGTGAGTGAAGTACACATTCATGATCTGCGCTTTGAGCTGTGTAGACACAGACCTGACCGTAAGTGAAGTACACATTCATGATCTGCGCTTTGAGCTGTGAAGACACAGACCCTGACCATGACTGAAGTACACATTGCATGATATGTACTGTGAGCTGTGAAGACACAGACCCTGACCATGACTGAAGTACACATTGCATGATCCATGCTGTGAGCTGTGTCACACAGACCCTGACCATGATTGAAGTACACATTGCATGATCCATGCTCATGTTGTGAGCTGTGTAGACACAGACCTTGGCCATAATTGATGTTTGCATTTCATGATCCATGCTGTGAGCTGTGTAGACACAAACCATGACTGAAGTACACGTTACATGGTTCATGCTGTGACTGTGAGCTGTATAGACACAGATCATGACTGAAGTACACATTGCATGATCCATGCTGTGAGCCGTGTAGTAGACACAGACCCTGACCAAGATTGAAGTACACATTACATGGTTCATGCTGTGACTGTGAGCTGTGTAGACACAGACCATGACTGAAGTACACATTACATGATTCATGCAGTGAGATGTGTAGACACAGACCATGACTGAAGTACACATTACATGGTTCATGCTGTGACTGTGAGCTGTGTAGGCACAGACCATGACTGAAGTACACATTGCATGGTCCATGCAGTGACTACTGTGAGCTGTGTAGACACAGACCATGGTTGAAGTACACATTGCATGATCCATGCAGTGAGCTCTGTATGTAGACACAGACCATGACTGAAGTACACATTGCATGATCCATGCAGTGAGCTGTGTAGACACAGACCATGACTGAAGTACACATTGCATGATCCGTGCAGTGAGCTGTGTAGACACAGACCATGACTGAAGTACACTTTGCATGATGCATGCAGTGAGCTGTGTAGACACAGACCATGACCATGATTGATTTGCTCATTGCTTTGATCCATGTGTTGAGCTATTTGGACAGGAACCCTGACCAAAATTGCTGAGATCTAAGTTGGCCAACACACCTGGGTGCCCAAAACTGATTTAACCCTATATGGATTCTTTTTCAGAATACAAGACACCAAAGTCAGAATTAAATGGAAAAGCTACATCACTGATTTCTGTTGTATGGAGACTGCATTGTGGTTTAAACTGAATTTAGATTCTAAATACTGAAAAGTATAATACATTAATAGAAATAGAATAATTTGCGTTTGCTGTGCTGCGGTTGAATCAGCGTGCATTGTTATACTCTGTCTACATCATGTGCAAAGTATCTGTGCACATTGCACATATACATGTTTGTGTAGTAACATGTGCATGTGTGTGTGTGTGTATGTGTGTTTTGCATACAGGCGTGTGCATGAGCATGCGTGCATACATACATCATCAAATAATCTAGCTTTTCTTTACAACCACAATATCATCAACTTTTGCAGACTGGAGGTGGTAACGAAAGGGACCGAGAGTTGGGTAGCAGAAGGACAAGGCAGCAGCACCATCAACATCCAGGACAGACCAGGACAAAGTTATCAGAGACAGTGTTGCAAAATACAGTGATAAGCATCACCATGACAAAACTGCAGCTGGTGATGAAAAGCATGCTGAAAGTTCAAGGGTCCAAATCTAGTGGGAATAAACATTCGGTTAGTTCAGGATCAGGATCCACAGAGAGAAAAAGTGGCAGGTGTTCAAAATCTGGGTCAGAAGACAGAAAACAGCGTGACAGCTCAACATCAGGGGCTGATGCCAATCAACAGGGTTACTATTCAAAGTAGGGTCTGGTGGTGCCTCAGAATCAAGACGAAGGGATATCATGCATGGCCCCAGTTCAGGATCTGTTCCCCATTCAAAAAGAGACATGTCTAGGTCAGAGACTGAATCTCTTGAAAAAAAACTGGATAGGTCCAGGCTAAGATCAGGCAGCTCTGACGCCAAACAGAACAGCAGTTCAGCATCGGGATCTGCTTATGTCAGACAAGACAGTGATTCCAGATCACAATCTGTTGAAAGGAAGCAAGGTGATAATGGTAGCTGTTCAGAGTCTCGAAGCATGCCTGGTAATCCTACCATCTCATTTTCAGAGGTAGTTGCTAGACCACTACGCCACCAAGGACAAAACCAGATAATGCTCCTGACAAAACGGGCCAAGAGAATGAGAACCGGTCACCAACTTCTGACAGCATACAGCCAGATTCACACACACATGAGGCAGTGAAAAGTCTGCCAAAGAAGAGCAAAAGTGTGCGGTTTGACCTCAAGCGGAACAAGTACCTAGAACCATCTCAGTCCCCTCCCCAAACCCTACCAACATTTCAGGAGATGCTCATGCAAAAGAAGCCAGCTTCCACACAGCCGAGGCGGCCTTTCTTTCAGGGGAACCCTCTGCAGAAAAGGCCTGCGCCGTTGCAGGAGCAACAGCAGTATGTGTTCAAACCCTTGGTACCATCAGCAGCAGGAAACAGTGTGGCAGGGTCATCAAGTCGGGAAACCGGACAGTCTGCCCATCTGCTTACTGTGGGGGACTTTCTCTTTCAAGTCCTGTCCTGGTCACCTCTGTGGTTTGCAGAGTATGGTACGTTTTGGTTTATGTGTCACACAAATCATGCAGATTTGTAACTCATGCACATATGCACGCATGCACACATGCATGCGCACGCACACATGCACACACACACACTCATTCGTACACAGAATGATATATATATATGAGTCCTATGTACTGAAGTGAATTTGTAGCTTTGCAATGACAATCAAGCCAATCATTAAATATCATGATACTTGAAGGGGAGTTTGGATTATGTTCTAATTTTTCTGCTCCCCTACCCTGTCCCCCCATCCCCTCACCACCCCCCACCCCTCCTGATAGCTGTCATGCATCTATTTGAACAAAAGAAATAAGCTATAGTGACACTGCAATGCAAGGGACAATTTTTGTGTGTGCTGACCTAAAGAAATGATTTTTAAAATATATGTATTAATGTACAGAGAGAGAGAGAGAGAGGGTCCAGGATTGAGCCAGAGCAACATTAAAAACAATGTCCCTGTAGTGTGCATAAATCAGGTTTGTGTTTAGTTTCATCCATGTATCATTGTATGGGACATTAAATGCCCCACATTGTTTTTTTTTTTTTTTTTTTTTTTTTAAAACCTGTTCTTTGTTGAAAGTGAGGCATTTTTCCTCACCGTAAGAGAGGTCATGATTAGACACTGCTTTCCTCACTCTTCCTTGGTCTCGGATAGCTTCTCCCCTCCCCCTCCCCCACCCTCCCCCCAATCTGAAAAGCTTACCCACCTTCTCTCCCCATTGCACCCTTCCTCCCACCGACAGTATAATGATGAGTATTTTTCTCACTGAGCAATGTTCTTGCCAACCTTCTCTTCACACACCCTTAAACCCCTTCACATACCTTTTTTCCCTCACCCCCTCCTGTCTAGTGTGCCGTATTCTTCCATCTTCATCCCCTTTCTTCCCCATTCCTCAAGATATTTCTCCAGTAGCATGGTATGATGGACTCCCATCCGTTCCTTCGTTCTTGTTCTTTCGCCTGTCTTGTCTGCCCCGTTTTTTGTTGTTGTTGTTGTTGTTTTCTGTCCATACTGACTTTTCTCACTTACCCATTCACCATTTCTTGCCTCCTCCTCCTCCTCCCCACCCCCCCCCATCCCAACCATTCACTCTTTCCTTCCTAGTCCCTTCCATTTTCATTTTCCTTCTGTTTTTCCAGTTCACTGAGTTGTACCTTTTTTGCCTGTTCCTTCTCTGTTGCCTGTCTGCTTTAAACTCTTCCTTCAAGTTCGTCTGTTCAAAGACTTTGACTTCATTTCTTCTCCGGCTCTTCCCAATCACTTTCCTCCTTTACCCCATGTTTCCACTGCGTAGGTTGCAATGTTGACTGATTGCAGTGAAGTTGAAACATTGTTGGTGTTTCATTCATATTTTGTTTGATTTGCCCACAACCTTGGTTGTTGTCCATTGACTGTGAATGAAGGCTGGAACCCTGTTTTTTTTTGCAAACTGTTTTCTTACCTGAAGGTTTTTTTTTTTTATTGTAGAGGAAATGCATATTATTTTGTTTTGTTTTAAGTGATAGGTTGATCGTTTTTTGGCAAAGGCATTTATCAGAAAGGCTTATGGAATAATCTTTTCACAACAGTTTCTGTTAAAAAAATACATGTGAACTTGAGGTTGGTCAGGAAAAAAAATGATAAACAGAAGGATCAGGTTTTGGTTATTTTTGTTTGGTTTTGTTTTTTTTTTTATAAGAATTGTTTGGCCCCATCTTCATTAAGTAGAACAGTGATTTCAGAACACTAGCTGCAGGTAATAAGCATGCATTGTTTCACAGTTCAGTATGTATCTGTCTTTTGTCAGAAAAATGCCGAGAGAAGTCAGCCAATGTCAAGGCGGACTCCTTGACACCTCCTCCCAGTGGTGGATTTCAAGCAGCTCTACCCATTGGTGACCAATTATGGGGATCGCATTGAGGAGTACCAGAGCATCTCATTTAAGCTGCTGCTGTTGGAAACATGGGAAGAAGTAAGAGGGGTTTTACTCTCTGACTTGAGTTGTGATTTTGGACTTTTCTTCTTCTTCTTCTTCTTTTTCATTATCTTTTAATGTCATTATTTTTCGCTTATGTGTGTGTTAATGTAGTGAGTGGTCATAACACATGTACACATACATGTATAGAGACACAGATGGAAGACCTGTGGTTGCTTATGGTTTTGAAATTAGTATGCCCTGCTGTTTTCAGTTGTATGTATATATGTGAGTATTTTTACAGCAGAATGTTTAAATCTAGTTTCTGGGCTATGATGTGCTATTTGTGTGAAAGGTATGCCAGTACTGTTGCTCTTACTGCTTACCAAAACTTTGGACTTAACCCTGTGTGTAGACCAGTTTTGTTTTCCTTGTGCAATGGGGAAATTTATATATGAAAATGTTGCTAAATCGACACTGCTTTTAACAATGTACATGGATGAAGCGTGGAACATATATACAACTTGTGCTTCACTTACCTCAAAATACTCAGGCTTCGTCTCTATTGTGTTGGCTGATCAACAGGTTGAGGCAAGTGTGGATGAAGGTGTTTTTTTTTTTCCAAAAAAAATGTTTACAAATTTGGCAGGAACTACTTAGCAGACCTGTTGGATTTTATAGCCTGGACATTAAAAGTTTAATGTTATATGGTGTAATGACCATGAAGAAGATAAAACAGGCACTGATTTAGTCAACTGTAGTCCATTCTCTCTATCTGAACTAGGGAATAAGAAGCAATTGTTGAAGTAATCATTCCATGTAAGGTTTCAGTTTTCAGTCGAATAAACAGGCAGATTTCTTTTTGAAGCACTGAAGTGCAGGCTTGCAAGTATAGAAACTCCCTCCCTCCCTCCATCTCTCTCTCTCTCTCTCTCTCTCTCTCTCTCTCTCTCTCTCTCTCTCTCTCTCCTCTCTCTCTCTCTCTCTCTCTCTTTCGTGTATTATCTAATGTAGCACTATTCACTTATAAAGCTTTAAAACATTTGTGTACTGCTTCAACATAAAAAGTACTATTGATGGACCACATACCAGTGACATTTTTTCTTTTTGTTTACTTTTGTTATGCTTTACTTTATTTTTGTTTAGTGCATGGCATATGCTTTATGACCAGTGTCTAAATTCCATGTTATTTTTGTATGTGTGTGCGTGTGAGATTATATGAGCCGGTGAACGACCATCCCCTTCAGATAGGGGCCTATTCCTAAAATCTGAATAAGCATTCATATTCGCATCGCATCTCTCTCTCTCTCTCTCTCTCTCTCTCTCTCTCTCTCTCTCTCTCTCTGTATTGTCTTGCTTTTGTTTGATGATGAAATTGTTAATTGAACATATTTTGGAATAGCATGAATGTGTGTGTTTGCTTGATTGTGGAAACTATAGCTCAGCATGAATTAATGTGTGTGTTTGCTTGATTGTTGAAACTATAGCTCATTCCTGCCAGATTTCTTGTACATTTATGCATATGTGTGTGCAAGCACCTGCACCTCTGTGAGAGAGAAAGAGTATGCATGTGTGTGTGTCACTGTGCCTGTGTGTGTTTCACTTATGTGTGTGTGTGTGTGTATGTGTGTGTATACATGTGTGTGTGTGTGTGTGTACATGGGTGTGTAGATGTTCAAGAGCTGGAAGGAGAAGCATGACCAGGTGCCACCCAGCCAAGTGGTCCTGACAGAAATTACTGCCCTTCAGCCGGTCATCACTTTGGGCTGGACAGGTCTGCATCCCTACAAACCTCCTCTTTTTCTTCTGTCTCCTGAGCGGAGCAATTGTTGGGGACTAGGAAGAAAAGAGAGGACAATGGGAAAGATGAATGTTCAGTGCAGGTTTCCATGATTCTGTGTGTGTGTGTGTGTGTGTGTGTGTGTGTGTGTGTGTGTGTGCACATGTGTGCATGCGTGTCACCACATGTGCCTGTGCATTTTTAACTAAAGAAAAAAAAATAATAAAATAAACTCAAGTATGTGAATCTTAATTCATCCCTCTCAGTACCAGTTGCAAATTTCAAATTGTTTACATTAAAACACCTACACTGACCAACTGTTCCCCTCAGAATCTCCCAGTCAGAACAGAATGTTAAGAAAATAATGAAAACTGTATTATATTTCTGTGTAGAAATCTAGATTGATAGATAAATCAGTACATACTTTAATCAGTACCATAAAACAGAGCTGCCAAAAACTATGCTTGTGGTGTAGCATGCTGTGATTTTGTTGACAATAGTATGCAACTGTTACGCTGTGATGAAATGACATGTATGTAAAAAACAAACAAATAAAGAAACAAACAAACAAAACAAAACAAAAACGCTTCATGGTCTTCGTGTCAGCATAAGCAGAATCAAGACAACAAAGATCTTCAGACTGTTGGTTTATTTGGCTGAAGAAGCCAGGTTTGATAAAGAGAGAAAAGAAAAGCAGAAAGGAACGCACAAGAAAGAATTGCAATTTCACCACCTTATCGACTGGTTTTGTTCAGTTGTCTGCCTTTTGACAAGTTAAAACCATATGATAACTGGTGATATTTCGGATTTCGGACACCCATGCCCGCCTTCATCTCTTGTGCGAAGCTAAGTGCAACTGAAAGCGATGTTAAGTCTTATTTGTGAGACTGAGGATAATGCAGAGACAGTTTCAAAGAAGAAAACAGCAGAAACACATCCACACTATGTGTTTTCGGTGGTACAGCATACAAGTGCATATCTTAATTTCAGAACACCTCACTTACAATGAAAAACGTCAGTCCTACCCATTGTGCTTATGAGGTCTCGGCAGCAGCTCTGTGTAAAAATTGTTCTGGAATTATGGCATAATGTGAAAGAAATAAACGTAGATCTTCTGCGTGTAGAATCACTTGCTTTGTGAGGAAAGGGTTCAGAAACTGGAAAGCAGCCCACTAAAGGGATGGGATATATAAAGGAAGACAATTCCAAAGCGAGGTGACTGAAGGCAGAAGTTGAAGCAAATTTTGAAAAGGAAAGTGACTAGTTCAGCTAGACAATCCAGACAAACAGATTATGGGTCAAAGCACTACGCATTTTGACCTCTTAGGCCATCTTCAGGCACAACCAAAAACATTTAGGACTATGAAAATGAAGAAGGAGCAGCCAGTTACTTTCTCATTTCCTGCACAAATGGATGCTGAATGAAAACCTAAAACCAAATATGAGAAGATACCTGGTTGCTCGTTCTTCATTTTCATTGTCCTAAACGTTTTTTGTTTTGCCTGAAGAAGACCTAAGAGGTCAAAATGCATCATAATTTGTCCTGTAATCTGTTTGTCTGGATTGTCTAGCAGAACTAAAAACTTTCCTTTTTAAAATTCACTTCGTGCGAAGGAAGTCATGCTGAGAGCCCAGGTATGTGGAGGTGATTATGAGGAGTAGATATGGCTCCCTGCTCTGCCAGAATGATTAAAGTGTATCCTGATTGGCTTGGGTGTTTTTCAAGCCAAGTAGAAATAAGGCATTTGTTTGTACTAGTATATGTATGCAAAAAAACATTTATCGTGAAAATATACTTTTCACTTTTTCCTGTAAATTGCTGTCAGTTGATTCAGTCATAGTATTCCATGTTATTTTTTTACGTTCTTCCATAGTAGGCTGCTGAGTGTTAAGTCACTATTTGTATGGGGTGTGAGAGTTCTTAAACTTTATCAAGTGTTTCCTGCAATACTGTTTGTTTTGCTTAAATCCTCTTTCCCTTTTCTTTATAACTTTGTGTTTTGTTTTGGATGCAGGGCTTCTGCCAGGGTCAGCGGTAAGACAGCGCCGTTTCCCCCCCAGAGGGAGATGTGGTTGTGATGAACATGAAAGGTCGAATGATGTCTGACACCCCTAACCAAAACCCAGGCAGGTGTGACCCAGTCCCAGCTGGGCTACGTGGAGAGAACCAGCCTGGTCAAGTGTCTCAGCGTGCACAGCTTTTTGGACTCAAACCCCCAGCACTCAGTGAGTTGGTCCACAGCATGGTTGTTTTGTGTGGTGGTGTTACATTCTGTGGACTCTGGTGTATTCCAGAGAGCATGCGCACACACACACACACACACACACACACACACACAAATTCTCTCTCTTTCTCTCTCCCTCTCTCTCTTTCTCCACACACACACACACACACACACACACACACACACACACACACACACACACAGGCCTATGCCCACACACCCATACATACACGTGTACACTCACACACACATATACAATGATAATAATAGTACGTACAATGTTAGGTATGTACTCAAGGTCTGACCAGCGTGTTGGGCTGATGCGTAGGTCAGACATCTGCAAAGTCGTAGCCATGAGACCATTTTCTTAAATTCTCTCATCTTAGTCATTAATTCATTTATTCATCAGCTTTTTTCATGTGCAGTGTGGTCTCAAAACTCCGTGGATGTGGCGTAGTGTATATGGACTAGTCCGCATGCAGTGACACCTTGATGAACCCGAAACTGAAACCAGAGGGCAAAGCTTGTGGGCCTTGAGATTCTGAATGCATGTGGGCGTACCTGATGCTTGAGCTTATCTTGTAATGGTCCTTCATCCTATGCAAGAAGATTTGTGATAAGAAATTGCACCCTTTATTTGACCATTTCTTAGCCCCAATCAGGTAAATTGCCTAGTAAGTTCCAAAGTTCCTTCTATTACACATTTGGACACTGACATACACCTGTGGAATTTCTCATGCTTTTTCATTGATCGGTGTTTTTCTCATTGGCCTACTACAAGTGCTTGCTATATTGTGTCAGATACGTGTATGTACCTGTGTAAAAATGTTTGAAACTTGGATGAATTTCCACCATTTCAAAATCAGAAAATATGATATTGTAGTATGCAGTGATTGGCACTGTCATTTACTTCATTTTGCCTGATATCAGTCAAAATTGAAATATTTGTGCATACATGGTTGTGTGTTTAGATCGTTTAAAAGCACACTTCTTTCACCATAATAAAAGCAGACTTCACATTTTAGATCTGGAAATTTTTTATGGAGTGTTGAATAGTTGACAGGTGAACAAGGTTGAACAATTATAGTGCTTGTTAGATTTGATCATGTACTGAAGAGGGTATTAGTGTCTTTGTAGACAGTTGTGTGTACACACTGAGCTAATGATGCTTTGAACATTAATAGTATGTGTGCACTTGATAAGGATTCTCAACATGATTGTACGTTATCTTTTTGGACACAATTTGGTCACAAAACTAAATTTAATCATATCATAAAAGGGCATTTTTGACATTATGAGACAGGGTAAAATTTCAAGAAAAAAAAGTATCATCTTATTTTTAGAACACTAAAAGTTTTTCAAGATCACAGTTCCATTCATCAAATTTTTCGCCACGTGGCCTTTTTCAAGAGAAGGAAAAACGAAAACAACACAACTACCTATGTCCATCTTTGGCAACTGGACAGAATAAAGAACTGACCTCATAAATATATTACACAAGAATCATAATGTGTGATGTCATCAACAAGAAATAGGGAAGAAAAAAATATCATCTGAGGAACAAGATCAGAGACACAATAACAGGATGGGAACTAATCAAATGTATCTCAGTTGTATTGTGTCTCCGATCTAGTTCCTCAGGATGATTTTTTCTTTTTCCTATTTCTTGTTGATGACATCATACATTATGATGTCAGAACTTGTGTAATATATTTATGATGTCAGTTCTTTGCCTTGTCCAGTTGCCAAAGATGGACATTACTAGTTGTACTCTTTTTGTTTTTTTTTCTCATGAAAAAGGCCACATGGCCGAAACTTTGAAGAGTGGGATTGTGATCTTGTGTACTGTTTTCTTCCCTTCGGAGGACTTTTGCTTTTGTCACAAAAAGTTTTTGTTTTCTCTTTTTGTAGAGGGGCTTCCAGCACTGAAGCAAGGGGAGCAAGACTTGTGCATCTACAAAGTATGGGGTGAAGATACGCTATAAACGTTTTGCTCCAAACAAAGACAGCCACACCGTCATAAAGGTAACTCCTGTTGCTGTTAAAGCAACCCAGCTGTACGTATATCATTTCATTGATTATTTATTTGGAAAAAAAAAGATTTGATTCCCATAATTCATTCTGCAAGGCATTGAACTGCTAAATGCTGGTTGTGTCCATGGTATAGGTTTGACTCTTTCGTTCCTACTTTTCTATGAACCATTACTTCCTCTTGTTCCTAGATTCTTATAATATGAGTATACCCTTCATTCTTGGATTTAGAGAAAAAAAAAGAAGTGTAAAGTGAGAACTGTCATGAATGCAGTAGCAAACCAGCCAGAATAGAGCGGCAATCACTTTCCCACGCTGTAGGGGCTGTCCGGCATCCATTCCATTCATAAACACTGCCCCGCAAATGACCCGGTCATGACGTGTACCAATGACATGACTCGCGTGAAGTTCAAAGCACTCACTGCGAGAACCGATTTTCTGGGCTGCAGGAAGGGAAGGAGGGATTTTGTGCTGCCCCGGTTTTCCAGGCTGCAGGAAGGAAGGGTACGATTTCTGCAAACCTGAAAACTGGGTTGTAGGGATGAAAGAGTTAATGAAGGCTCAGCCCATCCCTCTCTTTCTTTTTTTTTCATTTTTTTTTTCTCTTGCTGTCCCAACTTCTGCGCCACCTCAGATGCAGTACATCCATGCTGCTCATTCCGACACCCCGTCCACAGCCACAGCCTGATCGGCGCAGCGGCAGCTCCGGCACCAACAATCCACAGGGAGTAGTCAATGTCAAGTGGTCAGGAGACAACCCACCGGAGGAAACACTGAACTTCTGCCATCTAATATCACGATTAGTGGAAAGACGTTAAATGAATGACACACACACACTGAACTGCTGCAGAGTCACTTCAGTGGTGTGCAGTGGCGCCTGTTCTGATCTAACATACGCGGACACCATCAATTAAGCCCCCTACTGACGACAATAATTGCTTAGTCGCAGAGCTGGCGTGAGTGAGCTCTCCCTCCGGAGGGCACCACCATGTCCGTCCAATGACAGCCCCTATGGACTCACTGATACCGGTGACCCCAATGGAACCAAACCAAGGCCACAGATGTGGAGAGGACATTGAAATTGAGGTCACCATGAGAGCAGGGCATAAAGGACCACAAAATCTGAGACATTTTTTTTCTATGCTGATCAATGAGAATGAGGATGATTAAGATGAAGCTACGGATTTCCATTTGGTCTGAGACTACATGACAGGGCTGTACTTGTGTGCTTCCTTTCATAATGTATCCTGGCGTCAACCAGGCCCAAGAGGTACAGGCACCTGCAGTGTTGGTCAGGAAATTTGAGCAACACTCACAGAAACGCATCCATTAAGTGGATGAAACTCGACTGTGTGGTCCCAGTCTTCGCATAGGAGTCCACAGCAAACTCAGCTCTGAGTATGAGCCGGTCAGGGCAGAAAAACCCACATGACTCTGATGGGATTCGAACCCACGACCTCCCAGCGGGAGTCTGTGACGCTAACCACTTCGCCACGGCGGCTGGTATCCCTCTCTTTCTGTTGTCAGAAACTTTCCTGATCTGAACTGGGTACCCATTTACTGCTGAGTGGACACAGAGGAGTATTCAAGCAGTACAAATCTGACTTCACAGGTGGTTCAAAGCTCACACCTGTAGGATTCCTCAGGAATTATTCTAATCATTTTTAGATCAGGCCCCTCGGTTTTATGATTGATAGGCGATAGGAGATAGAGATGGATACATCGATGATGGTTCACCTTGAGTACAAATTTCAGCTGAAGTGATGAAAGTGCCACATCGGGGTTGTACACCAGAGTTTTTGGAATAACTGTTTGGCAGATATACATTTCCTGTGGTCCTGCTGCCAGATCATGTTAATATACTAAGAACACTTTGTTGTAAGATGCTTTAAATGCTTTTTCATCAGTTTGCATGTAGAACTTAAGTATATGTAATGCTTGCACATCTGTGTGTGTGTGTGTGTGTGTGTGTGTGTGTGTGTGTGTGTGTGTGTGTGTGTGTGTGTGTGTGTGTGCTGGCATGTATATGTTTTCAGCCTGTGAGCTCTTTAGTCTCTTCCCTGCGGCGATACACAGCCCTCCAGATGTTACCCAGATCTCCTCTGATGCGTGATATTCTGTGCCCCTCACCTGTGGCTTCTGACATCACTTTTCACATGCCAGCCAACCTTGTGAGTTGAGTGAAAACTGCGCTTTGCCCTGCTCATTTGTTGTACCAGTGTCATTCATTCTGTTGCTCACCTTTGGTGTTTTGAGAATGTGTAGAGATCTGTTTCATTTTTACATCATTCATAGCATCTGATTTGATCTCTGTCAGTGACGATGATATAGAAAGTATTTCTTCAAGCTGCATAGATTTTGTAACATCAGATTTATTCTTCTCTCAAGATAAAATTTGAGGGGAGATTGTGTTCTTTTCCAGATACATTTATATCATAATGCTTGTTTGGATCTCCTTATCATGACAGCTATTGAGTAAATTGAACAGTAAAAACAACAAACACCCAATAAGCATATTGCATATTTTCGTTTTTTTTTTGTAAAACCTTTGTCAAGCATAAAAACCAAGTGCGCAGTGAATGACGGCCCAAAGCACAGTATTTATATATTCTGAAACTGATCATCGCTCACTCACAGTTTATCAATCACTACTTTAAAATACTGACAAACTGACAAAAAAAGTAAAGATTGCATTCTTTGTATTCATAACTATAATGCATGCTTCAGTTCTTTTTTTTTTTCTACTTATTACTTTATATGTTTTTGATGCAGTTGACAGTGCTGGCCTTGGCAGTGGACTTTCCAAGTAACATGAATAGCTTTGGCAAGAAGCTTGGTTTCATCAGTAGACCAAATCAGGCACCCCTGCAAACTGCCATGGTACAGTGACGCAGACTTAACCACTGAGAAATGGGTTCAATTCCTATCGAAGATATTTGCTTGTGCCCTTTTTTTTTTTTGATGCTGAGCGGCTCTTACCAGAGCTGAGTCACTCAGAGTGTGCTTTGAGCTCAAACAGAGAGACTGCAACCACAAGATAGTAAGGAGCCTAACTGATGTCTGAGTGTGGTGCTCAAGTTTCTCTGCCAGTACTACAGGTGTCTATGTCTGTCAGTCGTGGTGGATGCCAAATGCGTAGTACAAGAGTACAGTAGTCTGTGACTGGAATGGAACTCCACTGTATCAGCTTCATCATCCTCATCCTCATTGAACAGAAAGTCTCAACTTCTATGGATCTTCTTCTGTCCTGGTCACCTCGGATTTGGTTTCCACTCCATGTCTCCAGTGTGTGTAGACATTGTTATTGACAGCTTAGTGGGGACTTTTGTATGATGGATGTAGTGATGCCCTTCAAAGGGAGACAATCGCTCACTCTGGCTCCCTGGGCACACAGCTGTCATCACCATTAGGGGAGTGTAGTAGGGGGTGGCCAGCACGTGTTGGATCAGAACAGGTTCCACTGAACACTGCCAGTTGACGGATCAGCAGTACAGTACTGCCTTTGATGGGTTGTCTGGTAATGGTGTGAAGTTGATGGCTGCTTGTGGACTGTCAGTGATGGGACACACCTGGGATCGTACTTATATGTCGTTGGTAAACTTACTTCTACAACGAGATGAACTCCTGGGTACAAACCCTGTGGGTTCAGTGCATTCTACTTCCGTACCTATATCATCTGGGTTTTGCTGTACTCATTTATCTGTGGCTTCCGCTTATATCGTGATGTGTGAGGTTATCGGATGGGCTAGCATTCTAACCTTATTTACTGAAATTTTCTCGCGATCGTGGTGCTCCCGGTTCTTGTCTATTTGCGTATCGCGTTTTCTCTGCCTCCCTTTGTCCATCGGCCTTGCATTCTCACTCGCCTTTACGGCCTTTTCGCCCCTAAATTCCGATTTCTATCTCGCCGTTACTTGTACCACGATTCCACTATCTCATCTGCGACGATCGCGTCGGTCGGTTTCGTCGCCATCTTGTTTTGCGCCGGTCTTCATTCCTTGTCGCACCAGCTTTCTAGCCCACGCTATTACACGTGGTTTGTCGTTCGGAATTTGCTTCCTACACTTGTTTACACCCCTCCCATTCATTTGCCGCATTTTTTTCGATCGGCTTCGTGTGCGTGGCGATCGCATCGCCCTTCGGCATTGCTGTTACACGTGGCGTTACTCAGCACTTTTGGTTCACGCCACTGCCGTTGCTCACGCACGGTTTCGTTCATCGCTACTGCGTTTTCTGACACTGTGCGAGCTTGTTTACTTTTATATTTCCATTGTGTTATATTGCTATTGTGTGCGCACGGTCGATCGACCTGTATACCCTCCTCGATCGACCGTCGTGTTAACGATCGTGTGCTCCGGTTTTGCTCGGCGCCATTGCCCAAAATGGTGAAGGACTCGGTTGGGCCGAGCAGCTCTGACGTTCAGAGTTCGCTCGCTTTCCCGGAGGACCAACGAGTTGGTTCCAACTCCGAGCAGACCGTTCTTCCCGCGGGAGAAACGGACGGCCGCGGTAGTTGGAGACGACCTTCCCGCGAAGGGGACGCGGGACTTTCCCTCCTCTACCCGACCGCCGGACGCACGACCGTTGCGTTCGAAAGCTACTAGGCAATTGGCTGCTATTTCCAAATGCTTATCGTTCACCCTGCCCAGAAAATCAAAGGGCAAGGCCCCCCTTAAGGGATCCACTCAAGTCTAAGCATCCAAGCGGGATTCCGCTTCTCCTCCAGCCACCCTGCCTTCTAGCTTTCCGGCGCATAGTCAGACATCCGTTTACTATGCCCAGTCACGCGACCCTCGCCCCCGGGGACCTTTGCCGAGGCGCGGACAGGCACGGGTGACGGTTTTTGGACTGGAACCTCCACCCGTCACTCGCATTTATGAGACGCGCGGGTCCACGTCTCCCCCCCCATCTGGACTCGCCGTCTCACGACGCTCTTCCCCACCGTGCACAGGTGCAGCCCACACCCCTGCACGAGGAGCGTCCCGTTATCTCCGGACGCAGTTTTATGGCCACGTCATGGCAAGACCATGCACATGACCATAACTCTGGGCGTATGGGAACACCGAGTGCCTCCACCGGTTGTGAACATACACAAGGACGGCCGATCTACCCCGCTCGCCCGTCGCAGGTTCCCCTAGGGGTTCAGGACGCTGGGGGTCCGACCTACTCGGCCCCCCCTTTTGGGCAACGTCCTCGGTCCCGTTCCTCCGGGGGGAGGATCTACCAGCGGGACCACGGGTAACCGGCCCTATTCCCCCTGGGTCCCAGCGCACTCCGGGGGGGGACGACATACCATGGTCGAACACTACCCCCCCTCTGCTGCTCAAGGTTACCCCGGTCCCCGGGGAGTCCCTGCACAGTACCCTGGGCCCGCCACAGCCCGCTTATCTCCCCGGGGACCAGTGGCTCTATGCCCCCGAGAGAGACCAGTGACTTTACACCCTCTCCAACCGGAACAGCTATATGGTCGCTTGTGGCACCCAATCTCACAGACCTGGGTCGACCTTGGTCTCCCACCTCGGGCGCTGTCCGATCGGCAGTCCGGGCTCTCCCACCCTAGCCCGTCTGCCGAGCACAGAGCCACGGGGCCCGCCCCCCCCCCCCCCCCCCCCCCCCCACCACCCAACGAGGGCGGGACCCTCACGCACACCCGCGCAGATGCCCCTGAGGAGGACCTACCTTCCCAGGAATTCGACTCCCCACACCCGGAGGACGACGACGATGAGGACCTCTTCTCATCCCTTTACGATATCCGCACCATTGACCGTTTTCGACCGGACTTGGAGTCGAGGGAAGCCCCTCCCTCTGCCGATATCTTGGCCTTCCCTGACATCGTCGGGCCGCCCCCAGCCCAACGCAAACTCAGGCTCGTCGCTCCTCAGTCCCTCACTTCGCTGTGGGAGAGTCCGGCAATCCGCGCCAGGGGTGCAGACGCCGTCCCCCCGCCGGGTCAAGACCTTCCCCCGGCGCCCAATGCGACCCCCTTCGGCTCCCTCCTCGGGACCCGCAGGAAGCACCCAGTGACCTCCCTCTTTGCAGACAATCCGGCGACCAGGGAGTGGGCCATCTCCCAGTCTGATTGTCGCCTGATGCCCAACCGGGCCCCCCTACTTCGGGCACCATCTCCTTTTAAAAAGCATTAAAGGACTGGGACCGAGTAGCCCGGATGGGCATCTTACACATCATTGCAGGGCATGCCTACCTTACCATGCTCTTGCAGAGGGCGGAGGTACTCTGGCCTGGGGATGACGGCGCCCGTCCCAGTGCCTTCGGACATACCTCCGAACCACACCATGAGGACGAATCTCGCTTATTCAGCGATCCCTTTATGCGACACCTAGTCAACAGGATATCGCATCACTTGTCGGCTGCGGCGGACAGCGCAGCAACAAGCCACTTCTATTGCCTGCTAGTGGCCAGAAACGCGGTGCTTTCACGCTCTTCACTCCCCGGCACTCAAGGCTTCCCTTCGGTGTGTCCCGGGCCAGGATCACTCGCACTTTGGCGAGTACTCCACCTCGGATATGTCCCTTTCGGTCGAGGAACGCATGCAGGCGGCGTCCTTTGCCCCCCGGCCTCAGCCACGCCCTTCCAGGCCCCCCTATTGGTCTTACCCCAGGTCCATCGGGCCCACACCGTATCCCCGACAAGCCCCATCTCCCAACGCCGGGCCGGCTAAGCGCCCTCTAGATTCGCAGAGGTCGAAATCGAAACCTCGCCAGCAACTCCATTTTCGGTTCGGCCAACAGGCACGCCCTCTCCAGTGACTAGGGGGGACACCCGCGGTGGGCACGGAACAGGAACAACCCGCCCACCAGGCCCAACCCCGGGTTTTACTCCCACCTGTTCGTGATCCCCAAACCCTCGGGGAGATGGAGGCCCATCCTCGACCTCTCTCCCCGCCCTCCCAGATCAGGGACTCCATCCACCACCTAGATTGGGCCACCTCCATAGATCTGAAGGATGCGTACTTCCAGATCCTCCTTTACCCGGCTCACAGACGTTACCTCGGTTCGTCTGGCAGCAGGTCGGGTGTTCCGGTTTCAAGCTCTCCCCTTTGGTCTCTCCCTGGCACCCTTCCTCTTCACGAAGGTTGTCAAGGAGATGGCCGCCCTAGCCAGACACAGGAGGACATGCGCCTCCTGGTGTACCTCGACGACTGGCTTGTCCTGGCCTCCTCCCGGGCTCAGTGCTGCCCACACCACGCGCCTCCTCAGGCTCTGTTCCACCCTGGGTTTTGTAACCAACCCCTCAAATGCGCGAACTCATCCCCAGTCAGAGGTTCTCTTTCCTGGGCATGAGTTTCGACACGATTGCCATGAAGGTCGCCCCGACCCCCAGAGAGGTCCGCTGGGATAGTGGACCTCTTCTTTCGCCTCTTAGGGATGATGAAGTCCCTTTCAGCCCTCATCCGCTAGGTCGGGTCCCCAAACCCCAGCTGCAGAGGGAGTTTCGTCGTCGGCGGTCCCAGACCTCGGACCGCTGGGCCCTGACCATTCCCCACGGCCACGGGGTCTCTCTGGCGCCACGGACGAATGGCTCAATCCGTCCACTTTGACCACCGGCGTTCCAATCTCTCTCCCAACTCAGTCCCTCAAACTGTACACGGACGCCTCCAACTCGGGCTGGGGGGGCCACTTGGGGGACAGTCATGCCTCGGGGGTGTGGGACGCACAGATGGCACGCCTCCACATCAAGATATTAGAATTGGAAGCGGTCAGGCTGGCTTCCTCCACTTCCAACACCTAATCTCGCCCAACTGGTTCTCCTCCTCACGGACAACACGTTGGTAGCCCATTACATTACAGGGGGGGGGGGGGGGGGGGGGGGGGGGCTCACTCCATCGGCCTCTCCTACGGACAGAGCCCTCCTTCGCTGGTGCCACGCGCACGGGGAACCACCCTCCGTGCGAGACATACAGCAGGGACACGCAACATCCTGGCAGACTCTCTCAGCCGCTCAGGGATCCTTCTGCACACAGAGTGGACCCTGAACAAGCTGACGCTAACCACAGTATGGGAGCACTGGTTCAAGCCCATGGTCGACCTCTTGGCGACCCGCTTCAACCATCGCCTTCCCATGTATGTCTCTCCCGTCCTGGATCTCCGAGCGTACGCAGTCGATGCGCTCTCCCCCCCTGGACGGGACTCATCGCGTACACCTTTCCCCCCCTCCCCCATACTTCACAAAGTGATCAGGAAGGCCAGGCTGGAGAGACCCAAACTCATCCTTATAACCCCGTGGTGGCCGGCCCAGTTGTGGTTCCCAGACCTCAGGTCCCTAACTCACGTTCCCCCTCTCCAGCTAGCCCCTCGGTGGGACTTGCTCAGACAACCTCGCTCGGGCCTCCCTCACTCCACCCCCCAGATGCTTCGCCTACACGCTTGGCTGATATGCCAACCAAATTGCGACCACGGTCCCCGCCTCCCCCCGCCCCCCCCGCGGAGACCCCGGTCTGTCCTAGATACCCTGACAGAAGCGGGGGCATCGCAGTGATTACGGGACTTGGCCTTGGCCTCGCGTAGGACCAGCACCGAGTCCCTCTACAATTACCGATGGGAGAGATGGGTCACATGGTGCACGGCTAACTCGGTCCCCCTACCTCCTCCCCTCCAACATCCAGATAGGCAATTTCCTATCCCATCTTTCGTCCTCTCGAAAGCCCTCTGCTAGTTCCATTCGGGGCTACAGATCGGCCGTATGCACCACCATCCGTCAGTTGGGCGGCCCATCATTTCGACAATGACTTCTCAGACAACTATCTCGGGGGGTGGCCTACGGGAAGCTCAGTCCCCTAGGCGCGCTCCCATGTGGGACCTCTTTCTGGTTCTTGACTCCCTCAGAAAACCCCCCCCTTTCGAGCCCCTCCGCGCTATTCCCTTTGACATTCTCTCCTTCAAGACCACCTTCCTTCTCTCCCTGGCCTCAGCCAGGAGAAGAAGTGGGATTCATGCCCTCAGTGGTGACCCTCGGGACATCGCCTTTCACAGAGACGGCTCGGTCTCGCTTAAGTTCCTGCCGGTTCTTAGCGAAGAACCAGGAACCAGGCACGTCCTCTCCTTCCCTGGTTATCCGCTCCCTAGCGGATATCTTAGGCAGCGAAGGCGGCGGGGACATGGACCTGTGTCCCTCTAGGTGCCTCAGATACTACTGGGAGCGTTCCCGCCCCAGGCGTTCCTCTCAGAGAAGCCTCCTTATTTCCATCTACCCCAACAGCAAGAAAGACATCTCGGCGGGCTCGATTTCTAGGTGGCTATCCAATACTATCAATCTGCCTATGCCCAGGCCCACAAAGACCTCCCAGCCCTTTCCCCTCGAGCCCACGAGGTCAGAGCGCTGGCCACGTCCACAGCGTCCAGCACTCTGTCCCCGTGCGCCATCTCCTGGAGGCAGCCTACTGGCGTTCGGAGAACCCTTTCATAAACTTTTATCTAAGGGACATCCGCATGACCAGGGCTGATGGTTCTAAAGGGGTTTCATTTGTGGCGGCCAATGCAGCCATAACAGTTAACCCAGGAACCATTAGGGCGCTCAGCCCTCCTCCTATTCCTTTAAATTCTGCTATGGTCTGACATGGTATAGTATACGACGCCAAAATGGGGAGTTTGTATTATACTCCCTGTTTGGCTAAGTATACTTACCATGTCAGACTCTAATGCCCGCCCTACCTTCCCCGCTAGCGCCAAGGTTCCCTGGGGTTGCCTTGCGCGCAGGCCTCGTTGAATGACGGGACAGTACACAATCTTCGGCATCTTCTATCATATCATAGCAGACGAACTTGGGAACTACAGACACACTTGTAGAGCAGGGTGTCTCAGTCTGTGCAAATCAAATTCAGTGTCTTCTTGGAGAGTGTCTGTCAGCTGGAAGATGTTGTGACGATGAAATCTGAACTCTGCGTGAAGTTTGTGATCATTGAACGTGTCCAATGGCTTTGTTTTGATCTAACCCAGGGCGAACTCATGCCCTATCCTCATTGTACGTTACCCAACCCTCACCCACTGCAAACCACGAAGTTAAAGTTTACTCTCGACATATGGATCTGCAAGTAATGGACCTTCGAGCATACAATGAGGTAGTAGGTCACTTTCCCGTTACCGACGACATGCAAGTACGGCCCCTGGTTGTGGGTGTATATGAGAAGCCAGAATGAGCAGTGTTGGGGTAATGCAGCTGAAGGGTTGGATGGATGGGACAAGGAAGATGAGAGCAAAAAAAAAAAATAAAAATAAAAAGAAAGAAGAAAAAATCATGTGCCCTACTGTCAAAGGCAGTGTATTGTATCTGGAACAAAAAAAAAAGAAAGAAAAGAACAAAAGAAAAATCAGGCGCCATACTGTCCACGACAGTGTATTGTATCTGGAACCAAAAAACAAAAAAGAAAAGAAAGAACAAAAAAAAAATCAGGCACCCTACTGTCCAAGGCAGTGTATCTTACCTGGAATTTTACGAGTAAAGGGGTGCTCCATTTATGGCAGAGGACCATGTAGTGTGAAATTTGTTCTTGATTTGTATGTGCACACCCAAGTGAAAGTGTTATGTATAATCTTACTTTTATGTATAATCTTACTTTAAGTGTGTATACATTTCCGTCACTCACTGGTGCAGACCATGGCAGTTGTTCTGTTCTTCTCCAGTGCAAAACACTAGTGGTTAGAGTGGACGTTGTGTGGTTTATAGAGTTGGTGGATGAACACAAAAGTACCTGTTAGTAAGCTTCATAGCTGGAGTGGACTAGGCTGAGCCCTCAAAATGAATATGTTTATGTGAGATTGTGTTGCCACAGATGGGACATAGGCAGTTCAATGAGGAACAGAGTCAAGCGATCGGAACCATGCTTAGTGCGGCCTCCCAGCCTGGGCATGTGCCCAAGATATGTCTGCTGCAGGGTCCTCCAGGCACGGGGAAGTCCCACGTCCTTGTGGGGCTGATTTTGGAGATCTTGAAGGTAGGTCCCAGATGTAAATAACTGAAAAAGAAAAAAAGAAGGAAACATGATCCTATGGAGGGGGAATAGGTTGGGGGAAGGGGAGGAGTAGTTGAAGAAGAGAGCAGGAAGATTTTTTTTTTTTTCAATCCCTTTGAAAATTTCCAGGCTGCCTGCTGATACACAGGATGTTGATATCAATTAATATTGCTGTATCTAATTGATGCATTCAAGTCAAACATCAACACCCAGCTGCAATGACAGGGATAATTGTCACAGGAGATCGAGGGAAGCAGGGGTTGGGTGTCTTGCACAACATTGCATCACTGGAACAATAACACATTAAGGCAGGCAACAAAAAAGGCACTTTTTAAGTAGGCCACCATTGTGACTTTGCAACATTTGACTGTGAACCAGTGCCCTACGGTCGAGCCAATCAAGCACGGCTTAATATTGCTAGATGTTTCGTTACTTTTATGCTTTGGGGTCATAATCTTATTTTCTTTCCTTGATAGTTCTGCTCTTTTTCGTTTTAATCTTTCTCTGTAAAGTTTTGGAAAAGAAAGATGTTTTTGGTTTGTTTTTGTTTTCTACCTGGTTGATGTTGGACTAGTTTTGTTATTGTTCAAGGTCAGTGTTTGATCTGCTAGTGTTTTAAACATTTTTTTTTTTCTTTTTGCAATGGCTGTGTACTGTCTGTCCATACTATAATCTTAATTTGATTTTATGAAAAGTGGACATTTTATGACTGTTGTACAGTCACTCATAATTCTGTTTGTATACTATTGGTGTCATGTTCATAACTCTGAATCTGTCTTTTTCTTATTAGGGTCGAGACCTTAATTGACATCACGCAGATCACGTGAACAGTTCATTTTGTGTGATGATTTACATTGCCCCCCCCCCCCCCCCCCCCCCCCCCCCCTTCCTTCCTGCCACAGAAAAACAAAGACCCCAAGGTGTGCCTGTGTGCTCCGTCCAATGCAGCTGCTGATGAATTGCTGCGCCGGTTGGTGAAAAGGAAGATGGCTGACCGAAATGAACTGTAAGTTGATGACCTATATGGAGTTGTGCTCACTGGAAATAGGAAAAGATGGACAATACGTTGTTCTTGATTTTCTTCTTTTTTCCTTTTTTTTTAAGTAATATTTCAAAATATTCACTCTGAATTATATCTAGGTTAGAGATTTTTCAACAGAAATGACTGGTACACATGCACTCTGTGGTAAGTGCAACCAGCATAATTATGTATGGACTGAAAAGCGTTTATGAAAATACTGTAGAGACATTACTAAAAAAAAAAAAAAAAGAAAACTATAATAGACATTTTAGCAATCATGCTAAAAAAAAATCTTTCTTCAGTCACTGGCATACACCGCCATGGTTTTGTTTTAATGTATTGCACACACGCACGCGCACACACGCGCACACACACACACACACACACACACACACACACACACACACACACACACACACACACACACACACACACATGCAAGCACATGGGCATGCATGAACAGACTCTGCTATATTCATATGGCAATGTAATATGATGGTAAGGTCATAGATTTTGATCTTTCAGTCTCAGTGGTACGCATCGGCAACGTCGATAGCATCCACAGTGACGTGAAGGAGTTTGCTCTGGAGAGCAAGATCATGAGAGCCAAAGAAAATGGTGAGTGAGCTGTCATGCCATGGATGTGTGCTGTTTCAAAGTGGAAATTGAAATTTGTGTCTGTGTGTAGCTGCTCCTTTGCACAGTTTATGACTTGATAGGGCGGTATGTGTATAAAACCCACAAATGCTTTTGCTTTCTTCTTTTTTTTTCTTTTTTAATAAACTGGTTTTGGACAACTTCAGAGAATGAATGAAAAATGTCTTACAAACATTGTTGATTGAAACTGATTAGGATATTGATGGACTTGGTGTACAGTTTTCTCGAAATATTTTTTGGTGAGAGGGCTCCTCTTTTCTTTTTTTTTTTTTTTTTTTTGCTTAAACATACCACAGGTCAGCTATAGTTGGAGTACTTTAAAATTGATTGAAAATGCTAAAAATAATAGCTTTGGAAACCTTAAACTCATGTTACTTGATGTTCTGTGTACCACCCTTACTTGTTTGTGTACTGTAGGCACTGGATATTATCGTACTAAAACACTGTTCACATTTTGTCTGCTTTTTTGTGTTTTATAGTTTGTTGAACCTTTTATGGATGACTCAAGCATGAAAATGCTGCTTTCTCTGACTATCCAAATTTGCAAGTTGTTGTACACTTTTACTGAACTTCTTTAAAAAAAAAAAAAAAAAAGATATGGAGCATGTCATCAGGGTTATAGTAGAAAAGTGGAAAGACTGCAGAAGAGGTGGCTAAGCTGTTAATGAATGATTACATCAAGACAAAACAAATGGAGGCAGTTTGAACAACAAAAAGGACAGTGAAGACTTTTGAACCCTTTTCAGAAAGTAGGTCTGATGATAAAATTCTTTCAAGAGCAAGGGCGTCATTGTTCACTCGTTTATCTACTTGTTGACTTCTTTTATGGAAATAATGTGATGTGACACAGTAACAAATTGTGAATATCTAAATTTACAGTCAGTATTAAAGTGTCATATCTAGCCACAGATGATTTGAATTTAAATTTCACTCAAAGTCTTATGACGACATTCTGAAAACTAGTTACTTTTAGGTGTTTCAGGTTGACCCTGATTTTCTATTGCGCCAGCTTTTTTATTTTATCATTATTATTTTTTTTTAAAAGAGTTGTTTTAGGGAATTTGTTGAACTTGACAGGGTTAGTAGACAGTATGTCAAGCTAAGGAAGTTTGAATTGCACAAAATGACAAAATGGTGGCGGGCCAATTCCATGTTGCACATCAAGTAATTAACATGACATTGTGTTGACCAGCCATGAGAGAGTTTACCACGCTTAAGAAATCAGTTGGTGCAACACATGTTTGTGGTTTGTTCCGAGGAAATCACCCATTTCAGAATTTCTACTAACTGAAAGATTAGTAGATGGAGTATAGTTTACAGTAATACAAGTATCATTATTAAACCCAATAACGGTCAAGATATGCTGCGTTCAACTTCAAGTTGCCGTGGTGGTCATAGTGATAATAATGTAATGGTGCTTTGAGTTTTTTGTCTTGCAGGCTTGGTTTTTCCTACACTGTGGACCTCCAGTACATACCAGAGGTTGCACAACAAAAGATTAAGACCCCACTGTCTGAACAAGTTGAATGTGCTGTAGGTTTTTCTTTTTATTATGTTTATGACAGTAGTACAAGTGAAACCGACCGTTCAGTCAAAATGAAAAGATCTCACAGTGACTTATCAAATGATTTTTTTTTTTTTTTTTTTTTAATGAATCCAGTCTGTATTCTATAGATTTCTGACCTCTGCATGTGCACTTGTGAAGCTGGTTTTACAAAACCCAGGATCATTTACATTTAACCCTCAGTCTTTTTAAAGCCCTTTTGCTCATATCAGTCCTGCTGGACTTAAGAGTAATTTTGTGGGGATGGGTTACATAATAAGAACAAATAAGAAAGAGATGGAAAAGGAACAAACGAATACACAAGAGATGGAAAAGGAACAAAGTGTGAAGAACCCTATCTCAGATTCAACTCTGTACTATTCATAAAGGCTTTAATCGTTGTTACAAACAAAGGTAAATGTCTTACCAGCTGCCGTGGTGACGTGGGTTGTGTTTGGAACACCCGGCTGGAGAGTTGTGGGTTCAATTCCTATCAGAGACATTTATTCATGGGACTTTTCTGCCCTGACCAGCTCCTATGCAGTTGAGTTTGCTAAGGACTTGGGACGACTGGGACCACCTTGTAAAGTTTCATCCACTTCATGGATGCGTCCCTGAAAGTGTTGCTCTCGGAGAGTGTCGCTCAGATTTCCTGACCAGTACTACAGGTGTTGTATCTTTCAGGTATAGTTGATACCGGGATATATCATGAAAGTAAGTGTTGAATGTAGCCCATAGACCAGAATAGAAATCTATAGCATCATTTTCATCTTCAGCCTCATCAGTCAGCATTTCAAAAAAAAAAAAAGATAAAGCTCAATTTCTGTGTCCGTTCTTGTCATGTTCACATGGTGACGATTGCCTCTCCACATCTATGGCCTTGTTTTTATTCTGTCAGGGTCAACGGTATTGGCAAATTCATGGGAACTGTTATTGGATGAGCATGGTGGTGCCCCCAGAGGGAGAGCTCACTCACACCAGCTCCACAACTAAGCAGTTAGTATCGTCAGTAGAGGGCTTAGTAGGTGGCGTCCTGCATACGTTAGATCAGAACAGGCACCATGAACACCATCAAAGTGGCTCGGCAGCAGTGCAATGTCTCCTCCAGTGGGTTGCCTCGTGATGATTTGACATGGACTATTCTGTGTCAATTGCTGGTGTTGGGGCTGTGGTGGGATGGGCCTGGATGTGGCTGTGGACAAGTGGTCAGAATGAGCAACATTGGCACCAAAGATGGAACAGCTTGGGGGAAAAAAAAGTAGAGAAAAAATGTTTTATAGAGCAAAGGGTCAGAAAGGAGACTTTTCTAACTAGGTACTGATTTTCTCTCTTTTTTTTTCTTTAAACTTTTTCTTCCTTTTTTTTTATATTCTTAACCTTTTTCCCCTTCATTTACACCATAAATATAACATTTTTCCCTAATTGGTATATATATTCTTTGTGGAATTTTGCAACTCTGAGGATCAAAAAGAGATGAGAAACTATGAAATAAAATTAAGTATCAAAGAAATGTTAGGGGAAATTGAAAAAAATTGATGAAACTTTGGTTGAGTAAACGATTGTAATCTTTTAACTTTATGTATGTATTGAACCAGCACTAAGGAAGAAGAAGATGGATTGTTTGCCACAGTCTGTGAAAGACGAACATCATCGTCTGACAAAGAAGTTGGAGAAGCTTGGACAAGACCTTGAGAAAAACAGGGCTGAAAAGAACAGCAAACAGGTAAATTTCCCAAGTCTTTGTTATTTATAGGGAAAAGTGTCGGTTGGGGAGTAGGTAGGGTGTGTGTGTTTGTGTGCATGCATCTTAGGGATATGTGTATGTATGTGCACATGAGAGAAACAGAGGAACAAAGTTTTTTTTTTAGTATGGTTTTGACTGTATATGATTTAGCATGCATGTCTTGTACATCCAGCGTGAGGTGGGATGGCGTCTTTGAGTTTGGATGAGTAATTTAGTTATGAGCACTTAGTTTGGTCAGGATTGCAGTGTCTTTTTTTTGGCTTTCTTTCCTTTCTAACAAGGTTTGGATTATGGAGAAAGAAATGGAGGGTGTCAAAGGAGGGGGGGTCAGAGTTTAAGCTTACCATGTCTTGAGCTGTCTGTAGTGATCATCCAGAGCTTCAGATTGTCAGCGCATGCGCAATATTTTAGCGTGAAATGTATAAATGGCACATCGCATATCAAGTTCATGCATGAACCAGGCTGTTGCATGCCTTTTGCCATAATGTCAAGCTGGTGATCAGTTCATCTCTCCTTCACTCAGTCGAGTGGAGGATCAGAAATGAAAAATCATGCCTGTTGATGCAACCACAGTTCGTTCTGATATTTGAATGATCAGCTTCTTTTGATTGGTCTGGGTCTGGAATCGAAACAATTGACAGAGAGTTCAGGACTCGAGAAAGCGTAGAGAGAAGCAACCCTTTGTGTGTTGATATGATACACGCTGCGTTCATTGTTCCATGCAGTTTGCAAAACAAAAATGCCACAGAGGGCAAACTCCAGCAATGTGACAAAGCGGTAAACAGAGCATGAACAATGTTCTTTTTTTTTTGTTTAAACAGAAAACCATACATTACAGCTTACAAATGTGATTACAAATTGTCCTTGTTGAAATTGTACAGGAAGATGATATGCAGACAGACCCCATCCACACCCATCTCCATGTCTCACTACTTCCCACCCTACCCTCCACCTTTTCTTTTCTTCCCCCCTTCTCCCTTTTCTTTTAGATTTTTTTTGTTTGTTTTTTTGAATTTGACTTATGTCTGAGTCAGAATTGTATGTGGGCAATTCTTTTTCAAGCCATGTTCACATTTTTCTGTCTCTCCCTGCCCCCATCACTCACTCTCTCTCTGTCTCTGTCTCTGTCTCTGTCTCTCTCTCTCTCTCTCTCTCTCTCTCTCTCTCTCACTCTCTCTCTCTCTCTCTCTCTCACTGCAGTCTGATAATGGTCTACACATACACAGCATCCAACAAGCTGAAAGTAAAATGAAAATAAATTCGCAGTGCTTGCTTCTAACGACTGGTTAGAAGAGCATGACAACTTAGATCGTAACTTAAAAGTTCATCTCATGTTTTAACATTTTGTCCCCTCACACTGAACTGCCAGTGGATGTGTGTCCCTGATGACTGAAAAAAATCTGAGCCCTGATTATCTGAGACTCTTGATCCCCAGTAGATTTAGCTTCTGCTCTGGCCTACTGAATATGTATAATTAGCTTGGATTACTTCCCTCTGGTCAGAAGGAACTGTTGAGAAAAAAAAACAAAAAAATGAGATACATTCGGTTCCATAATCCCATCACTCCATTCTAACTCTTTGAAAGAGAAAAAACTGAACATGCATTTGTCTGTCAATCTGTCTGTCATACAGGAATTTGAAAATGAAAGGAATCAAGATATAAATTCACAAATTACCGTGAGACAAGAGTGTTGTTGACTGAACATCAACTACTCCACCTGGGCAATCCAAGACAGATGCCCTTAACAGATCCTTCAGATAGAATCTTCCAAGGGTTGTCAGTGATTTCCATTTGACAGCTCTGATAATGATCCAGATTGAGCCTGTTCTTATATGCATAGATAGAATCTGCCGATGATAGTCTGTAATTTCCATTCGCCAGCTCTGACAAAGTCAGTGGCTGCAGTGTACCGAACTGAGCCTGTTTATAGATACCTGTATATTTGCTTTGGCTTTTGGTTGAATACGTATGCTTGCCTGATAAACCTGATGAACCTGTAGCCATTTCCTTGGCCAAGGCTAAATTGAAGAGTAAGTCGAACAGGAACCTCTGCCAGGAGTTTGGTTGAATGGTTTGTCCAAGGTTCAGACCACTTGAGGGGACAAACAGGATTGCGTGGCAACTTCCCTGTATGTGTTTCCATTCTATGTAAATGTTTATTGTTATCATATTTTTTTTTTTATACTTTTACTGTATATCAAAACCTTGTGGGTGTGGTTTTGTTTAGGTTGACACATTGTCGAAAGAGTTACGCAAAATACAGAAGGAGAAGGAGGTCATTGAGAAAAACCAAGGGGTGAGTCATTCATTGACAGTTTTATTGTTTGTTCCTTTATGATTGAAATTCCACCATTTTGGGGGAAGCATGTAACCAATACATTGGTTGACCATGTAACCAATACATTTGTTGACACTGTCATAATATGTGGTAGATGGGAAATAACATTAACGATTATGTAAGTTTTGTGTGACGTTATACTCACAGTATAACCATGAAGGCCGATATGGTTGGTATAGATTGAGCAGTTATTGTCAGTTGATTTAAAAAAGAAAAAGAAAAAATGAAGAGGAAAAGAAAATTTAACTGGAAATTTTGCATACATCATTTAGACTACCTGAGATGGGATAAAGCACTGGTTAAAACCTTTGCTCCTGAAAAACTGATAAAGTATAGTCGATCGTGGTTTTCAGATTCATACCCACACCATGCAGATCATCAGACTATAAATGGAGGCCTTTTTAGGGAGAGGTCTTTTTGCTTTTCCTTGTGGGGAGTCACTATTTTTTAATGAAATATAGAATAGATTTTTTTAGAGGTGTGATGGACTCAGAAAATTGAATATGCACAGGAGTAAGAAAAGGAAAGGGGTCAGTAGATGATTTTACAAATCACCATGATACAAGTGTTGGTGACTGAGCAGCAGCGACTAAGTGAGGTGAAGTGTCTAGGAGGTGGAGCAATCCATGGATAGTAATATGCATTTAGACAAGAAATAGTGTTTTTGGTCTCTTTCTTCATGCAATGAAGGTCTGTTGTAGGCATTTTTGCTCTCCCATTTGTTTGTCTGTTCTTAAGAATTGAAAGTATAGCCTTGAATATCTTTCAGAGTTGGAGTTCACTTTTAAGGTCTGTGAATGCAGGACAGACATCACTCTAGATATTGGTCGCCACATGAGATGAGGTCCATGACCTGTTAGGTAATTGTATCTTGATCTCATTACCATCTTGACAAGCACAAGTGACTACCACAGGAGACTGTTGCCACAGGTGTGGGAATTGTTTGGCTATTAGTGAGTTTCTAACTAAACACACACACACACACACACACACACACACACACACACACACACTGAACTCTTTTTTTTTTTTCCTTTTAGCTTTAAATTTTTGTTCAGAAAAAACATTATCAAAATGAAACCAAGAAAGTGTGTCTGTGTGTGTTCATTTCACCTTGTGTGATATAAAACCTCATTATTACAACATCAGGTATGAGTTCTGTCTAAGTGTCTTAGTAAGAATTGAGAATCATTCAGATGAAAACTTTGATTATGATTATTTGAGAAACAAATGGAGATGGGAGTGGATGGTTATTGAACTTCTTATCATTGAAAAAAAAAAAAAAAAACAGGGATGCACCTCCTGAATACAAAAAGTTTTTTTCATTGAAAACATTGGCATACCTGTTCTTGCATGTGCTATTTCTTGGGTTTGAACTTGGGTTAGCTGCCATAAATTGAATCCCGGAAGCACGGAAACAGCAAGACCAGTTTTTAGTTGTGGTATTTTTATGAAGTTATCATGAAGAATTTATTGTTTTTTCTCTTAAATGGTGCTTCCCTTATATTTTGGGACATGCTTGTTTCTCAGGTTATCAGGACATTTTGCATAAGCAAGCCATCACTGACATTTTGCATAAAGTGGTAATTTATCAAAGTATTGCACATGCCAAGTTTTAAACTCAAAGCTAGAGTATTTTTTTTTTAAAAAATTGAATTTTACTGTTTTGCAAGCTGCTAAAATATGGTAGTGTTGGTTCATGCATTAGACCTCACAGAAGCAGCAACTGATGTAGTGTGTTTTCTTAACAATGATCACTGAGAACAGCTTCGACATAAGTTGTATGAACTTGAAATATCTAACCACCCCATTTAGTCACACTGAAGAAACTTTTCTTCACTGTGTTAATTCATGCCATATACTTGTTACCTGTAGCAATAGAACCTGACAGACACATATATGTTGATGCTTTGGCTGCACGCAGCGCCTGGTTATTTACATACTTGCCTGTCTAAAACAGTGCCTTTGATTGCATAGATGTTTTTGTCCAGATTTTGCAAGGTAGCGTACCTCCAGAATCCCTGTATTTCTCATTGTTTTCTGCGCATCGATCGATTTCTGTGCCCATATTATCTGACGGCTCTGTGGTGATGAAAAAAAAAATTTTTTCTTTCACTGTTGGACTCTTGCACAAGTGGTTTGGTGTTTTGTGTATATTTGTTTGTTTGTTTTAATCAGAGTATGGAAATTTTATCTTCCATTTTTCTTATGATGATGATCATCATCACAGGAGCTATCTGTTATCATCATGATCAAAGGGTTACCTGTCATCATCCTCACAGAGTAACTCTGTTGTCCATTGCAGCACATCACACTGAGTGCCAAGGAGGTGGGGGAGATTTCTGCTCATGAACTGAAACGAGCGCAGGTGGTGTGTGGCACTCTGAGCAGCTTCGGCCAGTCAAGGATCATCAGCAGCCTCCGCCGCAACCCGGCTGACAACAGCCGCGTCCTCAACCATTTCACCTGTACCATTATTGATGAGGTCAGAAAAGGCAGTGTTTCGTGTAGCTGCTTTGTTTCTTCTGTGAAAACACAGATCAGGAAATGGATTGTTATTGTAGCTGCTGTTACGCTGTGTTTCTCAGAAAACAGAGGGTAGGAATGGGATTGTGAGTTCCGGTGTCCGTGTTGCTATGAGAATAGTGATCAGGAATTGGAAAAGAACTTCGCCCTTGACAGTCAGAATGTTCTAAATTTGGAGTTATGGTAGCCAAATCTGATTCTCAGTATTGTCTTGATGATACTCCAGTTTCTGATTATGCGCAAGCTGACCTACCAAATTGGTTGCGGACACTGATGTTGACCTATTAATAGCTTGCTTCATATTCGGTACCCTGGGTTTAGAACTTTAGAAAAGAGTATGCTCATGTAGTCTCAGAATTAAGATAATAAAATACGAGAGATGACTGCCAGAACCAAGAATCTGTCTTACATATATGCATGATGTGTGAATAAAAATGTTTCCCTGTGGAGAAGCAAAACTAAAAGCACAAATGTCAAGCTGAGATCAGGATGATCACACATAACAAGTTATTTCACCAAAGAAATTTTGAGAGAGAGAAAAAAGAACCACTTAAAAGTGGAAATATCTCATGTTTGTTTATGGATAATTTATTGGGATATTAAAGAGAGAAAAAAAAAAAAAGAGAGAGAAAAAAAAAAAAGGGGGTTCCATGTTTGGATGAAGTTGATAACAATGAGGATGTTAATAATGATGATGGTGATTGTGCAGGCAACCCAAGCCACTGAGTTGGACAGCCTGATCCCCCTGCAGTATGGGGTCAACAAACTTTTCCTGGTGGGCGACCCCAACCAGCTGCCTCCCACCGTCCTCTCCACTGTATGTCCTATCAACCTCGCTCCCCTCAACTTCCCCCCCTCTTCCACCCCCCCTTACCAATTCTGTCTGCCTCAGCTTCTGGCAAGATTGTGTGTGTGTGTGTTGTGATGACAAGAGATGTTATGCATGAACATAAGTGAAAGTGAATTTTGATGTGGGAAGTGGAGGTGGCAATTTTGTGTATATGTGTGTACGTGCGCCTATATATGCATGAGCACACATATGTGTGAATGTGTTTGTGTGTGTGTGTGTGCATGTTGTTGTTGGTGTATGTGTGTGTGTGTTTGCTTGCTTGTGTGTGTGTGTGTGCGTGTTTGTGTGTTAGAAAGATGCTGAATATTTGTTAGAAGAAAAACATGCTAAAGTGTCTATGTAGTTTCATGCAGAAATGCAGGTTCATGTGCTCAAGTAGTATGTAAGTGTGTATACATATTCAGCATTCTGGATAAGCTGTACGACGATTTTTATTTTTGAGAATATTTGTGTAGCGCCTGTCCTCAGACTGAAACCAATCTCCAAGTACTTTACAGTCTGCCGTGTGATTCATGCTGCGGGCTGCCTACCTGGATTGAGCCAACTGAAGAGCGGTCTGCTGGCGCTGCATTCAGTCATTTCCCATGTTGTTCAGTTGAACAACAGAAATTCAGGAGACGGAGCTTTACTGTTGGTTTTTTTGTTTTTTTTTAAAGAGAGGTTTTGTGAGTGTGTGTGTGTGTGTGTTGTATGGATGCTGTTGTCAGGGAAAATATTTTTAATTCTTATCTAAAGGCACCTGTAGAGTGACTTACTGTCAGGATTGTCACAAACAGGGAAGATAACCCTGTCCACATTGTGGCTGGTTGTTGCTATACAAGCATTATGTGGGGTTTTTTTTTTTTCCTGTCCATTGTTTTCCTTTCTGAGATAAATACGATAACTTGGGTAGACAATTCCATCACTTAAACACATGAATAGATGTGCCTATGTGTATATATATATGCAGAAGTACGCTTATTGAAAAGAAGGCTGTGAGGAATTGACTTTGACAAGTGATAGCCCCGATATGGCTCCCTGTGGGGGCAAGGCTATACACAGAATGAACTGAACACAAAAAAACATAGCAGTAACTACCGTCTCCCCCCCCCCCCCCCCAAAACCTTTCCTGCCCTTTGTCCACTCCCCCCCCCCCCCCCTGAGAAGAACCAGTCTTTGCTGCCTTCTCACATTCCAATCCTGCTGTGTTGCCAGAAAGCGCAAAGCTTGAACTTTGGGCTGTCATTGTTTGAGCGTCTGTACAAACATCACCACGATGAGGAAAGGCAGGACAGGGCGGTCATGATGCTTTGCACCCAGTACCGCATGGATCCAGCCATCTGTCGCTTCCCCAACTACCTGGTCTACGATGATCAGCTCAAGACCGATCCGTGAGTGTTCTTTGTCCCAGTGTGCTGTGCTGTATGTTGATTATTTTCTTTAAATGGTTTGCATGAGTGCTGAGCGACCAGTGTGCATAGCTTCATAGAGAATTATAACAGATGAACAAATGTTTACGAGGGTGAAATAGTGACAGTGATGAAAGGTCATGGGCAAAACAGGTCGTTCCAATGAAAAAAAATAAACACACTTTTCATGACAGCTCAGTATGATTTTTTGAAAGCTTATTATGTAAAGTGTACAGGGTGCAAAATTGTGGAACTTTCAGGTGCATTGAAATAAGAGTGCAAAGCGTGAACTGTTTAAAGTGTGCAAAATTGTGGAACTTTCTGGTGCATTGAAATAGAGTGCAAAGCGTAAAGTGTTTAAAGTGTGAAATTGTAGAACTTTCTGGTGCATTGAAATAGAGTGCAAAGTGTAAAGTGTGAAATTGTAGAACTTTCTGGTGCATTGAAATAGAGTGCAAAGCGTAAAGTGTTCAAAGTGTGAAATTGTAGAACTTTCTGGTGCATTGAAATAGAGTGCAAAGCGTAAAGTGTTTTAAGTGCGAAATTGTGGATCTTTCTGGTGCATTGAAATGGAAAGTAAAGCGTAAAGTGTATAAAGATGTGAAATTGTGGAACTTTCTGGCAAAGCGTAAAGTGTATGAGGTGCGAAATTGTGGAACTTTCTGGTGCATTGAAATGGAGTGCAAAGTTTCATCAGACATGGTAACAAAAAAGGACAACTTCATATACACCTAAAGAGGAGAAGGGTCAAATATAAGAGAAGACACAGGGAAAGAGGATGACTTGGATGACAGAACTGGAATTGGAAATCATAGTTTTTCTTACGAGAAACCTCTAAATTTGGTGCTGAAATGGTGTAATATCCAAACATATCAACATAGAAATCCAGTCAGTGTTGTCATCCATACCATTTGTCTCCATTAGTAATGGCAGCCCTAGCAAGAGAAAACTCAGCACTGTATAATATTATGTTAACATTAAATCATCACCATCGTAAAACTCTTCACTTTCACTTGAGTCACATTTTCCTGCACTGTCACCAAACATGCCTGTATTTTGACAGTCGTAGAACATTCAGGCCTTCCAGGCGGTGTCAACTGAGGTTTGCCCTTTTGCTGCAGGGATCCTTGGTGAATAATTTCCACTTGGGAATCTGTCCAATCCTGAGCCTCGCCAGGGGCAAACAAAATAGCAAATCCCTGACATACACACATTCCCCAGCCTCTCCTGTTCAGCTGTGAGACGCTGAGTGCTTGAGAGACGGAACAGGAGGGGGGAGACTCTAGCCTGTCTCCATAGACGTCAGTACCACTGTAGCGCGGGTGTGGCTGGAAGAGGCGCGGCTGACTCTCTAACCAAAACTGGTGGACAGTCATAAAGGTTGACACAAATACCAAACTCACTGACTGAACAATGTACTGCGCCAGACCAGTCTACAAATGAGTTACAAGGAGAGAAGGCAACAGCCAGTTCATGAGATGCAGGTCTTTGTATATCAGCAAGAACAGACAAACAGCTGTAGGAGAAGGTTTAGAAGTAATCTTTGAAGAAGCAAAGGCAGATCAAGGGTGTGGAGATACGACAGTAATTTACAGAATCACCTGTTAAAATTCTAGCAGAACCAAGGGAAAAGGAGCCTCTCCTTCAGAAGAGAAAGCTAGCTTGAACAAGGATGTCTGGAAATCACAAACACAGACAGTGCACACACACACACACACACACACACACACACACACACACACACACACATGACAGTGCTGATTGGTGAAAATAGTGGTCAGTCACAAACATCAACAGCACACACACACACACACACACACACACACACACACACACACACACACACACACACACACACACATGTACAAAAGCCTACTTTCTTCAATTCTATTTTCATACAAAATTTGGTACAATTTCAACTCACGATTTTCTATAGCATTTGTTTCTAGAATGAGGGATCCAGACCATGTATCTTCTGAGAGACAACATAGATAACGCCAAGTTATGGACCACAAGCAGTATCTTTCAGATGAATGATTCTAGAAGGAGGTTGAAACTGCATCAGAAAACTGAGAACGGAGAGGAGAAATACAGCGCTGTAAACTGGAGAATGTCAGGAAATGAAGAGTGTCGAGGAAACAACAACAACATGAAGACATGAAGAAAAGCCTTGACAGAATAGAAGCAAAGTTATATCAGCATGTCTAAAGACTAAGACAGCTATCTCACACGTCACACAGGAAGAAGACCTCATGAAAGGTGTAGCTTTGAATTCCATAAAAAGAAAAACAGGAAAGAAGAAATCCATGTGTGCTTACACTTGGGATGAGCAAATGAAGATGATTTTTCAATACTCTACACGGAAATTGTAGAGATACAGATGATACTGAAATGTGGTAAAACTGCAGATATCGACAACAGACAATCGTCTGCAGAATTCTTTAAACATAGCTGAGAAGCAGTAACGGATACCCTAACTGCCACCTGCAACAAAATTTGGCACACAGCATGGACTTAATCACTAATCGCCATCCTTCTTAAGAAAGGAGATCTCCAACACTGTCGGAATGATCACATGATCAGTCTACTTAGCCTTGCTAGCAAAGTGATGCTCAGAATTGTTCTGAATAGATTACAGTCACAAACAGATTTTTCATTATTGCTATGATTTTTTCTGCTTTTCTTATGTTCCGAGTCTTGATGTGGGCTGCATCGTCCGCTTGACTGTAAACAACGTGACTGTACTTGTACTTGGAGTATATGCAGGTTCAGTTCTTTTCTTTTGAGTATATAAAGAATGTTGAAAAGTGCAGAACTGATTAACTTTCTACTTTGACGTGTATGCATTTTTTATGTGCGTTTATAATTGAATACATTTGTGTGTGTGTGTGTGTGTGTGTGTGTGTGTGTGTGTGTGTGTGTGTGTGTGTATGCTTGTGTGTTCAACAGGAAGATTGAGGGGTACTGTAAGAACTATCCCATCCAGCCATACATTGTATTCAATATTGAAGAAGGACAGGAGATGCAGTCACAATCAGGGTAAGCGTAGGCTAGTGCTGACCTCAGTGAAGAGGTTGTTTGTTATACGAGTTACAATCTGTTGTCCGTGCATTAGACTGTATATCAGGATGAGTAAATGTGCATGTGTGTGTGTGCATTTTTCCCCTTCAGATCAAGGAGAACTACACAGTGTTAAGCTTGTTTTTGATTATGCACAGTTCTTTCAGGTTGACTGAAAACTGTTTGTTTTTATGTGACTGTATTGTTTTGTGATTGTATAAAGGTTGCTCTTTCCCTGCAAAGATAGCAGCATGAAGATGATTCTCGTTTTTGAGGGCCCCTTTTATGTGGAGACTGCCTCCACATTCATTTACAACAGCTCAGTGAATGTCTGAAACTGAAAACTTGGATACAGTCCCAGACACACCTGATAGTGGCGGTGTTTGTCGTTGTGTGTTGTTGATCATGGGCCCTTCGGGGCCTGCTCACCAGGTGACTGTGAAGGGAATAGATGATGATGCAGGGAACTCAGATTCTTACCATTTGTTGACCACATAGCCTTGTGATAGTGGACTTGCTTTCCGTTTACGTTGGGGTCCGAACCATGATATGCATTTTTGTTGAACATCAACTGCGTCCGCTAACAATAGCTATGATTGAAGGGGACCAGTCGTTTTGTATCTATATGTATACATGAACTTGTACAACGTAGCAGCAGTAGTGCTAGATGCAGGGACAGATATGTGCTGGCTTACCGCTTCACCACTCTCCTGTTTTTCATGTGGATTGCCGCCCACCACCCCTCGTGGGTAGAGTGCCGTAGTTTTTCTAAATCTTTTTTTTCCCTGTACCTGTCATATTACGTCATTCCCTTTAATCTAATGGTGCAGATATTATTGCTATAACTGGAGACAAAATGGATTTCTGGCTATTTTTGTAAGATCCCAGAGTGTTTCTGAGAAATTTTTTAATCCTATCTTTCAATTTCTGATATATTACGTTTTTTTTTTTTTTTTTTTGTAATTGTGCCTATCATGATACATGTGCTCTGTCTCTGAGGTCTGTTAGAGCCGGGGGTGAGTGTTGCCTAGCCATCAGCTTCTTTCAGGTCATTCAGCTTCTTTCAGGTCATAGAAGCCGCTGTTTTTTTTTTTTTTCGTTTTTGTAGATCATGGAAGAGATGTTTGTTGGATAGGTTTTGGGTGGAGACGGAAGAGGGACAATTCAGGAAGATCCTTCTCAATCTCACAGCTTCACGTTTTTTCCACAGTTTTTACAGACCTTAGTTTGGGTAGGATGGGAGAGGCAGGAGGAGGGGAATGTGGGATAGGGAAGGGTGGGAATCGTTTTCCTTCTTTTGACATGTATTCTCTCTGCATTTACATTTGTTTTTTTCTTTGTCACTTAGATTATGCTAAAACTGCCAGTCAAGGAGAAAGTAATAATAACCATCATATTCAAAGTCTGTATTGTGGGTTTTTTCCTTCTTCTTTTTCGTTTTTCTTTCCTCTCTTTATTATCATTACTTTTTAGCATTGTCTTGCTTTCAAACCAGCAGTTACTGTGATAGTTGCTTTTTGTCGAAGACTCCTACATAAAAGAACGGAAACACTGCATTTGTTTGCATCTCCCCATTATGCACAGGTTATGGCCTCTGTAAAGTGGCAGTGGAAACTACGGGGTCCCCAGGCCACAACAGTTTGTGTCCAGTTTCCACTTATGTCACCTTTCCAATAGGGGATCCAGAGTGTCACACTCTGTGTGTCTGAACACATCACACCGAGGTGCCTGTGCAGATGCAGGTGTTCGTTTCATTTTGCAAGTAACTGAAATTTGTTCAGTTCATTAAATTGTCGAGTTCACATGTGACAAAACGTCCCAGAATCCTCTGGACTTACAGCTAATTATGAAGGAAATGCCCTGTTAATTTTCCTGTCCCTGTCAGCTTGACTGCATAAGGTACTGCCGTAGAGCAAGATGCATATCAATCAGGTTTTTTTTTTCTGTCTGTCTGTCTGTCTTTCTGTCTGTTTGCTTTAACAGAATTCAGCACTGTAGTATTATGGCATGTCGGTATATACCCTGCAGGTGCCCATTGAGTATGAAGCAGTGTTGTTTATAAATGAAGGTTGGCGTGTATACTATACCATGTCAGAAGCTCTGTCAGGCCGAAGTTTTGTGGCAAATGCAGTCATAAGATAGTCACGTGACGCCCACCCTACTTCCGCTTACGGAAGATGCCGAAGATCGTGTACTGTCCGTCATTCTACTTCGGCCTGTCGCCCAAGCAAGATAAGTCTTGTGCTCTGTCTCGCCTATACTTTGCCTTTGTGTAAAGATTGCTGTGTTCGCACTCTGTACTCATTTATCTGTGGCTTCCGCTTATCTCTCAGTGCTATCTTGACGTGTGAGGTTATCGGATGGGCTAGCATTCTAACCTTATTTACTGAAATTTTCTCGCGATCGTGGTGCTCCCGGTTCTTGTCTATTTGCGTAACCGGTTCGAGGTTGATCGGCATTTTCCATCGCCACGTCCATCGCGTTTTCTCTGCCTCCCTTTGTCCATCGGCCTTGCATTCTCACTCGCCTTTACGGCCTTTTCGCCCCTAAATTCCGATTTCTAATCTCGCCGTTACTTGTACCACGATTCCACTATCTCATCTGCGACGATCGCGGGTCGGTTTCGTCGCCATCTTGTTTTGCGCCGGTCTCCATTACTTGTCGCACCAGCTTTCTAGCCCACGCTATTACACGTGGTTTGTCGTTCGGATTTGCTTCCTACACTTGTTTTTACACTCCTCCCATTCATTTGCCACATTTTTTCGATCGGCTTCGTGTGCGTGGCGATCGCGATCGCCCCTTCGGCATTGCTGTTACACGTGGCGTTACTCAGCACTTTTGGTTCACGCCACTGTCGTTGCTCACGCACGGTTTCGTTCATCGCTACTGCGTTTTCTGTCACTGTGCGAGCTTGTTTACTTTTATATTTCCATTGTGTTATATTGCTATTGTGTGTGCACGGTCGATCGACCTGTATACCTCCTCGATCGACCGTCGTGTTACGATCGTGTGCTCCGGTTTTGCTCGGCGCCATTGCCCAAAATGGTGAAGGACTCGGTTGGGCCGAGCAGCTCTGACGTTCAGAGTTCGCTCTCGCTTTCCCGGAGGACCAACGAGTTGGTTCCAACTCCGAGCAGACCGTTCTTCCCGCGGGAGAACGGACGGCCGCGGTAGTTTGGAGACGACCTTCCCGCGAAGGGGACGCGGGACTCTCCCTCCTCTACCCGACCGCGGACGCACGACCGTTGCGTTCGAAAGCTACTAGGCAAGCGGCTGCTATTTCCAAATGCTTATCGTTCAACCTGCCCAGAAAATCAAAGGGCAAGGCCCCCCTTAAGGGACCCACTCAAGTCAAAACATCCAAGCGGGATTCCGCTTCTCCTCCAGCCACCCTGCCTTTCTAGCTTTCCGGCGCATAGTCAGACATCCCGTTTACTATGCCCAGTCACGCGACCCTCGGCCCCCGGGGACCTTTGCCGGGGCGCGGACAGGCACGGGTGACGGTTTTGGACTGGAACCTCCACCCGTCACTCGCATTTATGAGACGCGCGGGTCCACGTCTCCCCCCCCATCTGGACTCGCCGTCTCACGACGCTTTTCCCCACCGTGCACAGGTGCAGCCAACACCCCTGCACGAGGAGAGCGTCCCGTTATCTCCGGACGCAGTTTTATGGCCACGTCATGGCAAGACCATGCACATGACCATAACTGGGCGTATGGGAACACCGAGTGCCTCCACACGGTTGTGAACATACACAAGGACGGCCGATCAACCCCGCTCGCCCGTCGCAGGTTCCCCTAGGGGTTCAGGACGCTGGGGGGTACCTACGGCCCCCTTTTGGGCAACGTCCTCGGTCCCGTTCCTCCGGGGGGAGGATCTACCAGCGGGACCACGGGTAACCGGCCCTATTCCCCTGGGTCCCGGCACGCGGGGGGGGGGGGGGGGGGGGGGGGGGGGGGGGACGACATACCATGGTCGAAACTACCCCCCCCCCCCCCTGCTGCTCAAGGTTACCCCGGTCCCCGGGGAGTCCCTGCACAGTACCCTGGGCCGCCACAGCCCGCTTATCTCCCCGGGGACCAGTGGCTCTATGCCCCCGAGAGAGACCAGTGACTTACACACCCACTCCAACCGGAACAGCTATATGGTCGCTTGTGGCACCCAATATCACAGACCTGGGTCGACCTTGGTCTCCCACCTCGGGCGCTGTCCGATCGGCAGTCCGGGCTCTCCCACCCTAGCCCGTCTGCCGAGCACAGAGCCACGACGGGGGGCCCCCCCCCCCCCCCCCCCCCCCCCCGCCACCACCCAACGAGGGCGGGACCCTCACGCACCCGCGCAGATGCCCCTGAGGAGGACCAACCTTCCCAGGAATTTGACTCCCCCCACACCCGGAGGACGACGACGATGAGGGACCTCTTCTCATCCCTTTACGATATCCGCACCATTGACCGGTTTCGACGGGACTTGGTGTCGAGGGAGCCCCTCCCTCTGCCGATATCTTGGCCTTCCCTGACATCGTCGGGCCGCCCCCAGCCCAACGCAAACTCAGGCTCGTCGCTCCTCAGTCCCTCACTTCGCTGTGGGAGAGTCCGGCAATCCGCGCCAGGGGTGCAGACGCCGTCCCCCCGCCGGGTCAAAGACCTTCCCCGGCGCCCAATGCGGCCCCCTTCGGCTCCCTCCTCGGGACCCGCAGGAAGCACCCAGTGACCTCCTCTTTGCAGACAATCCGGCAACCCAGGGAGTGGGCCATCTCCCAGTCGGATTGTCGCCTGATGCCCAACCGGCCCCCCCTACTTCGGGCACCATCTCCTTTAAAGCATTAAAGGACTGGGACCGAGTAGCCCGGATGGGCATCTTACACACCATTGCAGGGCATGCCTACCTTACCATGCTCTTGCAGAGGGCGGAGGTACTCTGGCCTGGGGATGACGGCGCCGTCCCAGTGCCTTCGGACAATACCTCCGAACCACACCATGAGGACGAATCTCGCTTATTCAGCGATCCCTTTATGCGACACCTCGTTAACAGGATATCGCATCACTTGTCGGCTGCGGCGGACAGCGCAGCAAACAAGCCACTTCAATTGCCTGCTAGTGGCCAGAGACGCGGTGCTTACACGCTCTTCACTCTCCCCGGCACTCAAGGCTTCCCTTCGGTGTGTCCCGGGCCAGGATCACTCGCACTTTGGCGAGTACTCCACCTCGGCTATGTCCCTTTCGGTCGAGGGACGCAAGCAGGCGGCGTCCTTTGCCCCCGGCCTCAGCCACGCCCTTCCAGGCCCCCCTATAGGTCTTACCCCAGGTCCATCAGGCCCACTCCGTATCCCCGACAAGCCCCATCTCCCAACGCCGGGCCGGCCAAGCGCCCTCTAAATTCGCAGAGGTCGAAATCGAAACCTCGCCAGCAACAACACATTTTCGGTTCGGCCAACAGGCACGCCCTCGCCGGTGACTAGGGACACACCCGTGGTGGGCACGGAACAGGCCCAACCCGCCCACCAGGCCCAACCCCGGGTTTTACTCCCACCTGTCCGTGATCCCCAAACCCTCGGGGGGGATGGAGGCCCATCCTCGACCTCTCTCCCCTCAACAAGTTCCTCAGACATACCAAGTTCAAGATGGACACGCCCTCCCAGATCAGGGACTCCATCCACCACCTAGATTGGGCCACCTCCATAGATCTGAAGGATGCGTACTTCCAGATCCTCCTTCACCCGGCTCACAGACGTTACCTCCGGTTCGTCTGGCAGGGTCGGGTGTTCCAGTTCAAAGCTCTCCCTTTGGTCTCTCCCTGGCACCCTTCTCTTCACGAAGGTTGTCAAGGAGATGCCCGCCTAGCCAGACAGGAGGACATTCGCCTCCTGGTGTACCTCGACGACTGGCTTGTCCTGGCCTCCTCCCGGGCTCAGTGCTGAGCCCACACCACGCGCCTCCTCAGGCTCTGTTCCACCCTGGGTTTTGTAACCAACCCCCTCAAATGCGAACTCATTCCCAGTCAGAGGTTCTCTTTCCTGGGCATGAGTTTCGACACGATTGCCATGAAGGTCGCCCCGACCCCAGAGAGGTCCGCTGGGATAGTGGACCTCATCTCTCGCCTCCGAGGAGCATCACATACCTCGGCCAGAACTCTCGGCTTGTCCTCCCTCTTAGGGATGATGGAGTCCCTTTCAGCCCTCATTCCGCTGGGTCGGTCCCCAAACACCAGCTGCAGAGGGAGTTCCGTCGTCGTTGGTCCCAGACCTCGGACCGCTGGGACCTGACCATTCCCCTCGGCCACTGGTTCTCTGGCGCCACGGACGAATGGCTCAATCCGTCCACTCTGACCACCGGCGTTCCAATCTCTCTCCCAACTCAGTCCCTCGAACTGTACACGGACGCCTCCAACTCGGGCTGGGGGGCCCACTTGGGGGACAGTCATGCCTCGGGGGTGTGGGACGCACAGATGGCACGCCTCCACATCAACATATTAGAATTGGAAGCGGTCAGGCTGGCCTTCCTCCACTTCCAACACCTAATCTCGCCCCAAGTGGTTCTCCTCTCACAGACAACACGTCGATAGCCCATTTACATCAACAGGGGGGGGGGGGGGGGGGGGCCATCTCACTCCATCGGCCTCTCCTACGGACAGAGGCCCTCCTTCGCGCTGGTGCCACGCACGGGGAACCACCCTCCGTGCGAGACACATAGCGGGGACACGCAACATCCTGGCAGACTCTCTCAGCTGCTCAGGGACCCTTCTGCACACAGAGTGGACCCTGAACAAGCTGACGCTAACCACAGTATGGGGAGCACTGGTTCAAGCCCATGGTCGACCTCTTTGCGACCCGCTTCAACCATCGCCTTCCCATGTATGTCTCTCCCGTCCCCGGGATCTCCGAGCGTACGCGGTCGATGCGCTCTCCCTCCCCTGGACGGGACTCATCGCCTACGCCTTTCCCCCTCCCAATACTTCACAAAGTGATCAGGAAGGCCAGGCTGGAGAGACCCAAACTCATCCTAACCCTGTGGTGGCCGACCCAGTCGTGGTTCCCAGACCTCAGGTCCCTAACTCACGTTCCCCCTCTCCAGCTAGCCCCTCGGTGGGACTTGCTCAGACAACCTCGCTCGGGCCTCCCTCTCCAAACCCCAGATGCTTCGCCTACACGCTTGGCTGATATGCCAACCAAATTGCGACCACCGGTCCCCACCACCCCCGCGGACAGACCCGGTCTGTCCTTGATACCCTGACAGAAGCGGGGCATCGCAGGGATTACGGGACTTGGCCCTGGCCCCGCGTAGGACCAGCACCGAGTCCCTCTACAATTACCGATGGGAGAGATGGGTCACGTGGTGCACGGCTAACTCGGTCCCCTACCTCCACCCCTCCAACATCCAGATAGGCAATTTCCTATCCCACCTTTCGTCCTCTCGAAAGCTCTCTGCTAGTTCCATTCGGGGCTACAGATCGGCCGTATGCACCACCATCCGACAGCTGGGCGGCCCATCATTCGACAATGACTTTCTCCTTAGAGAACTATCTCGGGGGGTGGCCCTACGGGAAGCTCAGTCCATTAGGCGCGCTCCCATGTGGGACCTCTTTCTGGTTCTTGACGCCCTCAAAAACCCCTTTCGAGCCCATCCGCGCAATTCCCTTTGACATTCTCTCCTTCAAGACCACCTTCCTTCTCTCCCTGGCCTCAGCCAGGAGGCGAAGTGGGATTCATGCCCTCAGTGGTGACCCTCGGGACATCGCCTTTCACAGAGGCGGCTCGGTCTCGCTTAAGTTCCTGCCTGAGTTCTTAGTGAAGAACCAGGGAAGACGAGAAAGGAGACTCCCCGTAGCTCAGGTGTTGTTTTAGAAACCGTTGATGAAGGCGAGAAAGGAGACTCCCGTAGCTCAGGTGTTGTTTTAGAAACACGTTGATGAAGGCGAGAAAGGAGACTCCCGTAGCTCAGGTGTTGTTTTAGAAACACGTTGATGAAGACGAGAAAGGAGGACTCCCGTAGCTCAGGGCGTTGTTTAGAAACACGTTGATGAAGACGAGAAAGGAGACTCCCGTAGCTCAGGCGTTGTTTTAGAAACACGTTGATGAAGACGAGAAGGAGGACTCCCGTAGCTCAGGCGTTGTTTTAGAAACACGTTGATGAAGACGAGA